>WOXC01010566.1:215000-510660 GCA_011680675.1 Gymnobelideus leadbeateri
TGATTGTGATGGAATAATACTGTGCTTTAAAATATGTTGAGCTGGTTGATTTTAGAAAAACATGGAAAGGGTGTGGGTAGGTGGTGGAGTGAATAGAGTATCGGCCCTGGAGTCAGGAGGACCTAAGTTCAAATCCAACCTCAGACACTTGACACACTTACTAGCTGTATGACCTTGGGCAAGTCACTTAACCCCAATTGGCTTACCTTCCCCCCTCCAAAAAAAAAAAAAAAAGAAAAACATGGAAAGACTTGCATGTAATAATGAAGAGTGAAATGAGCAGAACCAAGAGAAGACTATATATAGTAACAATAATATTGTTTTAAGAATAGTGTTGAGCAAATAAGTTATTTTGTCTATTACAAATATCCAAATTAACTATAAAGGAAGACACCATCTGCATCAGAGAAAGAACTGATAAATATAAGTATGTATAGAATAACTTTATACATATTATATATAGTATATAATTAGTATATATATGTATATATATAGATATATGCCCATTTGCATCTAATGGTAGCCATCTCTAGGATGGGGGGAAGGAAGAAAAAAAGAAAACAATTTACAAGATAATTTTGTTGTATATTTGAAAGGACTAGCAAGTTGTGCATGGTAGATTTGCAGTTTCACGTACAACAGCCTGTTTTGTTCTATGAATTACAAATAAAATTTTTAAAAAATTTAAAAATTCTGAGGGGAGGTAGTGGTTAAGGTAATATCAGTGTTTGTTGAATAAATGAGTGAGTAAATAAGTGAACAAAAGAAATGGCCCTTTCTAACCCTTTAATTAATTTTAGGCTGCTTTGGCTGACTGATATAGCAAAGATTAGCAGGCTTCCTCTCTTCTTCTCTTCCTCTCTTTTTCCCTCCCTCCCTTCCTTCTTCCCTTCTTTTTTCCTTTTCTCCTCCCTCCCTCCTTTCTTTCCTCCTTCCCTCCATCCCTCTCTTCCTTCCTTATTTCCTCCATTTCTCCCTCCCTCCAGTTTCCCCTCCCTTCTCTCTCTCTCTCTGTCTCTCTCTCTCTCCCTCTCTCTCCTTTCTTCCCCCACCTCTCTCTTGTCCTGAGCATTAAATAGTAACAAATACATATATACCCCTTTAAAGTTGATAAACCACTTTGTTTAGTTATCTTATTCGAACCTCACAGCCACCCTGTGACATAAATAAATAAATAAAGTTGTATTATTGTCCCCATTTATAGGTGAGGAAACTGAGGTTGAGAGAAGTAAATCTGCTTGCTGGTGGTCACACAGTGGCAGGATTCAAAACCAGCAACAGAATATGAGAAGGAAGCTGAAGTGGAAAGATCTGTTAAAGCCTTTAGAGCAGGGTAGTTGCAGTGCCTTATACTGCTTCTGTTTTCCCTGAACCTTTGAAGCAGCTGTGCCCTGCCCTCCCCATCTAGTGCAGCACTCTGCAGCAGGCTCTCAGTGAATATCTAGTCACTATAAGAATTCTAATACCAGAAGAAGTTCACATATCACTGGACTGGAAAGTTTATAAAATGTTTCCAGTTTTGTGAGATAAGTAGCAAATAATAACGGCTCACATTTATGACTTGATGGTTGCAAGGCACGTTATATACATTATCTCATTTAACCCCTTCAGCAACTCTGGGATGAAGACGCTATCTGTCCATTTCACAGATAAGGAAACTGAGGCCCCTTTTTTGGCACCAGGAAAGCCCAGTTCTACATTCAGAATCACCAGAGCATAGAAGAATGAGCTCAGCCCATTGGCTCACAGAGGATGCCTTTGCCAGGCTGACTCTGACATTGCAAACAATTCCACCCCTTAAAGGAGCAGAAACAAGGCACAGAAATAAGGCATCAATCCCTTATTATCTGAGAACAGAAGGATAAAATGAAAAGAGCATTCCAATACAAATATGAAGAGCTTGACTATTTTTATTTCATTGTAATAATAATAATCAAAGATATTTATAATTTTAAAATTTGTAAAATGCTTCATATGCTTGGTCTCTTTGGAACCTCATAGCAATCCTGTGAGGGCAGCACTGTGGTTATTAAGCCCATTTTACAGATGGGGATATGAGGCTCAGAGAGGTTGTGACTTGCCCCTTGTCATATAGTAAATGTCAGAGATGGAATTTGGATCTAAGCCTTCCTGATTCCAAGTCTAGTCCTAGTCTAAAGGCAGGGGTGAGGGGGTTGGGGGTGGAGGGCAGGGGTGGGGATGGGGGTCCACCATCACTTTCCCACCAGCAAGGCAAATGGTTACAGCACTGCGTCAGGCAGCCTGCATCTTAAACTTCTCCTGATCTCTGACTTACTCTGGAAGTAGCCTTCCCACTGTGTTTAGAATCAGATGGGCCAATGGAAGATCTGAGACCCTGAAAAACTCATAAAATACTAAGAAATTTTTAGCAAGAGGATTGAAAACAGAACAAAACCCATTGATAACCCAAGTGAAAGGGAAAGATTGTTGGACTATGTGTGATTCAGAAGATTTGGTGCTGGGGGCTGGAGATACAAAGGGGGGAGGTGTGGTGGGATGGAAAGTCCATGCTCTTCAGAAGCTTATATTCTACTGGGGAATGGAAAAGGAATATAATTTATGCAGATGAGAGAACACAAAGTAATTTGTATTTTTAAAATTTATTTTTAATATTCATTTCAAAATTTGAATTCCAAATTCTCACTTTCCATCTCACCCATTGAGAAAACAAGCAATGAAATATCAATTGTACATGTAAAATCATGAAAATATATTTCCATATTAGCCATGTTGCAAGAAAAATAAAGTGAAAAACATGCTTCAATCTACACTCAGATTTTATCAGTTCTCTCTTTGGAAATGGATAGCATTTTTCATCATAAGTCTTTCAGAACTGTCTTGGATCATTGTATGATTGGATCAGAATAGTTAACTCTTTCACAGTTGATCATCCTTACCATATTGCTGTTTCTGTGTACAGTGTTCTCCTAGTTCTGTTTCCTTCATTTTGCATTAGTTCATATAAGTCTTCTCAGGTTTTTCTGAAGTCATCAGCCTCATCACTTTTTATAGCACATAGTATTCTATCACAATCATGTACCACAACTTGTTTAGCTATTCCCCAATTGGCACCCTCTCAGTTTCCAATTCTTTGACATCACAAAAAGAGCTGCTATAAATACTTCTGTATTTACTGACTACAGTCCTTTTCCTACAAAGTAAATTTGGAAGAGAAAATACTAATAATTCAGGGGGGGGGGTCAGAAAAGACTTTGTAAAGGAGTAGCACCTGAACTCATACACCTTTGTTTTCTACCTTTTGACTGTGGCTCTAAGAAGCTGTAGCATGCTCAGCAGCCACACTCCCACAAACCGTTTTGGCAGACAGGCTATAGCAGGTTGGGGGTAACTAACAGTCCTCAGATTCAAAGGTGAGTTAGAGGGATGTCCACCCCAAACATGTGAAGACTTCCTCCCAGTGGAATGGGTGAATGAGGACAATTTGTTCCAAAGGCCATGACAGCAGCCAAAGCAGGAGCTGTGGAGCTTGGTCAGACATGAAGATACCAAGATCATGTACTGCATCCCAGGCCATCGACAAACATCTGAAGGTTTGTCTTTCCATTGGACTATGATGACTGTGTAATGTCATGACTCTGTAATGTCATTGGTCCTCTTCAGAATGAAGGATGAACAACAGCACCTGGGCTGAGTTTTGATAGGAGCTAGGATTCTAAGAGGTGAGGACATCCTAGAATGGGGGACAGGTTGTGTAAATGCTTGGAAATGGGAGATGGAATATTGAATTCAAGGAATAGTTAATAGACCAGTATTGACTGTAAGTAAAATACATGGAGGTAAATGATATGAAATAAATCTTTAAATTTAGATGGGAGCCAGATTTTGGAAAACTTTACATTCTAGAATAAAGGGTTAATACTTTATCCTAGATGAAATAGGAAGCCACTACAGATCCTTGGAGTACACTCTTGCTTAATTGGTAGAAGATGGATGATAATCCAGCAAAGCAGACTGACATGGAGTGGTCAGAAGAATCAAGGCAGAATAGTGTCACAAAAGCCAAGGGAATGTACAGTTTCTAGGAGAAGGAGATAGTTAACAGTGTCAAAAACTTTGAAGATGTCAATTAGAATGAGGGCTGAGAAAAGAGCATTGGATCCAAGAGTTATGAAATCAATGGTAAATTGCTGCTGTTTGTCCTTCGTTCTTGAAGAGGACCATGACATCAGGGAGGTGATGCCATGCCATGCATGAGAATTGGAGTTAAGTTTCCTGTGCAAAGTCAGCACACTTTCTCCTCCAGAGCCATCTGGGTCCAGTGGCCAGGTATGGATCAGAACAATTAGAGATGGCCCAGGATGCAGTAGGGGACCTTGGCCTTTTCAAGCTAAGCTCTTTAACAGGTCTCAGTTTGATTGAGGCACTGCCCATTCAGTGATTAAGGTTTAATAAGAAATGAGGCAAAGAATAGTCTTTAAAAAAAAAAGATCTGAGAGGGGAAGACCCTCTGTAGGAGATGTAAAAGCAAAAGCTATTAACAAAATATTTTTAAAAAAATAAATCATTGGTATCCTCCCAAGAAAGTAAAGCAAGGGGGTTGGACCTCTAAAGTCTCTTCCAATTCTAGATCTTTGAGATGGTGAAAGAAGAAAAAGGGGTTTGAACTAGGGCTTGAGTGGAAAGGTAGTACAGATAGGAGAGGTATTTCGGAGGTAGAACTGATGGAACATGGCAATTTTTGAGGGAATTAGCTTGTTTATACATGTTTGTGATGAAGATTTTTTTCTTTTTGCTCAGTTGGTGAGAAATGGAGGTGGATGGAGAAAAAATAAAATGCTTTTTAAAAAAGAAATTTGGCAACTGATAAGTCAACAAGCATTTATTAAGCACCTGCTGTGTGCCAGGCCCTATGCTAAGCACAGGGGATACAGAGAAAGGCAAAAGACAGGCTTTGCTCTCAAGGAGTTCACAGTCTAATAGGGAAGACAATTGCAAACAACTATGTAAAAACTAGATATGTACAGGGTAAATTGGAGATAAATTCAAAGGGAATATGTTACAATTAAGGACTGGGAGAGGGGATTAGGGAAAGGAAGGAGTTCACAATAATTCCAAATCCAACGCTCTTTGCACTTCACCATACATAGAAGGTATAAGAGTGATTTTATCCTTTAATTTTGCTTTTCAAAATTCCAGAGTAATAACATATCACTTAAGGGATAGTGCAACAATCCAAAGACTACTTATAGGAGTGATATTGTAAAATCAGAATGCAAATTCTGGAAAACTCCCATTTGTACCTGTGGGGAGGTGGAGGTGGAGGGGAAGTGATCCGGCACTTGACCATCTTCCTGTCTTCTGTGGCTGCCCACTACTCGGATTTATTTGCTACTTAACTGGGTTCCTCATTGTGACACAGTTCAAGGAGGGTTATGTGTATTTGCAGTGAAGATACACGAGGATCACTGAGAAACGAACCGCCAGCACCGTGGACAGCAGCAGAATGCCCAATTCCAGAGGGCCGTAGCGCTGGACATGGCCAGAGGATGGCAGACCGGACCAGAGGGATTTGAGAGAAAAATCAGTATGGAGGAGGGGTGGGGATATTGAGTTCCTGACCAGTGTGGTCACCCCACCCCTTTCCTTGAAGCGGGAAGCAGACTTCATATAGCAGGAGGAGTGAATGTGTGCGTGTGGAGAAGAGGTGGTTGGGAGAGCAGGTGATGTGAAGAATTTGGTTTGCTGTCGTCAGCCTCTCCTTTGGCACTTTTCCCTCTCTCCCAGAGGACGTCTGCTCCTAGATACCGTCCTCCATCCCAACTCCAGATGAGTTCCTCTTAATTAACTCTTGTAAGACCCTTGGAAGACGAAACAGGTCGCTTGGGGTTAGTGGGAGTTTAGGGGTGTGCTGAGTAGGAGAACTGAAAACCCACTTCCTACATTCCCTTTTCCCCCTTCCCCATCCGAGAGGGGTGTTGGGAAATTTAGGCGGGAGAGAGCAGAAAAGGGAGTGTTTCTCTAGCTCGTTTCTATACAAGGCCATCTCTCTCTCACCGATTCGTCACTCCCACCCCTTCCATTCAGCTGAGACCCGAGTTAGGAAGAAAAGGCGGGGGGCCCGGAAGGAGGGGGGGCAGTGCAAAGACTGTGTGAGACGGCGGGGCGCATTCTCTGGCCTTGAGCTCAGCGAGGTCGGAATGTGACTGATAAGTCCGAGATAACCCCGGGACCAGGAAGGGCAGGGGCAAGGCAAGGCAGGGCTCTGCTTCCAGCCACTGGGGATAAATAGCGACTGACCCAGCGAGTAGCCAGAGAGAGAAAGCCAGAAGGGCAGAGAGAGGAAAGGAGAAGCAGCATCGGCGGCGGCAGTAGCAGCAGCAGCAGCAGCCCGAGATTTCTCCTTCGCCCTCCAGCCCACTGCTATCAAAACATGGACTCCCAGAAAGCGCTGCCCACCGTCTTTCTGCTACTGCTCCTCCTGCTGCTCCAGCGCAGCCTTTCCCATCCCCTAGACGGACTTCGCCAGGCCCGGGAGCTGACCGGGGTCCAGGTGAGCACAGCAGATATTCCACGGGTTAGTTGGCAAAAGGGAAACCCAAGTCTGCCTCCCACCCCCGCGAGAGTTCTTCAGAAACCCTGGGAAGTGAGAGGTAGCGTTCTGGGATTGGTAACACCAACGGAACATCTGGATGTGTGCACCTGGGTCCCTATTTCTATTCTCCCTCCATACTAAGGGATTTCCGAATCAGCAGAGACTAGCAAAGCTTAGAAGCCACCCAAAGGCAGCAGAGTGGTCTCTGAGAAGAAGTCCGAGTAACCCTAGATTCTTAAGATCTTATTGGCCGTGCACTGGCCGCCGGCAGGAGCTTGGGGAGGCGACGGGAAGAGCTGATTTGCAAGGGGGTTCACAATTCTTGCTAATGTCTCCTTTACTCCCACCATCCTTCCAGGAACTGCTGTACCGACTAAAGGACAAGATCTCGGCTCTGGAGGAGTTGGAGACGGCGGAGCCTGAGCCGAGGGAGCAAGAAGAGACCCCGGGGGAAGTCTGGGAGAACAGAAAACCCGAACAGCAACTGGTGCCAGACAGCAGCCGTGGCTATAGGGCTCCCGCCTTCCAGGCTCTTCGTGGTCTGCAAAGCCCCAAACTGATGCGGGAATCAGGCTGCTTTGGCAGGAGGCTGGACAGAATTGGCTCTCTCAGCAACCTGGGGTGCAATGGTAAACTAACGCCTTTTCCCATGCCCGCTATCTCTTCTGGGTTAACTTCAACCGGGGTGTCTCGCCCCACCCCCCCTCATACAGTCATATAAGACCTTCTTCTCAAGTAGTCACTTTAACACTCAACCTCCATCTCACTTCCAGACTTAGTGACCAGAGAACAGAACTGGGGATGGAAGAGTCCTGTAGAGGAACCAAGGTCACAAGAATACCATTCAGAGACACTTAGCATGACCCTCACCCCAAGACTAGAACAAAAGAGAAAATGAGTGAGCTTAGGGGGACTGTTCCGTGGGGAACAGCAGAGACTGAGAACAAAGATGCCAGAGACGCTACCCAGAGAGGGGAGGAGGAATCCCAGAGACATACTTTGTTTGGCTTTGACTTTCTTCTTCTTTCTTTATGATTAACTGGCTGGCAAGTTTCCCCCACTGGGAGGGCACAAGGCTAATAGGAAGACATACTTAGGAGCTAGAATCCTTTGAAAGAGGGCTCCTCTGGTCCCAGACTCCCACATTTTAATCCTGGATCTTTCTTGTCCTTGTTCAGAAAAAGCTCCCCCTCTGTAGCATGGGAGTTGCTGTTGGCACAGCAACACTCCCTTTTCACATGGTTATTTTCCTTTATCTTTGCCTTTTTCATGGACCAGCAGAAAGCTCCATGGATATAGAGTCTAGGGACCTGAGTTCAAATCCCAGTTCCACTTCATTTGTGACTTTTGGGGCAAGTCACTTAACTTTTCTGTGCCTCAGTTTCCTCATCTGAAAAACGAGAGGGTTAGACTCAATGGCTTCTGAGGCCCCTTACATCTCTGGATCTGTGATTCCACAATCTGGTCAATGAAACATCCTATGATCCCCCTTTATTCTTCTCCTTTGTCTGTGAGGCCTGTCAGAGCCTTCCATTGGCAGGGGTACTTCCATTGTTCAGCTCTACTAATAGTCCTTAAGGTTAAAAAGACTGCAATATTCCATTATTTCTGTGATTCAGCCATCCAAGCTCCAAGTGTCCCAAATGCTAAATGGTTGAGTACTATTCTTTAATGGCAGCCCCTGTGTGGGAGAAGGGTGAACTCATCTTCTGCTTCTTAGTCATGTCCCCAAGCTTCTCACAGTTGCAAGGCAGAAGATAAAGTCATTCAGCTGGAATCTTATTCCCATTTTGCAATTGGGGAAACTGAGGCTCAGAGAACTGAAAGAACTAGAATGAGTTGCAGGAGGCAGTGTGGTTTGGAGGCTAAGACAAGGAAAGGAGGAAAGAATGGGAGGGAGAGGCAGATTTCACTTTGATGCCAGAAAAACTTGCTAGTTATCAGAGCTGTCTTTTGGAAAAAGTGAGTTCTCCTGTACCAAAGGTCTTTAAGTAGAAGCTTTATGACCCTTTGTGAGGAGATGGTTCTTGCTCTGTTTGAAGCAGATGTTCACTGAGGTCTCTTCCTACTCTGAGAATGAATGAAGATCCTATGAAATGAGATCCTATGAAATGATAAAACAAAACCCAGAGAGGGAAAAAAAAGAAAATTCTAGATTCTACTTCAGCTTGGAGCCTCCCCCAAATAACCTCATTTCTCTCCTTTTCTCCTCCAACAGTGTCAAGAAGGAATTAAGAAGTCCTAGCAACCTACTTCCTAACATCTAATTCTCGATGAGGCTTTTCCACCCCCTCAAAATGACTCCTATTTATTTGTATTTATTTATTTATTTATTTGGTTGTTTTGTATAAGCTGGTTTCTTACTTTTGAGCATGGAAAATTCATGATTTAAATAAAATCAGCCTGATGTCTTTTTATTTTGGAGCTATTATTCTTGGAGCATTAAAAACAAAACAAAACAAAACAAAACAAAAAAACAACCCACCCACTTCCCTCTATGTGCCTGTATTTTACAAGAGATAATGGCCTGGAGAGGCCAAGGATGAGACAAGGAATTTCAGAGCAATTCAACCAGCATTTTATTAAATGCCTGTTAGATGTTAGGTCTTGGGATCACAAAGACAACAGTAATAGATCTGTTCCTCCAGGGCTCACCTTCCACTGGGGTAAAGCCTGTATGCAGATTGTTATCTGAATGACCATACTGCTAATGTGAAGATGCTAACATCCTAGTATTGGGAAAATCTTGGGGAGCCCATATCGTAGGGGGCTTCTAAATGCCCTGGAATTGACAGAAATATCACAATCAGTTGAAATTTATTGGAAACTGCTTCAGGGAAGAGAGGCTGGGTTGGGTAAGGAGCAAACTAGCTATGTGGTGTGATGTTACATACCTAAGGGTTCCCTAGTCCCACCAGTCTGCCACTGTTCCTGAGATGCCACCATTAGAGTCATGCCCTTGGCTCTGATATCTCAGAAGGCCTTTGTCCAAATGTCAGAGAATGAAGGGGTGATAAAACAGAACTCACTATCCTCCTCTCCCCTTCTCCCAACGCCGTCTCCTCTTTCAGATTTCCCTATTACTGTTGAGGGTACCACTAGCCCTTCACCCAGGTTCAAAACTAGGCATCATCCTGGACTCCTCACTCCCCACTCCTTCCCACCATATCCAATCTATTGTCAAGTCCTGTCCATTTTACCTTCATAACATGTCACCTTCTCTCCTCTGGCTCTTGCCACCACCTTGGGGCAGACCTTCATTACCTCACTCTTGGAATAACTTGCTGGTTAGTCTCTCCCCACTCCAGCCCATCCAACCTGTGTAAAGTGCTTTGCAAACTTTAAAGCACTATAGTAATATTAACTATCCTAAACTGGTCCCTCACTGTCCTGTCCCTACCCACTGGCCCTTAGCTACCTCTTCCCACTCCTTAGATAGTAGGGAGGCTGGCCTCTGCAGAGGCTCTGATTCCCTAGCCCTAAAACTTCCCAGATACAGCAAAGTATGATGAAAAGAGCAATGGGTTTGAAGGGACAATGGTTCAAACACTGCTTCTGTCCCATAATACTTAGGTCATCTAGGCCACTTCATTTTTGTGGACTCAGTTTCCTCTATAAAATGAGGGAGGTTGGATGATCTCTAAGTCTCCTCCATCTCCAAATCTATGATGCCAGCACATCCTGCTTCTTTAGTCCACCTCGTAGAAGTGTGAAGCTTAGACATTCAAGCCTTCACTCTCTTTCTGGTGGAACTCATGGTTTGGGGCTTTCCCTTGCAGCAAAGATCAAGGACAGCAGACCTCAGAGACACAGGCTGAGTAGTAGGAGAGCCACAATTACTGTCTTCATGACCTCCCAAAGTGGTACCATGAAGGCAAATAATTCAGCCCAGGTGTTCAATCAATCAATCAATAAACATTTATTAAGCACCTACTGTGTGTCAGGTACTCAACTAAGTACTGGGGAAACAAAAGAGGCAAAAGACAGTCCCTGCCCTCATCGAGTATACAATTCAATTTAGGAGACAACATGCAAACAAGTATATACAAAGTGAGCTATATATAAGATAAGTAAGAAATAATGAAGACAGAAAGCATTCAATGGGTTGGGGGTGGGTAGGTCCTTGGGGAGGATGGAATGGCAGAGCAATAATCAAATAATGGGTTACCATGCAATTGCAGCTTGAATTTTAGCTCCCCTAGCTACCCGGCCTGTTACCAGGGGTGTTCAAAAGAGGAGCTAATAAATGATCCATTTGGATTCTTTGCAGCCTTAATCTTCCTGGAAAGAAGATCTAGTTAATGGACCAACAAAAAGCCGTGTTATCAACAAGCCCTCAGCAAAGGCTTAGCTTTGGGTCTGCAGGGGTGAATCCAGCTGAACACTAAATGGTGTGGGTCTAAAGTAAGATCTGCAGTGGGTTTGCCTGAGTCCTCCCTCTCTTCTAACTGATGCACAGATGGGGACTTTTAAAAAGAAATAGTGCCCACAGCCTATCTCCCCTGCTATATCTCTGTTTCTGCTAAATATGATATGGAAAGAGTCTCTTCTCTCAGAGCAAAATTGCCTAATTGGTAAAATTTGTCTCCCAGGTTCAGTCCTCAGGCACTTCTCTCTCTACAACACCCTCCTCCCCACCATAGAGATATGATTGATTCCCATGATCCCAGCTATCATCTTTGCAAGGAAGACTAGAATCTCCCTCTCCTCCTTTCCCTCTACCCCTCTTCTGTCCTTTTCCCTTCTCCTCTTTCCCCTCTCTCCTTGTCTCTCCCTCCATCTCCTCTCCTCTCCTCTCCTCTCCTCTCCTCTCCTCTCCTCTCCTCTCCTCTTCTCTCCTCTCCTCTCCTTTCCTCTCCTCTCCTTTCCTTTCTCTCCTCTCCCTTCTCCTCCTCTCTTCTCTTTCTCCTCTCCCTCTCTGTCTCTCACCTTTTTTCTTCTCCTTCCTTGACTCCCCTCTTTGACCCCCCCTTCTCTAGTTCTACATTTTCAACTGTATTTCAACTTGGATGTCACCCTGACACCTCAGCTCCAGTATGTCCAAAATCAAACTCTTCCTCTTGCCTCCAAGACCCCCTCTCCTACACTCCTGTTTATGTTAAGGAGCTCTTAACATTTTGTTGGATGTATTCCTTTAGCAGTGTCTGGTGAAGTCTATGAATCCCTTCTCAGAATCACATTTTTAAATGAATAACACAAAATTCAGATGATTACAAGGGCATGTTACATGTGGGGGACATGTAGCATCCAAATATTAAAAAAATACACAGATGGTGGGTTGAGAACCTCTGTACAAAAGGAACTAACCATCCCTCTTCCAGTCACCCAGGTTTACAACCAGAGGCAGTCTTGACTCTTTCCTCCCTAGAGCTGTCCAGTTGCTTAAACCTCATTAATTCCTGACCTGCACTGCTTTAGATCAGGTCATCCTCTCATCTTCCTAGATTGTTAAATCTAGGTCTCTCCACTGGGGGAGTGTTCTTCCCACTTCAAGACCTCCTCTTCACTTCACTATGTGCCCTATGGCCATATTCCTAAAATATAACATATCATTTGATGGTGTAGTATAATGGAGAGAGCCTAAAGCCCTGAGTCTATTCAACCAATAAATCAACATTTATTGAGTATCTGCTATGTACCAGGCACTGCACTAAGTGCTTTCCAGTCATTTTTCAGTCAAGCCTCATTCTTTGTGACCTTATTTGGAGTTTTTGCCATTTCCTTCTGCAGCTCATTTTACAGATGAGGATACTGGGGCAAACAGGGTGAAGTGCTCAGGATCACACAGCTAGTAAATGTCTGAAGCCAGATTTGAACTCAAGAAGGCTCATCTTTCTGACTCCAGGTCCAGCATCCTTTGCACTATGGTGCCACCTAGCTGTCCTGTTAAGTGTTAGAGATACATAGAGAGGTAAAAAATGGTCCCTGCCTTCAAGGAGCTCCCCATCTAATGGCTTAAACTCTTCTTGCCAGTATGTTGACCTTGCAAATAATTTCACTCAGTTTCCTAATCTGTAAAACAAAGGAGGGAGAGACTCTTCCATTGCTTATAGCATTAGAACTGAAAGGGCCCTCAGACTTCATGGAGTCCAACCCCCTGATTTTACAGTTAGAAGAAACTGAGGTGGAGAGATTTGCCTAAGGTCATATGGGTAGTTTTCAAGGCCCTCTACAATTTGGCCCCACCCTACTTATCACTTAGAAGCAAGTGGATGGTGAAGTGGACACTGGAGTCAAATTCAGCCTCAGGCACTTACTAACTGTGACTCTGAGCCATTCACTTACCCTATATCTGCCTCAGTTTACTTATCTATACAATGGGGATAAAAATAACACCTACCTCCCAGAATTAAGTGCTTTGCAAACCTTTAAACACTATATAAATGCTAGATAGCTAGCTTATGTAACTTTATTCAACCTTTCCTTTCAGGCAGGTCCTACACTCCCCCCTCAAACATGTCAAGCTCAAGGTAGGCTTCACTGGAAAGATAAGTATACCTTGGATAAGTAGGGGCCAGGCCAAGGAATAAAGCCCATCTTTAATGGGGTACTGGAAAAACTGAGGCTCCAATGGCAGAGTACTCTCAGTGTGGGTAGCTGAAAGATAGGGAAAGATGTTGAAAGTCTCAAGCTTTCTAGAGCTGGTCTATCCCTGGCTCCTGGTTCTCTGCTTTATTCTATAACTGCCTTCCCATTTCACTAAAGAAGTGGAAGGGGAAAGGAATGTAGTAGACCCTGAATTCTCAGCAAGAAGGTTTTGTCCATCTCCCTCCTTTCCACCCATAGACCACAACATTCACTTAACATTCATCAAGTTCTTACTGTGGGCAAAACACAGTAATTTCTTACTTAGTCCAGTAAGAAACTTCACTTACCAATGGGAGGCAATGAGGGTATGGTAGAGCAGTAGATTTAGAGACATCAGATATGGATAAAGGCCTTAAATTCAAGCTTTAGACTTACTTCTCTGGACCTCAAATTTCTCACCTTTAAAGTAGAGATAGTAACACTTCCCCTGTTCACTTCAATAAATAGTTCATAGAATCAAAGAATCTCAGAATTCAGAAGGCTCATATGCCATCTAGTTTAACACATACTTACTCTGTAAAATGGGTCTGAAGACTGGGTTCAAATTCTGCCTGTGAGGCCTTGGGCAAATCATTTACCCTCCATTTGACTGAGTTTCCTCAACTATAAAATGAGAGACAATTTGACCCAATTGGCCCCTGAGGTCTCTTCCAGTCCTAAATCTATGTATCTACAACATTTCTCACAAACAAATGGTCATCCAACTTTTGCTCAAAGACCTCTATTGAGATAGAGTTTACCACTTCCCGAAGCAGTCCATTGCCCTTCTTTGATACTTCTTGTTATGAAGGTTTTCCTCTTCTAACAAACCCAGTTCCCTTTCTCTGCAGCTTCCATGCCTGGTCCTGCCCCTTGGGACCAAGCATGATATATCTACTTCCTGCTCCACATGTTGGCCCTCCACACATTTGAAGACCAGGAAGCATTCTATAAACTACAAAGGACTCTAAGGACATGGACTTTTCTCAGTTGGGTTCCATATATGTGTGATTTTGATGGCATTTGCTATGATAACATTTGCTGGCTCGCTTGTAAGTTGGAGCTAAGAGCAACTCCAAAGAAGGCAGGAAAGCACTGAATCAATAAGGTCTGCCCTCAAACTCATCTTTGCAGGAAATGACCTCATTTGTCCTAAGGCATAAAAGTACAGCTAACAGTTTTCTATTCAGATGCTGGGAGGGAAAGAATAGGCTGATTTCCAAAGCTTTTTGCAATCTCTCCCTCTCCTCCTTACAACATGGCTTTTTGAGAATCTCATTGGTCATTAATACACCATGTGAGGTTGAGCAAAGGCAAGGAAGTGAAAAGAAAGCCAGGTCACACCATTCTTCTCCTGGTTGGAAACCCCAGAAAAAAAATTAATGGGTAGGGGGAGGATGTTAAAGGTAATGGATAAAAAGAAATTCTAAATCATTCATTCTGAACTTGGAGTCAAGAAGGAAGGAAGACAAGAATTTAGCATTTATTATATACCTCCTATGAATCAGACACTGTACTAAGTGATTTACAAATATTATCTCATTTGATACTCACAATAACCTTAGGAGATAAATGCTATTATTATACAGGTGAGGAAACTAAGGCAGTCAAAGGTTAAGTGCTTGCCCAAGGTCACCCAGCACTAACACCCTCCCCCACCCCTGAGGATTATTGTGAGAATCAAATGAGATTACACATATAAAGGACTATATCAGCTTTAAGCACTATTAAATAAATTGTCGTTATTTTGGAAGAGGTAAGGAAAATGTGCAAATAACTATGGTGTGTGGGAGAATTTGGTAAGCACTTAAGAGAGGCACAAAGTACTCTGAGAGATGCAAGGATGGCTTGAGGTTAGGGAAAGAAGGAAAGCTTCAGGTAGGGGATGGTGTTTGAGGTTGTTCTGGAAGGATGGGTAGGACTGGGGAGAAGTGGGCATCTTCCAGACACAACCAGGAATGAGAGTAACAGCAGGGGTGTGTTTGAGACATATGAAGTTCAGTGAGTCTAGTGTGACTGGGGTGTGGTATGGGTGAGGAGGGAATTGTATGTGGGTCTTGATTATCTGTGATCTCCCTGACTCTCCTGCTAACAAACAACAGCTGGGCTGTGAATCAAAATATTCATGGTAACAAAGCCAGACAAGCCGCTTAATCTCTTTTTTCCCCATCTGTAAAATTTGGGAATTGGATAAGACCTAAGGTCTATTCCAGAACTTAATACAAAAATCCTGTAGAATTTCAATGTCTTTCCATATACTAGCTCTGAGAGAGGAAAGAAGGTTTTAGTAAAAAGAAGCTAGATTCTGATTCTGTTCCTCTGGAACCTTGGACAGTGACTTCTGCTTTTATCCAAGAATGCTTGCAAAAGCAGCTGGGGTGGGGTGTGGGAGCAGGGAGGGAGGAAAGAGGACATTGCCCTATGAAGGTCATTTCTGGTATGCCATTTACCAGGATAACACCCACATCAGAGGGTTGTCTCAGAAGGGCAAGGACAAGGCAGGCTGACATGCTTGGAAAGAATTACTTCTCGGAAATACAGCTTCTTGTCAAACTGGCCTTACTAAAAATAACCTCACATATGCACTTATGACTTGAGTCATGCAGCATCATCAGGAGAATGCTATCTTTGTGTGGCCTACCAAATTCCAACTCAAAATGGCTCAGTATTGGATTCTTCATCAATGAGGATCTAGGTGGATTGAGTGTTGGACTTGGAGTCAGGAAGACCTGAATTCAGTGGGACACTGGGCAAGTCACTTCACTTTCTCTGCTCCAGATTCCTCATCTATAAAATGGGGATAATAAATTTCACCTACTTCTTAGAGTTGTTGTGTGGATCATATAAGATAATGTGTAGAGCACTTTACAAACCTAAGCATCAAATAAATACTAGTCATTATCCTCCTCCTCCTCTTCATCATCTTCCAAAGTCCTGAAACCCCCTGATCGAGGAATGTTACCAATGATTATAGTAATTTGATTCAATCTTTATTAGAAAAACATTAGATTTCATGAAGAAATTTGGGATATTTCACCTGGAGGAGAGAATAAAGCTCAGGAAGACATGGCAATTATCTTCTGGCATTTGGGGGATTAGTCTTACTCCCAAGAGCAGAACCAGGAACCATGGCTAAAAGTTGCTGTGAGGCAGATTTAGGTTTGATGCCAGGAAAAACTTCATAACAACTAGAGTAGTTTGAAAATGGAATGGATGGCTTCAGGTCTTCAGCAGGAATCTAGAGGGTGGCTTTGCAGAGATCATGTAAGTAAAGGCTTCCTTTATTCAGGTGTGGGTAAGATTAGCTGGCTTCTGAAGTCCCTGCCAAATTTTCAGGTGTTGTGAGCAAACAAGCTCACAGTACCTAATTGACCTGGTCACCATGTTCCCTGAGAAACAGGGATGGGACAGGATCAGTTTTTAATTTTGTAAACAAATTAGCACCACGGAGAATTTCTCCAAGTCTGCCAAAAATTAGGATTAAGAACAGAATCCAGCAGTTAACATGTTTTTAGACCATCCATAAAGCATGTAACAATGTGCTAGGTGTGTGAGTACATGATGACTACATAGTATCTCCCCTCAAGAGGTTTACAGTCCAATAGAAGAAGATAGGAAAGCCCATACAAAGGTAGACAGTCATTGCAAGGACTGATGATAGTTAATTTTAGAACATGGCTCATATCAATCAAGGAGAGCTTCCTGAAAGGAAGGGCATTGTGTGGGTTAGACTAGATGGTCTCTGAGGTCTCTTCCAACTCTGAGATTCTGTGATTTGAGTTGCTGGGTAAAAAGGTTCTAGATTCCCAAATTCCAATCAAGTATCCTAAACACATTGCTTGTAAATTATCCCTTCCAATTAACATTTTTCCTTAAGTACACAGTAGATGATTAATAAGTGCCTACTGAATTAAAGAACCACTGTGGTAAGGTGGACTTGGAGTCAGGAAGACCTGGGTTCAGATCCTACCTCAGACACTTACTAGTTGTGTGACCCTGGGCAAGTCACTTTACCTGTTGGCCTCAGTTCCCTGATCCATGGAACATATTGGACTCACTGGTTTCTAATGTCCTTTTTTTCACTCTAACTCTATAAAGCCTAGGAAGTGCTAATGTCTAGCACAGTGCTCAAGAGTTTGTAAAAATTTTATATTGATTGCACCTTGTTAGTCTTTAACAGAGAATATGGGGTCCAAAGTTCTGTTGTTTGCCTGCACCAGCTGATGTGAGGTAGAGAGGCATCTATGACATTAGTATGTGCCATAAAGCCTCTCCACATTAGCCCACCCCATTGACCATTTCTTTTTCTGGTAAGGCTAGAATTCAGTACAAGCTTCAGACTTCTGACTTGACAGCTTCTAGAATACCACATGGCAATGGAATGACGATGTTGGCTTTCTCTAGGTTCATAATCATCTCCATCAACACCTTACAAGAGGGAAAAGTGATGGAAGAGTAAGGCTATGTGTTGGGGGTGGTGAGTGGGGGATAGCGACTTCAGGAAAATATTCTCTGGTGTTGATATGTGGGAGAAGAATGCTTGGGATGTTTCTCCCAATCTATCCTTGGTGCTGACTTCATAGTCTTTACGGAAAAAAAAGAGAACACCTCTGCTTTACCCAACTACTTGGAACTACAACCACAGCTGGGAGCCCACATGCAGGAGAAAGAATCTGAACCGAGAGAGAAAAAGTATAAAATTGTTCCAAGCATCTGGGCTTATTCGTTTCAGCTTAAACTCGTTCTCTAGATTGAAGGTTGCCTGTAATTTCCTACTTTTTGTCCTTATTTGGACCTCCCCAGCATCTGAGCAACAAGCTTGGGGAGAGATGGGTACCGGCCAGCCATCCTGTTTCCCTAAATTGTTTCCACGGCAAGGAAGCGAAGAATTCTGAGGCATTTTTGTGAGATAATCAAGGATTTTTTTTGGTTCCTCTCACACCTTCAAAGTGTGAAACCTCTTGAGCCAAATCAACAAGAATGTGACTCTTGCAGCCTAGGGTTCCTGAGGCTGTGACAACCGTTGAAGTGCAGAAGCCACCTCTACAATGAGGTTGTGACAGTCTGCACTGGACTGATAACTTTAAAAGGACATCTTCTGTTGGCTCCTCGCTCCAGTCCTTTATCACTGCAAGTGACAGAATGGGGAGGGGTACGTCCCTTGGGCGGTCTCAGGGTGCTGGAGGGGGATATAAAAAGGCAAAGAGGCAGACTGGGAGGCATAAGAGCACAGGGTCAGAAGACCAAGAGCGGAGAGGAGACAGAAGAGACAGCAAGCATTTGATTGACTGAGATTGACGACCAATCACAGCATGGGCTCCTTCACGACCATATCCATCAGCATTCTCCTCCTTTTGACTTTGCAGCTTCAAGGTCGAACCAAAGCCAATCCTGTGTCCAATAATGACTTGGTGGATTTCAAGGTAGGACCAAAGAGAGACTTGTCAGGGATAACAGCAACCAGGTGCTGTTCTGGTCTCTTTTCCCCAAAATAATGAACTCATAAATTCCTCTCTTTGTCTCCCTTTTTAATTTTAGAATTTGTTGGACCGCCTGGAGGACAAGATACCTTCAGAAGATGAGGTCATGGCCTCACAAGGACTTAATGAGCAGAATGAGGAGGCGGGGGAAACACTTATCCCCCTCTCTTCCTGGAGTGGGGAAGTCAGCCCAGCCCAGCGCGAGGGAGCCCTCAACCGGGGCGCTTGGGAGCAATCTGAGAGATCTGCCCTCCTGAAGAATAAGCTTCGGGCACTCTTGACTTCCCCTCGTAGTCTGAGGAGGTCATCCAGCTGCTTTGGGGGCAGGATTGATAGAATAGGAGCCCAAAGTGGACTTGGCTGCAACAGTTTTAGGGTAAGAAGATCTGGGAATGGGACAGGGAGAAAAGAGACATCTGGCTATGCTAGAATTCAAGCACAGGTAGAGGGGCTCACTACTAAGTGAAATCCTCAGCAGATTCAGGGACTAGATTCTTGTTTCCTTTGACATATATGACTCTCACCTTTGGGACTATCTGTAGCTACAGTATGTTTAGGAAGCTGTAACAATCACGCTTGATTCTCCAAGGGGGTGAGTGTCATCTGATGGACTAAAGAATTACAACTTCCATATGACTAGATTGTTTTATAATGTGAGTGGCTTTCATTTATTTTCCTCTCCAGAGTTATAAAATTGAAGGTCAAATAGAATGGGTTGTTGGTGGTAGTGGTCCTTTATTTTTGAAGAGGACCAATGACATTACCATGTAAATAATAAGACAAAATGGTGTATGATGGGTGATCTCGACTTGCTCGTGAAGTGGATTTAAGGGAGGCCGAGTTGCACAAAGTTGCCAGCCTCACTCTCCCAGAGTCACTGAAGTCCAGAATAAAATAGAATGGATAAGGATTTCTTTAATCACCCTTTATGGTCTGAACTGTCCACTAGCTCTGGAAGCCCAGGGCAACCATTTTAATATGCTAGGGAAGAGCAGTTTAAGAGATCAAAGATAATGGGTCTTAGTTTTTTGCCCATTTTGTACCCGCCATCCATTCCAATCTCATGTTATCTTCTCTAGGTCATCTAACTGGGATATTGCTAACCAAATATATCTGTCTTCCCTTTGTAGTTCTGAAGATAACGTACAAAGAGGAAAACATGCTGGACCCAGTCAGACTCACACAAGCTTCAAATCCTTTGGGACTTTGGCTTTATTTTGTC
Source organism: Gymnobelideus leadbeateri (assembly GCA_011680675.1). Taxonomy (NCBI): domain Eukaryota; kingdom Metazoa; phylum Chordata; class Mammalia; order Diprotodontia; family Petauridae; genus Gymnobelideus; species Gymnobelideus leadbeateri. Next base: position 234,844 of record WOXC01010566.1, read on the forward strand.
CATTTGTTGTCAGCAAACTGGGCTTCGAATGCACTTCTGATTCAAATTACAGCTTTCTTTTGCCGTTTCACAAATATAATTTTGAATGTGCACAAAATGGCATGATGGTGGCTTTCTGAGTCTAAATTCTAAGCAGTTCAAGGACGAATAAACTTCAGCACCATGGACAGAAACAGTCGCGGTCTGGTGTGATTCTTTGCTTTCTATAGGGAAAGAGTTGGGATTCAGGTCTACTAGGACTAGTATATTGTCAGATAGCAAAATTTTCTCTTTCTTGAAAAAAAAATCAATTAGCCAAAGAGTCACCTCTCATCCTATCTACTGAGGCAAAGAAAAGCACAATGGCTATTTGTTTAGACTTATTCAAATGCAGTTTTTCTCCTGGTGTGGCTAATGTAGTTCATATCTAACATTGCATGGTTTTCCCTTTCCTGTGTAATTCTTCATTTTTTTTTACATACGAGTTTTAGGGCAAATGTTTCTAATGCAGCAATGCTGGGAGCTAAATAAACATCAGGCATGCCTCACTGAAGCTGACTGCTGGAGTTGGTCTGATTTGGCACTATTTTCAGTTATTGGATAGAACTAGAATTGAAGGCAGAAAAGAATTAAAACATGTTTCATTTGGGTTCTCTGATCACGTGTAAATGAGGTTTTAAAAAGGCTTACAAACCTCTTGGACTTTAACATCTAAACTTTAAAATATAATCACCATTCCCTTCACGAAGGATCTAGCTGGCTGAATTATTAGGCTCTAACAGTTTGCAAGTACTCTTGAGGAAGTGAAACCTTATTATGCTTTAACTGCCCAATGGAGTCCTTTTAAAATAAGTTTTTCAGGCAGTAGACACTGGCTGGAGACATGGATCTTTGAGACCTTTGTTCTCAAGTAAGGATGGAAATTTGGAGGGAAAAAAAAGGATAGGAAAATACAGTAGCTATTAGTCTCAGTGCTGTATGAAAGAGTAAGACAGAACAGATGGCGAGTCATCCTATCCACTTCATCACAGACAGCAGGTGGAAGATCTCGAGCCCTTATGACTAAGAGGGCCAAGAGCAGAGTTTTCTTTAGGAACATGGCCCTTTCAAACTCATTACTGAATAGGACAGTGCCTAGAACTATCTGGAAGCTTACCACCTCCCTTCAATAATGCTGCCCAACTGGGAAAAGCACCACACTGCTTTGGCACAAAGTAGGAAAAGGTCCCGTCTGAAAGAGAGAACTTTAGGGTAATAAAACCCTTGAATAGCTAGCAAGAGGTGGTGGATTTTCCATTCTTGTCATGGATGACTTGGGCATGCACATATGTAAGGAGGCAGCCAGATGGTTGAAGAATTGACAAACTTCCCCTTGACCCTGGGGAAACGACAAAGCATTCTCTATGAAATAGGGTGGTTAGGTGGCACGATCCCTAACGACCTTTCCAGTTCTTTATTCTATCTCCTGAAGTCCTTTGCTCTTCTGGGTTTTTCATTTTAGTTTTATAGGCTGTTCTGAAGGCCATAATCTCCCTAATGATAGTTTATCCAGTTTTTCAGATGACAAGAAAGCAAAGCATATGTATTCATCTTAGAACGTGTACATGTATTTTCATAATCATGTGCCAGAATGAATCCTAGTATACACTCCTAGAGACTAATGAAATGCACCTGCACCCATACTTCCTTGCCCACCTTTCACATGCCTTTTGTTTTGCTTTTCAGAGAGATATTCCTTAAGCCCTTTTGACTATGGAAAGACAATTAGATTCTTTAAGGTTCCTAACACAGAAAGCAATAGACATAGGGGCTGGCTAATTGTGACACATTTGTAAATACACTGCACACTATTTTAACTTTGGGACAAATAAAATCTTGGTGTCTGACTTAGGTCACAAGAAATTCAGTCAGCAACATGTCCCAGACCTCACTGTCTTAGTGGGAAGAAGCTGGAAGTAGCCAGATGATAGAAAACTTCAGGAATGATGAGACTAAGAGGATAGTCTCTTTAAATGGACAAGGACGGATCTTCAAATATGAGTTTACCCTGAACAAGAGCCCCCAGGGCAGGGGGGGCTAGAATACATCTGGCAGAGTATCAAGTCTATGTAATCCCATTTGATTGATTCTTTTGTGAAGGCAAACAAGGCTATCTTTTGCCTCAATTTTTACTTAGCCTTTAATCACTGAATGGGTGTTGCCTCAGACAAACTGGGACCTGAGAAAGACCTTAGCTTAAAAAGGCCAAAGTCGGGGGCAGTTATGTGAACACTGGCCCTGGCAGTCAGGAGGACCTTCAAATCTGTTCACAGTTCAAATCTGGCCTCAAATACTTAACATGTACTAGCTGGGTGATCTTAGGCAAGTCACTTAATCCCAATTGCCCTACCTCACCCCTGCAAAAAAAAAAATTTTTTTTTAAAAGGCCAAGGTCTCCCACTGCATCCAGGACCACTGCCAGGCGATCTGACCTATGTCTTGCCAGTGATCACTCTGGAGAAGAGAGCAAAGCTGGTGACTTTTCACAGCCCTGCCTCACTTAAATCCATCACCCTCCTGATGTCATTGGTCCTCTTTGAGAACAAATGATGGACAATACTAGATTCATAATTTTTATGTATCAACTACAAAGGGAAAAGATAATTAAAAAGCATCACAGGAACTAGAGTGAAGGACACAGACAAGGACATTTTATTCTCTGACATGTTATGGTTACAATGAGGACTTCCAAGTGCCAAAAGTTCAAATAAAAATATTTTTTGTACAAATTAAAAAAAATACTATATATACACAATGGAATTAGCTCACATTATTTTATAAACAAACAGTGCAAACAGAAAAAAAATGTTACCACTGAAATGACTGTTGCAAGGCAATACTGCACATTAACACTGCACAGGTTCTCAGGAGGGGCCCCAGAAGCCCTTTCCCTAAGACTGTCCCATCAACGAGTGCACATCGTTGCTTAGATCTGCATCAGAACAGCATCACGGAGAGCAATATTCAGAAACACAATTTCATTTAGCTATCAGCTCTAAATCAAATAAGCAAATGATCTGATTAGGTCATCAGCCAAGGAGTGTGGCTTCATCATCTGTCTTTCTTCCATGTTCAGTGAGAGAAAACCTGGGATGTGGGGAATCTTGGAATGTCATGTTGGGGATAAAAGCCAAAGAAAAATCCTCTCACACTGTGATGCTTATGTCAAGGTGCCAGTCCACATAGCCTGCAGTGCCTGGAGGCTGTGCTGAAGGTGTAAAATGCTGGTTTCTTCCACAGAACAGATGCCTGGTGGTGACTTGAAGCAGTGAGATTCAGACTCCCTCTCTGGGAGGTGGAGAAGCTGCTGCCTGCAGGCTTTCAGAAAGGAGATGATACAGACACAAAGTCAGGCAAAGGAATGTAGGGCCCCAGAGGGCTCTGCTGCTCTCCATGAAGAAAGATCTGGGAGTCTCCAGCCTTGGTTAGTCACACACCACCACTGTTTGCTTCTAGGCCACAGTGACTGCAGAAAAACCTTCCCTGGTGGTGTACAATCCCACACTCTGACAGTCTGTGCACTGCGATCAGAAATTTCCTTGGAGTAGCCTCGAGACATGGCCAGATGGATTTGCTGTCCAGAGGAGAAGACAGACTTAAAGGAGAACCTGTCATGTCAGTTGTGAGAGGTAGATGGGAAAGAAAAATGCGAGGGCAAAACTCCTGTTCGATAGAGTACAATTCTCCTGGTTTGTGCAGTCTTTGTAGTGCAATAGGTTTCCAAAGCTCTTAGTAAATCTTAATGAGATGTTTAAAAAAGAAAAAAATGAAAAATGCAAATGAAAGCCAGTGTGTTACTACAGCATCTGGACCCTCACAGGTTAAATCGTGGTGGCCACAGCAGTTAGCTGAATTCCCAACTAGAAGGAGATGCCCACTTTAAAGGGATCTGGTATTTTGGTCCTGGAAATTTCCTGGATGAGGGGGAATTCCTTCTCCACTGCATCCAGAAAAAGTGAGTAATTTAGAAACAAGTTACAGTAATTTTGGCCAAAGTGATAAAGAACCTTGGGCAGAGTGAATCCAAGTCAGGCCCTCAAGATTCACAAGAGCACCTTGCTCTTGAGGGAAATTCACTTTCAAACGTGCTGATTTTAAGAAATGAACTACAAGCCAGGACTGACTCCACTTCCCAAACCAGAGCAGTGTCTGACCATCTGAACCTTGGCCCAAGCCTCCAAAGCCGTGATGGAGGGAGACAGGAGCTGAAGCAAGCCCTCAGCTCACCTTCAAGGAAGAAGGAAAAAACCCAAACAGCAGAGGATACCATTCATGATAGCTTGGGTCAAAGAGAAGATAAGCAGCCAGTGGGCAGTTAGATTGGGAGGAGATGGCTGGAAAGCAGGAGGAGAGGGAAAGGAGAGGTACCAGCCAGCAGTGCCTGACTTCATCAGGTGCACTGCTCAGGGAAGGAGTCGCTCCAATGGAACTGAAATAAGCAGCAGCCACCAGAGGAGATGGGGCTGTATGATGCTTTTAACCCAAAGCCTAAAGGGGAAGCTAAAGTCTATGAGCTCCTGGGGAAGGTGAGAACCTCCATCTATCTGCACTGCCAACAGAAGAACTCGGGGGACAACGTGAGGAACACAGAGCCTGTGTGAGCACGGCTGGGGAGGACGTGACTGGGCCACATCCAATCCAGAGCCCCTTGGCCCTCAGTGGAAGAATAAGGAGAGTCCTAAACACAATTAGGTCTCACCTTTCATTTTTCTGACTCAACATGCACCTGAGAGCAGTCAGGAGTTAAAGCACTAGCCCATCTAAGTAGTTTCTGCCATTGTGTAAAAATCCTACATAATTTCAGACTGATGTGAGACGATCTGACCCGACGATGCCCTGCTCTCAGGTAACTTTGGGTGATGCTAAATTCCTTTGGGCTGCTTCACCAAAAAATCTGATGGAGCTAAAGATGCTTTTGCTTAGTTATCTTTGGAGAGGAAAAAGGTCTGAGAGAATCCCATCTACTAGCTTCACACAGGCAGGGCAAGACTAAATCATAAGAGGGTCAAAGGCAAATGGAAACATGGAGGTGGAAGGGAAGGGAAGGGTAGGATGGGAATGAAGGGAGAAGCTCCACCCCTAAATGGACTCCCTGCTGAGGCCGTGCATATATTTACATCCTCAATGTGAAATTAAACCCTTTCTAACACCAGGACTAAGGTTCTAATTCACCGTGTTTCTGGACTGTGCTAGCAACAAACACAAGCCCAGGGGCCACCAGGAGAACACTTGCTGACCCCAAGAAAGCATGAAAGTGGTCTTTAAAAACTAAAGAGAAGATGATCAAGTTAAGAATTACATATTGGGAAGGAATTTCTGTAAGGTTCTCACTTCCTCAAATTAGTAATTCATTTAATTTTATAGCTGGCAGTACAACAGTGGCTGCCGAAGCCCAAATCCCCTTTCCTCGACTAAGGCATCGGCTGGAGAAGGAAAGCTGCAATGAGGAGTGTGCAGATGAAACGCTCTAAGCTTCCTCCTCTAGTGGGTAGGACACGGCTCAGCAGGGATTGGTTTGAACCTTTGGTCCCCATGTAGAGCTGAAGGAAGAGCCAGGGGCCTGTGCAAACATCTGATGGCAAGGAGGAGAGTAAGAGAGGCATGAGGTGATACTAGCCAGGGGAAGGCTCTCTGCTGCTATCTAAACCCCTCACATCTCTGACCAGCAAAATGTTTGACAATTCCAGCTTTGTGCACGGGGGTAAAACCAACCAGCGAATCCTCCATGCCCTAGGAGAGTGGAGGCCCAGGGCAGAATGTAAAGGAGTCACCCTGTGGCTCTCCCCAGGAGACGAGGGGCTGCCTTGGAGTAGGAGAGTGAGCCGGTGGGGGTCAGATGGTCTGATAGTGCTGTCTTAGTCTTCCTTGGAGAAACTCGTAGGTCAAGTTGTGCCGGGTAATAATCCCAACAATCTGGTGAGGAAACAAAAAAGGACAAAAGTCATTGACGGGGAATTCACAGATAGGTTTATAAAAATGGCAAGTTTGTTCTGCTGGAATAACCTGGAAAGAGAAAGCTGCTGCTGCTGCTGCTGTTAATACGAATGATAGCATCGTATACTTGTTTTGCACTTTACAGTTTCCAAGATGCTTCGTCTTGTTGGATCCCTAACCCTCTGAGATAATTCAATGCTTTTTTATAATAATGAGAACAGTCTAAAGAAATACTCATTTTATGTTTTACATAATTCCACATGTATATATCTGACTGCTCACCATCTCAGGGAGGAGGGAGGACAGGAAAGGATAGAATTTGGAACTCAAAACTTTTTAAAAAGAAATGTTAAGAAATTCTTTTAACATGTAACTGGAGAAAAAACAAAATACATTAAAATTTTTTTTAAAATCATTAAAAAGAAACACTTTTCAGGAAATGTCCAGTTTCTAGACAACGAAATCAAAGATAAACCTATAAATCTTTTAGTCCCCTTGTAGGTGCTTATTGGTTGAGCAGATTTCCAATAGCTCAAATGGCAGCCTGGACTGACACAGCCTCCTGCCCTGTGCCAGCCTCACTCTCGCTGGCTTTTACTACCCGCCAGCTCGACTTCCCCTCCTCCTATAACTGCACCCACACAAGACCAGCTGCCAACAGAGAGAAAGTCTTGGTATTAAGAAGTCACGCCCAACAGCCAGACAGCAGCAAGGAGAGAGGAACACAAGTGCATTGGAGAAGGAATTCTCCCATTCAGATGCCCATCAGATGCCCCAGGCTTGGGACAAGGATTACAGTCAGGAGAAGCTTGGGCCAACAAAGAGTGACAGGCTAAATCTGAAAGAAGAAAAAGTAGAGGCCCAAACTGTCCCTAGAGAATGGGAAATAAGACTTTAACTCAGAAATTCTCTCTTGTGGTCCGTCTGGCAGCTGTTCCTGGTGTGAAACTAGGGACGCCTGCTGGCCACACGTGGTAAGGTTGGCTGATGCTGCCTGTCTCTGGCTCCCGCCCCATGCCCACCATCCTAGACCACCTCCATCATGTGCCAGACGGGAGCCTTTCCTGCCTCCAAGGCATCCTTCATACCCTGGTTGGACTTAGCTTCCACACCGAGGTAGGCTTAGGTCATTGAGAGTGAAGTTCTACCATTCAAGACCCAGCCCATGTTTGCAGCCTCACATCAGTGAGCCTCTGCTCACTGTATGCTCCTGGCCGACCCCAATGCCCTCCTGCTCAATGAGGTCCAGTGAGTGACTTCCTATCACTCCTGAGGTAAAAGGCAAAGGTCTGTCTGCCCCCCACAGCCCTTTATGCCCTGGCCCAGCCCCCAATCCACCTCTCTGCTGCCCTCTGCAGTCCAGCCACACCTCTGAGCTGGCCTTTCCTGACACAACATTCCATGTCCCATCTCCAGGCCTGTCCTCGTGCCTGGAACACTCTTCCTCCTCACTGCTGTCTCTCAGAATTCCCAGCTAAGCATCACCTCCTATCTTGGGCCTCTCCTGCCCTTCCCCTTCTCTTTCAACACAATCACTTTGTATTTATTTTGCACAGACTTATTGATGTGTGTGCCCTTTCATTCTGTCTTCATCCCCAGTGTCTATCAAAACGGCCAGCCTGGAGTAAAAGCTTGATAAATACTTGGTGATGCATGGACCTCTCAATACCCCACTCTCATGCCCCTATCTCTGCCTCCTTCGCCTTGTGGATTCTGACCCCAAGGCCATACCCTGCAGTAAAGTCAGAAGTGACTTGTGAACATGTGAATGACCTGGACCACTGGCCATGCTGCTGCTGTCACTCCAGGAGCCCAGGCTCAGGTGGCATGCTACATCATGGAGGAAGCCGCCCAAGCACACAGCCTCTGGGGTCTATGGAGGGCTGCCAAGGATTCACCAACCGGTGACGTGAAGCCCTGCTTGTAACATGAGTAATCTGAGTGTGTGTCTACAGCCTGTGTGCCCAGACCTCAGGGTCTGCGCCTTGGTCTGCGCCCTCTAGGCCTCGAGGCCCCAGCTCAGGTCTCTGCACAGGGCACAGTGGCCCCAGAGGCAGAGCTCAAAGGAGCTGACTCACAAACGCATTTCTCTGATACTCTCTTGGCAATGGCCTTGGCCTCTCCCCCAGCTCTCCTAGCTCTCCCGAGTTCACATCCTACTTTGTTATACGCCCTCTAACGCACTTATCGTTGTAGATAATAGTTCCTTGGGTACCTCCTCCCCCCACAAAGACAGGGTCCACAGTTTATCTGTACGCTCATATGCAGAAAAGCTGAATTACAATGATTCTGTTTGGAACTGTAATGGTAATATAAATGGGAAGATCTTTCCCATCCATTAACAGGTACATGTGACCTGCTTAAGTCACGTGGAAGCCTAAGTCACAAGAGTTTGAGTCGCATGAAGCCTGTGGTGGGAGGAGCTTGCTGAACAGAGCAGAGAGAGAGGAAGCTGGTCAGAGCAGTTAGAGCTGGGGAAGAGAGAGGAAGCAGGCATTGAGCTGTGAGTGTTTTTCGTGGGAAGGCCCTAGTGGGGGGAAGGGTTGGGGATCACAGTACCCTCTGCAGTGTTACTGCATGTAGATTCCTTTGTTGCTATGATTCAGCTTTCTGGTGTTTGAATAAATGTTTTGGTTTCGTCTTCCATGTGGAGAGTCTGTTACATTCTGTGATTCAGAATTACGCCAGCATATTCATAGTCACTGTGGGTGCTATGAATATCATGTTGGCACTACAGGAACATGCAGACACTGGCAGCCCAAGTAGGAGACCCCAAACGCACAAGCTCCTTCTCCCTAGCTCAGAGTACACGAGTCATGAGGACTTACCTCCCCCACTGCGTTCACCACTGGCAAATGTCTGAGGCCCATTGTTCTAAACAGATTGAAGACTTGGGAGACGTGAGTATTGGGCGAGACTGTAAATGGCGATGGGTTCATGTATGGGGTAACATCCTGAGGAACAAAAGAATACGTGGATTACCTCAAATATATATCTATTACCATCCCCATATATAAGAGAGGGGCTCAGCCCTGGGTCAGAGTCTAATCTTTGGCACATGCCATTTCTGTGATCACTGCTTAGCCCCCTGAGGACCTCACAGATTAAGTTGTAGGGGAACTGCTGAGGGACCACCCTGCATGAAAGCCCAGATCTGGACCCCTCCCCTTAAATCAACCAAGCCCAAGAGACCCAGAATTGAGTGGCACTGCCCAATATAGGTTCATTATAGTAGAGTCCTCTCTCTGATACAAGTCTTATCTCTCCTTCTCCAAGGTCCCCTCCTGAGTCCTGAAGAGACACCCCTTCTTACCACGATCATCCGGGGGTTCAGCAGTGTCAAGTCCAGGTCATGGATATCCGGATAGCGGGGATAATCCTCAGCCATCTCAGCATAGGAGAGCCGAGGCTGGCTAGCACTCTGCAGTTCAAACCAGGACAGTGTTCCATAAAACAGTCCCTTCTAAAGAGGCTTATCCAACTTATTAGTTGGGGTTTGCCACAACACCATCCCACTACTTTGAGATACTGAAAAAAGTCCTCCTCAGTAGATCATTATCAACTAGTTTGGTTCTGTCTTCCATGTGGAGAGTCTGTTCCACTTTGTGGTTCAGAATTACGCTAGCATATTCAACTTAAAACACTGCTTCCATCCCATGACTCCCAGTGCACATCAGAATGACTCCAAACTCACCTTGATGTAAAGGCCTCACATGATATGGAACATGTTACTCATCCAACCTATCTCTTACTACACTAAGTGACACCTGGTACTGTGGGAAGAATGCTGGCTTTGGAGGACCAGGACTTGGGTTCAAATCCCAGCTGTCACTCCCTAAGTCTCTTTCCTCTACAGGCCTTACTTTAGTTTACTCATCTACGAAATGGCCCTGGGAAGGGAGGGGAGAGGGGGAGAGATAAACTGGGCCGGACGGCTTCTAAGGGCTCTCCCAGCTCTAAACCGATGCTTCATCATCCCCACACAGACCCTCCACCCCAGCTAGCTCAGTTTCCTCAGTGCCTCTCATGTGATGAAGTTACAAACTCACAATAACTCTGCACTGTGAAAGGCATGAGACTTAGGAATCTGATCTGACATCATTATGGTGTGGACTCGAGCCAGACTCCAAACACCAGTAACTCAGGAGTCAAGTCTCTGCAGAAGGAGCCCTATGGACCTAACTTTGTACAGTTCACATATGTAGGGTTCTGTTAATACTTATCACAGGGCAATGCGCAGGAGGCCATTTTTGGGGAGGAAAACTGGCAAAGTGTAAAGTGATTTTTAAAACTTTTAAGACTTACTTAAAAGTAATGGAGTTACACTGACTGGAAAAAAGAGCCTAGGAACAACTTGCCACACCTACTGGAGAAAAGCTCCCTACCAGAATTAATGTGACTTCTTTTAAAAAAGCAAATGTAGGGGCGGCTAGGTGGTGCAGTGAGTAAGAGTGCCGGCCTCGGAGTTGGGATGACCCGGGATCGAATCCGGCCTCAGAAAATGAGCACCCACACATAAACAGTGACTAGCCATGTAACCTTGAGCAAGTTACTTAACCTCAACTGCTTTAAAAAAAAAAAAAAGCAAATGTAAGGAAAATCCTTCATACTGGAAATCCCAGTATAGATAATTGTCGTAAAAAAAAAAAAAAAAGCCCAATAGTACAAGGCCAGAGGCCACCAAGAAGACCCAAAGACCACGCCTGGAGGAAGCTCTGGCTTCACAGTTCATAGGGGAAGAAGCCATAACAAAACCACAGTCACTGGTGATTCGTCTCTTCTCTCCCCAGGGAGCATGCCCACATCTCCTCTCATCAGAATCCCAGAATTCATTACGAATGAAGACTTACTGACTGATTTTCAGAATAGCAAACTCCTCGGACCAGCAATGTGACGAGCTGTGAGCGAAGAATCAGGCCATGAAAGGTCAAAGGGCGGAAGCGTTCCTCCATGGTCCAGTCTTCACTGGGTGACTGGTCAGGATATAGGTTGGGATAGGGTGTATATCTGTTATACAAAAATCAAACAGTAAATGTGTTAAGTTTATCCTAAGCAAGCCTCTAGGGAACCTAACAGTCATTTCACAGCATTTGAAAAAAGAACTATCTCTAAGTCCCTGAAAGGAACCTGTGACTTCATTTGCAGAAGGTACAGAGATGAAACCACCAGAAGAATCACCAGATGAGAAGTGTGGCTCCTCCCCGTCCCAGGGCCTGCTGGGAATCTCACCTCCTCTCCAACATCTGCTGCAGGAGGTCCTCTCTCTCTGCCGGCTCCTCCGTGGCTATGTGCTCGTCACACATGTTACGGAGCTCACTGGATGGGTAGGATTTCATGGATTGGCTCCTTTTGCGCTGCTCACCAGCCCGGGTGAGAATGCTAGATTTCTACGAGAGGGAGAAAAGAGGTTTACAAGGAGGACAGAGGCCTTTAGAAATCCAAATGAAGGGAGAGGGGGAAGAGAAGAATTACAGACTGTCTCTCTTGGCCTTCTAGGGTGAAGCCAATATCCATGGCACTAAGCTTTGGATGAGAACTCAGGTTTAAAGAGTCGGCCCTTTGGTATCACCAGAGGAGAAATGGAAACTCTCCTAGCGGTGTCCTAGTATATAAAGGCTGAGAAAACCAACCCTGCAGAAGTGGAGTTAGCAGTTTAGGAGTGATAAAGGTTGGTTTTATTTACTTTTCTATGTGTATACTTTCTGGGGGCAAAAATATTTGGATACCGTCTTTGTACTTCAATTTTTTTTTTGAGGGGGGAAGGCAAGACAACTGGGGTTAAGTGACTTGCCCAAGGTCACACAGCTACTAAGTGTCAATAGTAATGATTTTGTACTTATTTTCACATGTTATATGAAGACTGGCATAGAAAGTTTTCTGATCTTCAATGGGAGAAAGACTTCGTGTCAATGAAATCACAGATCACTGAAGCACACGGACATATACAGTTACAGACGACAAAAGCTGTCTGAGGGACAGGCAGCTCCATTCTCCTTCTCCGTTTCCCAACACAAAACCTCTTTCTCTTACCTTGAACTTTATGTTGTTACTGATTAACTGGTTTCCTTTCATGAACTCCTTCTCATTGCCCCGATTCTCTGTCACCACAGGAAATGCATGGTGGACTGTGGTTCTCAGGATGCTGACCAGAGACTGGATGCGAGTATGTGGGTAGACGTATGTCAGGTTGGGCTCCATGATGTCACTAGCTCTGAGCCTGGAAGGGCGTAGACATCCAAATTCACTAGAAAGGCTGGATTTTGGGTGCCTGGGTGGCACAGTGAATAGAGCACCAGCCCTGGAGTCAGGAGGACCTGAGTTCAAATCCAGCCTCAGACAGTTAACACAAAAAAAACTAGCCATGTGACCTTGGGCAAGTCACTTAACTCCCAATTGCCCTACCTTCCCTCCTCCAAAAAGGAGAAAGAAAGAAAGAAAGAAAGGAAGGAAGGAAGGAAGGAAGGAAGGAAGGAAGGAAGGAAGGAAGGAAGAAAGAAAGAAAGAAAGAAAGAAAGAAAGAAAGAAAGAAAGAAAGAAAGAAAGAAAGAAAGAAAGGCTGGATTTCCAAAAAGAGACCAAGCCTTAACAGGGCATGGAACTACTTCCCAGAGACATGTTAATTTTAACATTCAAGGGAGCGTCTTGTAGATGATCATAAGCTTTGATCCTTCTTGTGTTAAAAAAAAAAAACAAAACCTCACAGATTTACCATCTCTCCCAGCTTTATTTATGAATCATCTGCTGGAGTTATCCTAAAAATAAGTTTATATGCCAGATTACCAGAGTATTACACAGTTCAACCTTTTTGCTAGTAATGCAGCATTTTAATAGGCATCCATGGAAATTCTGTAAAATGGACTGGTTTTATTTGTATGCGTGTCATGTAATCAAAACTAAAAACCAGCTGCTCTCCTAGACAAGTCCCCAAATGATGTTTCATAAATGGTTTTCCTGAACTTTCCATAATACTCTGATAGGATTTTGATGAATGAAAACAAGTCCCCAAACTCCGACAAGTGGGTGACTAATTTCTGTAGCTGAAACACTTTCTGTGCTTAGAAACTAAGTTAGACTATCCTTCTGTCAATAACATCTTTAAGCTAAAGTCAGAGCAGTAGGATCTCTCAACCAAAGAGAGTCAGGTTTTGTAGACATTATTTTCCTCCAAAGACCAGAACAATTCACAGCTCCACCAGGAGTCCTGTTTTTCTGTAGGTCCAGCAACAATGAATTAGATCATTTTTAGCTCTTTGCCAACTTAACGGCAAAAAAGATGGTCATTCAAAATTGTCATTTTAATTTCTCTGATTATATATTTGGACAATTTTTCAGGTTGCTGAATTTCCTCTTTTAAGAGCTGCCTATTCATCTTATTTGACCACTTATCTATTGTGGAAGGGATGTCAGTCTTATACATTTGTGTGAATTCCTCTTTGGTTTTAAATGTGATTTTTATTAGATATATTTATGGCAAAACATTTTCCCAATCGTTTTCTTTCCCTTTTATTTTGGAAGCATTGCTTTTGGTTGGGCATAAATTTCATTATTTCATTTCCTATAACTTTTTCTACTTATTAAATATTCTCCTCCACAACTAGTATAGATAAAATCATTCCACCTTATAATTTTTTTTGATGTGTTTAAAAGAGCCACCATTTCATCAAATCTGAACAATCATGGCTGGGAAACCTTTAGTGCTCCTATACAAGCCTAATAAGATGCTGGGCTATCAAAGTTCCAGTATTGTCTTTGTACTTCAATTTTTTTTTGAGGGGGGAAGGCAAGACAACTGGGGTTAAGTGACTTGACCAAAGTCACACAGCTACTAAGTGTCAAGTGTCTAAGGCCAAATTTGAACTCAGGTCCTCCTGACTCTAAGGCTGGTGCTCTATTCAATGCACCACCTAGCTGCCACTAAAGCCCACTTGAGCTTTTTTTTTTTACGTTTTCCTAGTCTATTTTTAATGGGTTCTAAACCCAGAAGTCTTTCCCATCTCCCCAAATGTTTCTCTGTCCCCAGCCCTTTGACCTGGGGCATTTTCTACTCGACAATTTTGAAATAAGCTGGGTCCACTGCCTTACTTGTCCATTTCCACTTCTGTCTCCCACTCAAGAAGTGGCACCCCTCGAAGGCCCACATGGATGTCGTAAATGCCTTTGTTGAAGAAGTCCCCGGTCCACTTGGCCACCTGCAACACAAAGCAAGGATCTGAGAGAATCCAGGCAGAAGGAACACTAACCCGTTAACTGGAGAGGGGAAGGAGGCATTTACCATCAAGGTGATCATAATGGGAAGCCCGTAAGTGATCTCATTGGTGGACTCTATCAGGATGACGGTAAGGCTGATGGTCATTCGGACAACACCACCCAAGAAAGCTGCGGCACCAATCAAAGCAAAGGTCCCTGAATAGATGTGGCCCAATCCAATGTAGCTAGTAAGGAAGGAGGTAAACATAGGCATTAGGATTGCATGGCTGCTGGGGTGGGGAGCAGGGGAAGAAACACAACCAGTAATACATGCATGCCTATGCATACAAAGCACCTTTTCAGAATGTTGGCGACTAGACGTCCAAAAGCAGCTCCACAGAGCAGGGAGGGCACAAAGAGGCCGCTGGGAACCGACATGCCGTAGGTCCAACATGAGAGTAAGAAGTACAGGGCAAAGAACAAGGCCAGCGTGACGGGGCTGAACGTCCCTGGAAGACCAAAGAGCAGCCTGAGTTACACAGGCAAGTGCTGACACCATTGCTTCATGTCATCTCATCCCACACCTCGAGCCTGGAACCCAGGACCTAGCTCCCAAGTCCTGCCATTGCTTAAGAGTTCTGTGGGGAAGCTTGGGGTCATCTCCCTCAAGAGGAGCCCAGCTTGGTGCTTCCCAGGGATGAGGTTCTTTGGCCTGGGGTGGGAGGGAACAGTGGGCTGACAGTGGGCACAGTGGGGCTGGAGAGGCCAGCAAGGCTCCATCTTCTGGAACTCACCATCTTGGTGAAAGAGCTGCAGAATAGCAGATTCTTGGGGATTGAAGAAGAGCGTTGCCATGTCATTGTAGGTCTCGTTGGGACAAAAAAAAGTTTTGATGCTTGCATTCACATCTTCTGAGGTAACCTGATGATTGGGAACCAAATAACTGTTAGATGGCCAGATAACCAAGACATGCATCTAGGCTTCTCATGCTTCTCACTGGATGTTGTCTGCAGAGAGAGCTAGGCCTGGAAACTCTCACTACAAATAAAGTGGGCAGCAAAATATGAAGCCAGGTGCTAAAAAGCAATTGATGCCAATGCTGAATTACATGGAATGCTCTGTACCTATATGCTCACACAGAGTACACGGACTCGAATACCCAATTGTCTGGTGGGTTCATCCTTTGGTGGCCTACAATCAACCCTGCATGTTAAGGTCCCACTGAACCATGGAGGGATGGGAGGGACACAGGAGAGACAAAGGGCTGGGCCCTGAGTGGGGATAACTCAAGTATGCAAACAAGGTAGGGGCACTTTGATTCAGAGGAGCTACTTTAGTTTCAGGGAAGAAGCCTCTGCCCTGTTGTTACTAGGAAGAAATACCCGGTTTCTGGATTCTCGGGCTCAGGCTTCCAGCTTCTGTTTATGTCTTTTGAATATCCAAGTTGGTGGGTTCCCAGGGCATTCACACTGCTCTTTCATCAGCTCCCCTCTCCCTCCTCACTGGGATTAATTCTCTGCCTTCAAAATTTCATGATTGAGAGTCCTCCCTTCCTTAACTTTCCTGGGCTGACTTCCCCCCTACAGAACTTTAGTCGATGAGAATTTACCTGTCCTTCCCTGGAATCTGCTCTCTCAAGTACATATTTTCTTTCCCTTCTCTATCCCAAGTCCTAAGACAGATCACTCACTTGCCCCCAGAGTCCCCAGGGTTCCCATCCCAACAACCAGTTCCTCCCTAAATAATGCTCTGTTGCATTCCGGATGCTTACTGGGAGTAACCACAGCGCTACATTGAAGGGACTGACAGAAAGAAGGTCCTGGAGGACTCTTGTGACCTTTCAGACAGGCCCGAGAGCTATATGGGTACAGTGGGAAGGAGATGGAAGCAGATTCATGATGGTGGGGCTAGGACTCTTCACCATTTTCCATTAAGAAGGATGTTATGATATACCTACTGCCCAAACATCTAGCTGTCAAACCAGGTTGACAGAGGATTCTGAACAAAATGTGAGGGAATCTACTTCCTCAGGGATGAGTCGTAGACATCACAGGATGTCCAGGACAACACAGAGATGAAATTAGGCTGAACCATGATGTGAGAGATGAATCCATTACAAACAGAATTGGGACTCAATCTTTCCAAGGGGGAAGGAGAATACCTCTGAGGTATAAACACCAAAAAAATGAAGAGAGGGACCTGGGGCCCTTGCCTGGAGAGCTCAACAGGCTTCCCCTCAAGCGGGGAGGGGAAGAAAGTTGCTGACTTGGGCCTTGCCCAAGGCTTGTTCTGGGCTCAGAAGACAGTAATAAGAAGGGATCTGCAGTGTTCTGTTCTCCTCCTTCTAGGATATCCAACCCAATGCACTAGAATAAAGAAAGCAGAACTAGAATTCTGGTGTGCACTCTCTAAGAAGGGCTGCACCTGGGTGAGGCACCCTGTGAGGGCTCTCTATGGAAGCCTGTGAACTCATCTTAGTTCTAGGCAAAGGTGAAGGAGATGCTTGCAAATTCTGCCCCTCCACGTGAATGGGGACCTTGGGTCAAGGGACAGAGTGTACCTGTGGCAGGAATGAGTCATTGCCACTCTGACTTGCAGAGGATATTTGCCGGCACTCTCCCAAAATCATGGAAGCAACGAATACCACAACTGTGGTCATCAGGGACACCAACAGGCTTTCCAAGACCCTATGAACAAAACACAAACCAGACCCTGTTTCAAAAAAAGAGCTCTTAAAAAAAAAAGACCTCTCTCTCAGAAAATCCTTTATTAAACGCCCCCCTCCTCCCACCATCCTATGCCCTTTTAAACAGCATTTGCAACAGCCCCCAGTCAAGGTACCTGCTTCCTGTGCTCAGATAGGGGAAGGGCAGTGGGCAGCTGACCACCACCAACATCCCCCATTGGAGACTGCTGCCCGGATCTTAAGGATGAAGGGATAGGCCTTGGCCCCCTAAAGCTGGAGAGCCCACAGAGGGGAGCCCTCTGGGGCAGGCCCCATGACACGCTCACCTCTCCTAGGCCCCCAGATAACAAGGCCAGAGACATACTTACTGAAAGAACAGAACCCTCGATTGAAGTTTAGCTCCCAAACTTGGGGCATTGTTCTGCTGTTTGATACCCCAGGATGGAGGCCCTGGAGCTGACACTTTCTAGCCTGGATTTTAAATTTAAACTGGGGGCACTGAGGACATTCCCAGGAGCTCCTGTCCCTCTCTACATCTGGCACCACACTCTCTTACACAGTTAAACAAGCCACGGCAGGCAGGGAAGAGGAGGCAGCAGCACAGATACCTGACAAGCTTAGGTTTCGGGTGCACGTTTCGCATACGGTACTTTGCAAGCCTCTTGTTCAGACAGTTGAATGTGGCTCCAAGGAGGCCCCCAATGACCCCCATCACGATGAAGAAACCCAAATCCACAGCTGTCCAGAGATGACATTTTTTATCAGAGTCAGAGCACTGAGAGAAGAAGGGAGAGGGAGAGAAGGAGGGAGAGAAAAGGGGCGTGCAGTGAACACAAGGGAGAACAGAACAGAGGAAGAGAGCCAAGAGCAGCTGCAAGCACACACCCTCCTAACAGAGCCAACGAGAAGCAGGGGAGTGATGGCCATGCACCCCCACCACCCCAGGAGCCCACCCAGGAGTGGCCTGCCAAGTCTTACTCTCCCCAGACCATGAGGGACAAAGCCACCACCAGCCTGGGCCTGCCCCCCAGTGTCCCCCTGTCCCCCTTCTGCTGAGCTGAGCCCACTAGGCCCAGGGGAACACTGCCATCCGACAGGACCATGCCACCGCTGCCTCCTCCTCCTCCCTGCAGAGGGTCTGGCCAAAACAAGCATCTCTTGCCAGGAGGTGATGATTCAAAGAGAGCCCTCAAATGTCTAATGCCTCTCTCCAGAGACCTCCTATCCACCATCCTTCTGCCTAGATTCATCCCCCAATGGTTAACGTACTCCCGCCCCATACCAGGGATACTGAACCCCCAGCTACCAAAAGACAATCCTTTCCCCTCAACCCCACTGTCCACTCCCTTCTCCCCCACCTCCATCCCACCCACCAATGCCTATCTCCTCCTTCTCCCCTGCCTCCCATAATGAGGGGGCCCTTCTCATCAAGGCAAACTCTAGCTCTAGACATACAAGGGGTCACATCCCATCCCATCTCCTCCAGCAGACTGCCCCCTCCATCATCCCCATTCCTCACTTCTCTTCAGTCTTTCCTTGTCTGCTGGCCGCTTCCCTAAAGACACACCCGTGTCTCTCCCTCCTTGAAAATCGTCCCCTGACCCAACCATCCTCACTAGCTTTCATTCCCTTTCTCCTCCTTTTGTGGCTATCCTCCTTGAGGAGGCCATCTACAGTGGGTGCCCCCACTTCCCTCCCCCGACTCCCCCGCCCCTTAACTCTCTATGGTCTGGCTTCTGACCCCATCACTCAACAGAAACCACTCGCTCCAAAGTTACCAGTGATCTCTTAAATGGCCAGATCCCATTTTCCTTCCTCCTCCTTCTTGCCCTCCCTATAACCTCTGACACTGTGATCATGCTTTCCCCTTGATACTCTTCTCTCCAGGCTTGTAGGACACCCCTCTTTCCTGAGCCATCCTCAGTCTGCTTTGCTGAATCTTCACATAGACCGTGCCCGCTGCTCATGGGTGTCCCCCAGGGCTCTGTCCTGGGCCCTCTCGCCTATCTCACCTGGCCCTCTCATTGGCCCCCACGGATTTAATGACCATCTCTGTGCTATGATTCTCAAATCTCCTTATCCAGCCATCCAATCTCCCTTCTCCTATCTCCAGATGCCTACTGGACATCCTGAATCGAGTCTCCCATAGATACCAAAAGCTCAACAGGTCCAGAACTGAACTCACAGCCTTTCTGCTCCACATCTTCCCCATTTATCTGTGACTGTGGGGCACACCAGCATCCTCCCGTCTCTCAGGCTCATAACCTGGGGTCATCCTGGGCTCCTCACTCTCTCCTCCCCCATATCCAATCTGCTGTCAATCTGACCTTTGGAACATCTTTCCCATAGGGCCCTGTCTCTCTTCTGACACTGCCCCCATCACCTCCCACCTGCACTCTTCAGTCTGTTGGGTGGACTGTCTGCCACAAGTCTCTCTCCATTCCAGGGCAGCCAAGAGCAGTTCTGACCATGTCACTACCCATCCCACTTCTTCCAACTCCATCATCTGCAGCGGCTGCCTGTCACCTCCAGGACAAAATCTAAAATCCTGTTTGGTGTCCAAACCCACCTAATCTGCTGCCCACCCTTCCCCAAGCCTTATGCCCCATGCCCCTACTCTGGGATCTAGGGGTACTGGGCTCCTGGCTCCTTCTCCAGATTCAGTGTCTTCTCTGGCCATCCCCCAGGCCTGGAAGGAAGGTTCTCCTCCTTCTGGAGCCCTTGCCTTCCTTCCAGTGCCCCTTCTACAGGAGTCCTCCATTCTAGTGCTTCCTTTCTGGGGATCGTTTACAATTTCTCTTGTATGCAGATGTTTTACACAAAGTTTTGCCTTGTTGTCTCCCCCACTGGGCTGGGAACTCCCTGAGGGCAGGGACCACCTCTGACCTTCCTCTGTATCCCCAGCACTCAGGATGGTGCCTGGCATACAGTAGGTGCTTAGTAAGTGTCTATTGACTGCCTGCCTGGGGGAGGTGGAATGCTGCTTGCTCTCCAATGCTACTTCCAGACTCTACCACTACCATAGTGACTGAGTAACTTCTGCTCCTTTGAAATTCATTCAATCAAAAGTTATACCCAGATACCGGTGACCATTACCTATGGATGCTCAGGACGGTCTCTCTCTCTCTGTTTCTCCCTTTTTTTTAACCCCCAATGAATCTAACACCTAATTTAGACTCTCTCAACTCTCCGCTTCATACCAGGGGACTTCAGCATACATACCGATGTCCCCTCAAGTACCCAAACCTCCCAGTTCCTCCACTGGACTTCAGCTAAACAGAGATAACCCTGATGTCGCCATCACCCGCCAGCATCCCATATCCATGTTCTTGAGCTCCCCCTTTCTTTTATCTGATCACAGTCTTAGCAGTCTACCTTTCCTGTTCCCTTCCAACTCCTAAGTCAGTCGATCCTAGTTATCTGTGACCTTGAAAACCCTATACTCCTGTCCATTCTTGATTCTCTTACTACTTTGTTTTATTATTGATGGTGCCTTGCTAACCCCCAACCCTGGATTTCTCCTGCCATCAGTTTCCTTTCTAACTATTCAAAGGAGCTGCTGAACGGGGCCATGAGAAGTCACAGAAATTATGCTGATTTCTATTTCTATAAATTTCTATTGATCTCCAATCAGTCCTTCCTGGAGTAAGGCAATCCATCTGCTTCTCCCTAATTGATCCTTATCCCACCCTCTGGCTATTCTACACTTTCTCCTCCCTCTGCAAGCCTTCCACAATCCAGTCCCTCCCCAATCCTCTAAGGCCTTGGAAGCTGTATGTCACCAAAGAACTAGGTCATTTGCCAAGAGCTCTTTCCTTCCATCTCACATAACTCCTATATCTTCCCCCACTACCTCCTCCTTCACTCTAGTCCCTGATAAAGAGCTGGTCCTTGCTTGCCAATGCCAACCCTTCTATACACCCCCTTGGTCCTCTCTGCTACCCTGGCCATCTAGACCAGGTGCCTCCACTTGCTTTTAAATCCTCTGAAATAGGGCTTCTGATCTCACCATTCGATTGAAACTCTGATCTCCCAAGTTACCAATGATAATGAAATATTAACGGCCTTTTCCTAACCCTCCTCCTTCCTGAGTCTCTGTACTGTTTGCCTCCGTTCACTGCCTTTTCCACTTGGATGCCCCTTCCTCTCTGCTTTCATGACACTGCACTCTCCTGGCTCTCCTCCTCCCCATCTGACCCCCCTTCTCAGATTCCTTTGCTGAGTCTTCATCAACGTCACTCCCAATAACTGTGGGTGTTTCCGGCCTAGACTCTCTTTTCTCCATGATCTCACTTGGTGATCTCATCGGCTCCTATGGGTTCAATTACGACCTTTAGGTAGATGAGTCCTAGAATCATATTTCTGGCCTGAGTCTGTCCCCTCAGCTCCTGTCCCACATGACCAAGTATTGAGTGGACATCCTGGAGGCACCTCAAACTCAACACGTTCCAAAACCAAACTCATGACCTTTCCCCTGAACTCTCTGCTCCTTTGAATTCCCTTATTGTCTGTCACCCAGGCTCACAATCTCAGTCTGCGCCCCCCCCCCCCCCGCCCCCAGCCCTCATTCAGTTGCTGAATCTAGACTTTTCTGCTGTCACCAAGTCTCTGGTGCCTGTCCCCTCCTCACAGCCACCTTCCTAGTTCAGGCCCTCATCACCTCGCACCTGTCCCAGGACAACAGTCTTCTACTTCATCCATTTGCCTCCAGTGGCTCTTCCCTCCAACCTGTCCTCTATTCAGCTCACAAGGATTTTCCTAAAGCATAGGTCTGACCATGTTATCGCCCTGTTCAACCAACTCCCATGGCTCCTGATTACCTCCAGTATGAACTATAAAGTCCTCTGTTTAGCATAGCTGGCTCCTCCCCACTGCCCAGTCTTCTGACACTCACTGCCTTCCACATACTCTACGACCTAGCCATAGTGACCTACATGTCACTCCTCCCACACAACACCCCACCCCTCTCCTCTTCATGCCTTTGTACCTGCTGCCCCCTGGCATCCCTGGCTGCCTTCAGCCTCTGCTCAAGTCCTGCCTTTTGTGGGCCTTTCCTGATTCCCCTGGTGGTAAAGCCTTTCCCTCTAAGACTGTTTCCATTTACCAGGTATGAATCCTGTATGTAATGTTATAAGTTGTCACTCCCATTAGAACAGAAACTCCCTGAGGGCAGGGACCACTTTTGCCTTTCTTTGAACCCTGTGTTTAGCACATACTAAGTACTTAAAATATATGACATTGTCTAGCTAGGAAGAAAGAGGACTTGGATCCTCTGGTCCCAAGGGCAGAGCTAGAGCTCTCTGATGGTCCTTCTGGTCATTGCTCTTTGGCACATTCGTTAAGACTGATTTTCAGGGAACAAGCATGAAAGGCTGGTGGCTGGGACGGCACTAACCTTAAACTCCCCAAAACTCAGCAACCCAGGCAGCTGGAAGGAACCCCAACTTCCAAACTGGATTCCAGAGCGAAAGAAGTTCAGGGTGAACGTGGCAGACATGGAACAAAAGAGCTGAAGAGAGAAGGAGAAATAAGCAGTGGTGAGCTTGTCTTTCTGTGTGACATTTCCTCCCAGAGGTCAGGTGGGGAAGAAGAAGTAGAATGTGTGGTACATACTACACTAAGCACAGCTGGATCACGTATGAGAACGCCAAAATCGGGGGCTAGGAATAGCAGTATGTAATGGAAAAAGCCCTGAGATTGAGCTGTGCAGAGATGACTGTTTGATGGATGCCCAGCAGAGGGGATTCCTCCTCAGACCCAGGAGGCACCTGAAGTCCCCTCCCCACCTGAGTCTGTGCTCCTGGCTAAGAGACAAACTTGATGGTGACTCAGTAGCTGCATCTGTGGGGGTCTAGTAGCTATCTACCTCATAGGATTGTTAGGAGCAGGGATTTTTGCAAAGTGCTTTGAATTAACATTTTTCAGGCTGATGCCAAGATCAGAAGCTTGTCCCTGATTCCCTCTTAGTCATCTCCTTTAGTCTCCCTGGAGCTCCAGTGGTCAAGTACAGAACAGAGAGTGGGGAATTCAATTCTCTGTAATAACCACATTCTTGTTTTAAAGTC
Source organism: Gymnobelideus leadbeateri (assembly GCA_011680675.1). Lineage (NCBI taxonomy): Eukaryota > Metazoa > Chordata > Mammalia > Diprotodontia > Petauridae > Gymnobelideus > Gymnobelideus leadbeateri. The sequence goes on from WOXC01010566.1 coordinate 257,734, forward strand.
AAATCCGGGAGACTGAGTAAGTATTCTCTCGGCTGATAAAAGCCTCCAGCTTCCCAGTTGGGTCACACAGTATCCCACTTTTCAAAGCCACTTTTTACCACTTTCCAAGTGAGTCCCTGGTTCCAGAAGGATGACCCCTCTTCCAAACTGAAGAGGGTGCCCCCAATGGGGGCTCCAAAAGCGGCGGCAACACCTGCAGCTGCACCTGCTGACACAAAATCTCGCTTGTCTCTAAGTGGGAGAGGAAAGGAAAAAATGTAACTCCTTGAAATCGCTCAGCACACAAAAGCCAACATTATAATACGTTCCCTTGTGCTAGCATAAGGCGGATTTTATCTCACACTTAAGCAGGCAGTTTGGGATTTTGAGGTGGGAATTCCTGCCTGAAGGTAAGGATTCCTGGCACATAGGAGGTTTTTGACCCCTCTAGAAGCTCCTTTCTTATAGAAGAGCTCTCTAGTAGAGCAAAATCATTCTATGAACCTAAACGTTCAAATCATTTCTCATCAAATGACACTTCAAGAGACAGATTAAAGATGTTCTGTAATCAAAAGCCCAACCACCTTCTCACTACATCTGCCTTTCTAAAAACATCTACATCAACCTTCACAAATGCAGATGTCAAAGCCCTGGCTACTTCCAGAAGAAAAGCCAAATAAACAAAATGCTAAGGATGAAGAGAACAAAGAATGTCTCTGGACCATCATAAAGACTCTGCGTGCGTGTGAATTATCTACGGCAGAGGCACTGAACATGGTGAGGCCTGCAACACGAGCCCAACTGAAATATAAGTTGGGAATAGTTAACAAAATAAATATACAATAAAACATATATGAAAATATGCAATAAAACAAAACAAACAGACAAAAAATAAAACATTACATTTTAAAACAAGGTCAACAGGTATTCTGCAGGGATCCTACTGGCTCCCATTTCCATTTGACCCCCCCCCCCCCCAATCTATATCATATCTTAAGTTCTGGGCCATCTCTTCCTCTACTGCCCCCCACGTTTTTCAGCCTGATATCATGTCGTTGATTTAAGCATTCTGTTTCCTGTCTCCAGAAAAACTATTTAGAAGCTAATTCCCATTCCCTTCATACCTGTCACTTCGAAAATAGGGGAAGTTAAACTGGATTTTCCGCAAAGAGATGCTTTGAAACTGCAAACAGGAGAAAACAAATTCAGAATGGGGAGTTCAGGGGCCTGAGAATATGAACTGAGGCCAATGCCCCAGGAGTCACCCCCACACCCAGTCTCTTTTCCCACCTACAATTATACTGGATGTAGTAAGAAGAAATTGTAAGTGGTCTGGTAAAAAGAAAGCATTTGCTTCAGGAGGCACTAGAGGCAGCACCCTGACTTCTGGGGGGTTCTCAGGGACCACATCATGCTCACTTTTATATCTCCCTTTCCTAGGGGCTAAATTTGTAGCTGGTGAATGGATTAATTTTTCTCGTGGTCAGGGGCAAAGGAGATTAATAGCTGGGCTGTGAAACAATCAACTCTACTATGATGTGGGGAAGAATTCAAAACAGCTGCCCCAAGCAGCGCCTCTGAGGGGTCTGGCTGCCAGGAGGCCACATTTTTCGCTCTGTTTGTCAAACTGTTATGCTGTCCTCCGATCCCAGAACTAAGTCCCTTTGTTCTCTGTTAGCTCATTAATAGGATGGATCTGACTGGTGGTGGCTCTTTCCTGAGCAGCTGATATGGCAGTTTACCAAAGAACGAACCCTAAGAGAAGGAAGTCCTTTACTCCCACTGTCATCGGGAAGTCAGAGTACCCACTTCTCATTGATACTTGAATTAAGTCTAGAAATCATGGCTCAAAACAATCGGAGGTTTCTCGAATCAAGTTAATTCCCAGATAACTCCCTGGCCTGGGAACCCCCCTAAATCAGTAATTCCCATCTGCTCCTTCACTGGCTCCAGCACTGAGTTCACCATCATAAAGTTCCACAAAACGAAGACGAAACTGACATTACCTCTCACGAGGCACCTAGACCTGGCTCGAGGGGATGCTCAGTTTGTTCTCATCTAAGGGGGCTCTGAGCATCACATGCCCCGTGTTCTCAGGTTTGGAACTTATTAAGACTTCTTGGGCCAAGGGACCCGCTGTTGTGAGAGAGAGTAAAGCTTGAGATCTCAGTGCTTTCAATCTCACTTAATGTTCTGGAACAAGAAAGCCATCTTAGTCAACCTAAGCTGATGCCAGGAAATTCAAATGCTGTGGGAAAGTTTCTGTAAAACTTTCCAAACCAACCAGGGATGATGAATCTCTCCCTTTTCTGGGAAGTAAGTGTGAATGTGCACATCTGGAGGCCTTGACATCACCTCCCGGATTCTCTCTTCTTCTGTTCTGTCTCTGAACAAACAGGTAGCCCTCCTCATCGAGGACAACCTACTGCTGTCCCTCTGTACCCTACAGTTTCCCTCTCTTCCCCCTTTCACAAACTCCTAGAGGAAAGCACTCTACAGGGGCGGCTAGGCGGCGCAGTGAGTAAGAGCACCGCCCCAGAGTTGGGATGACCCGAGATCGAATCCGGCCTCAGAAAATGAGCACCCACACATAAAAATGACTGGCCATGTAACCTCGAGCAAGTTACTTAACTCCAATTGCTTTAAAAAAAAAAAAAAGAAAGAAAGAAAGCATTCTACATTCATCATCTCCAATTCTCTATCTCACTCACTTCTCCACCCTCTATGGCTGCCCTTACACTGATACTGACCTCTCCAGTCACCAAGGATCTTCCTTACAACTGCATCTGAGGGTCTTTTCTTAGCCCTCGTTCTTCCTGACTTCTCTGCAGCACCTGACGCGAATGACCACCCCTAAATTCCAGATACTCTTCCCTCCACGAGTTTTTGAGATGCTACTTTCTCCTGAGTCTCCTACCCATCTGGCCACTCCTAAGCCTCCTTTAAAGGATCATCACCCACATCATGCCTGCTAGCCAAGGGTGTCCATCTGCTTTTCTCTCTCTACAACTTAGGTCTCAGTAATTTCATCAGTTCCCCCCACTGAATGATCCCTGTGGGGAAGGCTTCCAGATCTATAGATCAAGATCCATCTCTCTTCCCAGCCGCACCCCTCCATTCCCAATGCCTGCTGGACAGCTCCAAATGGTTGTCCTCCTTCCCTCCTTCCTCCCTCTTTCCCCCCTTCTCTTTCCTCTCTCTCCCTTTGAATCGTCCCCAGATACTTTTCTCTTTACAAGCTTTAATCCCCTTAGTAGAACGTAAGTTCCTTCATAAGGCTGGTTTCTAGTTTCCTGCCTAAGCCATTAATAAATGGCTGTTCAATTGGATTGTGACTGAGTTCCACTTGTCCTTCCAGCTTGATTTCATGATAAAAGGCTCTTGGGAAAATCGTTACTTACTTGAGGGAGTCCAGCACCCACAACTGCACCACTGTGGATCATGGGACCTTCTTTCCCTACAAAGAGCCCTAAGAAGAAGTTTAAAAATGGGAAAATTATTAAGGAACTGCAGAAAGTAGTAAACCATGAGAAACAGTTAACATTGTCCATTGTAAAGCTTTATAAAGGGAACTGTGAAATGATCCACAAAAAGTGCTACTTAAAGCCATATTGCGGGGTTTTGGAGGAAATTTCCATTATACCACAAATGTCTGAAGCTGCCCTGAAAAACAAGCTTTACCAAACAGGAGGCCAGTCAGCTCCTTAAAATACTGATGGGACACTGGAAAATTCTCAATATGGTTTATCTACAATAGCATTATGCCAACCAGGATGAATCACACTGAAGTTCATGGATTTGCATCAGTGAAACTCTTGATCTAAGCCTAATATAAATGTTCAGTGATTACCATCTCATTCATCTCTTTGACACCTCAAGGATAAGACAAAAACAAGAGAACCCTCCTCACCTCCAGCCACACTGAAAAGCACTCCCAGAACCTTGCACGCCAGGGTTCGAAGACGAACGATGCCCGGCACCTTCACGCCATTCAGATAGCATTTGATCTCTGGAATCCCAGAACCGGCTGCCACTGGCTGCCAAGACAATGTGAGCGTACATTATACACTTAAATTCTATTACTTGTCAAGCTACAGAATATGATGCCCAGTAAGAGGCACAATACAGCAGTCCACATTTGTGCTGATGTTTCACATTCAGAGTGCTTTCCCCGCTATGATCTCACGAAAGTGATGGGATCCGGGAAGCTTGCAAAGAAGAAATAATTTCTAGGTCATTAGACCAAGCCCTCCTCCCTCTCCAGCTCCACTCCTAACTCTCTGGACCTTTTCTCCCTCGACACAGAAGGCTCCTCACCCTGGAAGTACAAGCTATCCCTGGATTTCTCACCCTGGAAATACACTTGGCCCCTGCAGCCCCTTCCTCTGATCATATGGTTCCTCTCAGAATCTCCATTTTAAGGGGGGGAAAATCCCCCCAAACGCACCCAGGACACCCATGCCTTCATTCCTCTCCAGGATCCAATCTTGACTCTCCAGACTTTCTCTACTGCTCTCCTCCTGACCCCTCCCAATGTCAGCTTCCTTCAATGTGCTGCCTTCTCCCGTTAGAAGCTAAGCTCCTGGAGGGCAGGGACTTTCTTTCTGCTTGTCTTTGGAATTCCAGCACTAAGCTCAGTACCTAGAATATAATTAATGCTTATAAATGCTTTACTGGCCTTCAGCAACAAAATGCCATCACCCTTTAAAACAAAGGTTCACTCACCTCTACACCAGTTCATAAAATTGCTGGGGAGGGGTAGCTAGGTGATGCAGTGAATAGAGTACCGGCCCTGGAGTCAGGAGGACCTGAGTTCAAATCCAGCCTCAGACACAACACAAAAACTAGCCATGTGACCTTGGGCAAGTCACTTAATCCCAATTGACACTCCAAAATAAAAAAAAAAACTGCTGGGGAAATTCCCTCTACTTCCCAACTCTGCTAGGTTCTACCCCCCTGGTGTCCTCTCCTCAGTCCCCTTTTTGGAAAGGTGGACAGTCTTCTCCCATTAAACTGTAAGTTCCCTGAGGGCAAGGACTGTTTTGCTTTTTCTTATTTGTATCTGCATGGCTTAGCAGAGTGCCCAGCATATGGTAGAAACTTAATAAACGCTTATTGAACTCAACTGAAAAATTCCCAAGATGAAAGCTCCCCCAAGCAACAAGCCTTCTTACCTCAATCAGGACAAGCAGACTGGCTAAGAAGACAAACGTCAAGTTAAAGCCCAGAAGCTCGAGGAGGGAGAGGGCAAGGCATCCTTTCTCGCTGCACTCCTCCACCGCTTTTGGTCTGTGTCAAGGAAGATCTGATTGCCCCTCTGGTGGCATACCCTGCAGAGTGGCCACAGGCCTCGAGCTCCCCATCTGGCTCACCCTTGATGGAGCTGGCTTTTGATGCTCTGCAGATCTGAGATAATGTGTTAAATGAAGAATCCTCTCAGCTCTTTATAGGTGGCTTTCCAACTGGGGAGGGCTGTGACTACGTGTTTCAGGGGTGGGTAAGAACACTAAGACTGAGCTAACACAAATCAACACCTTCCTCTTCATCATGATCTAGAACTCACACCAAACCTAGCTGCTACTCATTTACAAAGATGATACTGTTGAATAGGCAAATGAAGAGGTTTTCTTTATTAAAAGGGGCAGGGAAAGCCCTCTAAGGAGGTGAGAGACCCTTCGATCAAAGTAGCAAAGGAGGATTCTGAAAGGTCTGACAGCCATAGGACAGAGAGTGAAGCTTCAGGAAGAAAATCTATCACTTGTGATGGCCCCAAACACGGGTCTTTGAGCCCGAGATGATAGACTTCCTTAGGAATAAAAGCTGACTTAAAGGCATCTTGGATCATTGATCACCACAAAGGTGCAGCAGCCGGGAAGCCAAGCTATTCTATGGCAGTTACAGGACAGCTCAGTTATTCTTTATTCTTCTAATTCCAAAGGAACCAAATGCTATTTTCCTCCTCCAGAGAAAGAACTGATGGACTGAAATGCAGATGGGAGCAGAGTTTTTTCACTTTTAATTTTTCTTGTTTGGTTTCATGTGTCTGTTTGTATGTCTGTTTGTGTGTGTGTGTTGCTAATATGAAATATGTTCTGCATGACTTCACATGTATTGCTTGCCTTCTCAAGGGGAGGGACAGAAGGGAGAGAATTTGGAACTCTAAAAATAAATGTTAAAAACTTTTGAAAATGTAATGGGGAAGTATTTAACAAAATAAATAAAAATATATTTTAAATTTTATTTGCTTTTTGGAGGAGGGGGAGTAAGGACAGTTGGGGTTAAGTGACTTGCCCAAGGTCACATGGCTAGTAAGTGTTGAGTGTCTGAGGCCAGATTTGAACTCAGGTCCTCCTGACTCCAGGGAGCCAATGCTCTATTCATTGTGCCACCTAGGCGTCCCATAAAAATATATTAAAAAAAAGAGGAAGAAACTTGTCCTTATTTTCAAAGCTTTAAATCCCCAGCTAAACTTCAAGCATCACTTTGGTCTTCCTGATACTCCTCTTCTCACCCTGGGAGGCCTGTTGATAGACTGATTTGGGGTATACATCTAAACAGCACCATGAAAGAAAGTCCAACAAAATCAGAAATCACGAAAAGGATACAAGTCTGCACAACTCCAAACTTGAGCTGGGTGAAGAGTCGTACAAAGAAGTCCACAAAGAGGCCCACCTGTCAAGAACAAAGGAAGCATTTGATCATCTTCCTCTCATGGTCAAGTGGAAAGAGTCCTTGATTTGGATGGGAGAGGACCTGAGTTCAAATCCTACCTGCTGTCTACTCCCTGTGTGATCTTGGGTGAGGAACTTGGTATCTCTGGGTGTAGTTACCACATTAGGGGTGTGTGTGTATGTGACAATCCTTGTGAGGGTTAATGATGATAAATCATCAATTATAATTGCAGTTATTCCTACTTGGAATAACATGGGCTTCAGGTTCACCATTGCTTTTTGGCATGGGATACCCTGGGAGCTCCCTGAGGATTGCTAGGAAATAACGCTGTCCATAACCCCCTACTACCTGGGCAGTAAACAAGCAGTCTGTGGAGTGGGGCATGGAATTCCGAGTTTTCATCTCTGTGCCCTGGTCTTTCACCCCAAGTCTCTCCTTCTAGCACCTACCCACCATCTTCTAGTGGCGTACGTACCTATCTGACTTCCTTACTAGACCATAAGCTCTTTGAAGGTAAGAACCAGATCTTTATTTCTGCATTATCAACAGCACCAGGAAACTGCTGCATGCAGGCAGCACTCAAATGTTGGTGAAAGATGATTTTTGTCAATAATTCTCTAAATTAAAGGAAGGACATTCACAGAATCATCCTGGTCAAAATGAAAAAATAATTAGAGCCAAATGGCCACAATTCTGCTGTGAGAAAAGGAGAACAAGAACACCTTAATAGATACCGGATCCTCATACTGGTCTCATAATGCCACCGTCCTCCAAGCAACAGGCATTTAGGAGGCCCAGGGAGCACAGGGCACATCTCTGAGTTATACAACACTCTACGCAGATAACTCCATCAATTTCAGAAAGCACAAGGACTACAAGAAACCCACAACAGGGGACATGCTCTCATTTTCCTTTAGCTCACTGGTTCGAGGCCCAATTTTCTTACCAGGCCAGTGGAGACTCCAATAGCAAACACCATCATCCATTTCACCACCTCATACCTTCGACCTTTCTGTGTAGAGAAAGAAACTGCCTCGTTAAAAAACTTCCCCAACATAATTATACCGACAAAAAGATGGGAGAAACAAATCTCCAAGCACCAGTCATTCTCAGACGAATTTCCATCTGGAGAGCAAGTATGGCAGGAAAAGACAACGGACACAGTAGGATCGCTTATTTAGGCTCTGGACCAGGTAGGTATGAGTGTGAGAGAAGACCCTAGTCAGCAAGATGAAGACCTAGGATAAGTCTTGTATTTTCTAATGATTGTACTTAGTGATTAATGATACTTAGTAACTGACTGCTGAATAAGTGACTGATTGAGTTAACCGAGTGTGCCCCATGAGTGGAAGATTTTGACTATTGTACTTCGAGATGACTGCTCTTTGTTCTAAATATTGTGACCACTTTGGTGAAAACTATGTGGCCATTTTAATGATAAGCTGTTGTGAATACTATATTGTGATGTTCTGTGATAGGCTGTAATACTGTGAATACTGTACTTTGATTTTCTGTGAATGTTTTACTCTGATTTGTTATGGAATAAAGAGGGTGTTCACTATACTGTGTAATCAGAACTCTGAAAGCTGTTCACAGCAGCCATCCTCTGGAAAGCTGCGGGTGCGTGGCATTACATTATGGCTAGGGGAACACAGAAAAGCAAAGGAGAATATTTACAACAGGAAGAGACAGTACCTAAAGGCCTTCAAATCCCTGACAAACCAAGGAATCCCACCCTACCTTATTATCCATGCTTTCCAGCACTTCCAGGTAGGGGTCATTGATACAACGATCATAGTCCAAACTCTGAAAAAATGACACGTGAGGAAAACATTACAGCCAGGTCTAAACATGACAGGAAGAAAGCACAATGCTTAGAAAAGAACTTCAGAGATCTGGGCCTAGCACTGCCCAATTTAGAAGAAATTTTAAATGGACCTTTTAATATCTTTTAAAATCTTAAAACTCCATTCTCTTCTTTGTGGGGATGGGGGCCTGGGGCCATTGAACAAAACAAACTCTGTCATATTCAGTTAAAGTACTGGCTTGTTGTGCTGAATTCTTTTTCCTCCTTTCCTTTTTTAAGCTTTTACGACAAAGGACTGCTCACTTGGTAAAAAAGGAGGAAGAGATTTATTTGTAAATGAAGATGATATAAGACCAAAAGGTGTCAATAACTTTTTAAAAAAAGAAATTAATTTGTAGCCTCATTTAACCAGTTTTCTTGTGTCAGGTTTTAGGGACAAAGGTAAATAGGAAGATGACAAGCCAGTCAGTGGGTCAGTATCTGTTAAGCAGATCCCCATGTGTACAGAAGCAGCTGGGTGGCTGGAGTCCAATCTGACCTCAGACACTTACTTGCTGGGTAACCCTGTTTGCCTTAAACCACTGGAGAAGGAAATGGCAAACCACTCCAGCATCTTTGCCAAGAAAACCCCATGGGCAGCACTGGAGTGCAATAGTCGGGGTCATGAAGAGTTGGACAGGGCTGAACAACAAGCACCATGTGTCTGGCACTATGTTAGTAAGTGTTGGGGTCACAAAAAGGAAAAACATGAGCCAGGCCCTCAAGGAGCTCACTGCCCACTGGGAGAGATAACGTGCAAACTGCTATATGCTAGGCACTAAACTGTAAATGCTGAGGGAAAGCACCATGCGGGGTGGGGGGCTCGAAAGGCCTCCTGGAGAGCAGCAAACTCAGAGACAGTATTTATTTTTTAAAAGAAACAAAAATCAAACTTCGAGGGCACTTCCTGGGAGGAGGCCTGATTCAGTCCAATCTCTAACACTATATATGAGAATATACATGAAAAGCAATGCTGAGAATAATAGCTCTGAGACTCTGCAAAATCATCAAAGAAAGATTCAATAATACTTAGCATGTTCTACTTCCTAAGCCAGAAAAACGGACTATGCGCTTTAGAAATGTTTTCAGTAACAGCAAAATAAAATAACAATAAGAAATTCTGCTTGACCCTTAATGGGAGAACAAAAAAACCTCTGGTAACTGAATTAAACCAGGTTCAACAGAAAGCCAGAAACTTACGGAGTAAGACAGAAAACAACAAAAGATACAAAAGTACACAAATGAACACACAGGGTCCACACAAACAAGTAAACAGTTACATGCAAATGGCCAAGCTATGAATGGGACAATGCACCTCAAGCACTCTGGGAAGAGAGAGGCCCAGGTGAGCCTGCCAGGGCCGGGATGAGAATGCAGGTGATGAGAGGCAGGGTTGAGCAAGGCTGCCTCAGAGAACAGCAAGAGCCAAAGGCAAAGACATGTCCCAGTGGGGCATCCCACGCAAATTTTTCAAGTATTCACAAGCTGCTCAAGACAGTGCCTTTAATTGTGAAAAGGAACTGCTCACACTAAGGGCAACAGGCTGACAAACCAGGAGGCAGGCATGTGGACAAAAGCTGAACGCCAAGGTGTGTCTGGACACTGTGAGGCAGGGGAAAATCTCCAAGATAAGCCAAAGTCAAAGATCCACACAGAAGAATAAAAGAAAAACCAGCTGGGATGTGTTGTTGCCCAAGTCAACCTAAATTCCTTTTGTTCTTCACGACACAGTTTTCAAATATATTCTGATATAATGAGTGGTTCTATAATGCTGCTTCATCTCAGGGGAAGTTCCCACAGAGAAAAAGATTTGTGAGAAAGCAGGAAGTGATTAGACTTTTCTAGGGCTGCAAAGGTCTCTAGGGTTCTCCTTTTTTTCCTCAATGAAATTTCCTGTCTGTTATATGGGACACCATGAACAGAGAACCAACAAAGTAAGACTGAGGATCCCTGCCCAATAACTTGGGGGCAAGTGCAACTGATGGTGAGAGATGAACCCTGTACTGACACAGAAGGAGCAGGGATCTCACCACAATCAGGCTAAGACTCTGGGACTAAGGGCCCAAAGATACAACTTGTGCCTCTATCTGTGGTGACTGGGACTGATGGGGGAACAGATGAGATCAGTGTGACAGAGGCAACGCAGACCAGGAAAAGAAGTAGGGACCAAATCAAGAGAAGGTCCCAAGTCCCTGGTGAACTGCCTGTCCTTAAGTATATCCCATGGTACGGAGAGGGATTCCCCCTCCACCCAATTATTTCCTTCTCCACAGTTTGAGACTCCCCTGGCTGCACTGGACAAGTGGAGAGGACACTCGGGAAGAGTCTTGGAAGAAGGGTGGGACAGAAGACCATCTCATCTCATCTATCTGTATCTAAGAAGCTCTGGGTTCATGGTATGGGAGAAAGAACCCCAGCTCTGGAGTTAGAAGAACTGGGTTTGAATCCTGGCCCTGACATTCCTGGTGCCATCTTAGGCAAGTCACTTGATCTCTGTGCGACTTCAGATTTTATTTTGGGTGTTGTAGATGTGTGGGCCATTGGTTGAGAGAGGGAAGAGTCCAAATGCAGGCTGCAGGTAAAGCCACAGATTTTCTACTTTAAAAAACATTTCTGAGTGCTATCCAACAGGGTCACCTAGTTAAAATCAACGTGTGACTGGTATAGAATGTCAGCCGTGCCCTTTCTCCAGCAAGGGACCTCCTCATTCTTCCCAAAGTAATTCTCCATCATACTGCCCAAAGCAACTGTCCCAACCCTTTTCTTCTCTCCTCCAGCTCCCAGGGGTCACCTTTGCACCACCCAGAGGCTCCTCTTCCCTCCTTGTCAATAACAAGAACTAGCACAAGTCACATCTATATGGCACTTCAACATCTGCCAACAGTTTCCCTCACAACAATTCTGCACAATGGGTCCTGCAAGAATATATTCTCCAATCATGCAGCTTAAGAACTTAAAGGTAATTGAAATGATTTGCTCAAGGTCCTACAACTAGCGACAAGAGCCAGGATCTGAACTCGGGCCTCATTGGCTCTAAGGTATTTCTAGCACGTTACTATATGTTGATCAGAACTGAAGGGACTACACAATGCTTTACTTACCAACAACCACTTCAGAACCTCACCTCATAGTCCTTTCGGGGAAGGATCTCATCATCTTCCTCCTGTGTTTCTCCAAGGATAGTCTAGAAAAACACACCCAGAAGAGAAAGAAAGTTCTAAGCAAAATGAAAGTGGAAACAGGTCTTTGGAATGTTGTCTCTAAAGTGTTAAAGCCATTACTAAATGGAGATAACCTGTTCAAACAGGAAAGTGACAAATGCCGCTCAGGAAAGAGTAAGAAATAAAGTAAGTTGGCTGATTAATACTTTCTTTGTACTTACATATCTGTGGGCATGCTCTGTCCCCCCTTCTTCCCAGAATATAAATATCTCCAAGGCAGGGGTTGTTTCCTTTGTTTGTCTTTATTTCATCAAAACCGAATATGAATGCAGGAATCCAGAATTCTCATAAAATCATGCTATGCACAGAAACCCACGAGTCATCCTATCCTGGCTAACTTAAAACACGCTGGCAGGGAGGTTTAAACTGAGTCCATCCCAGATGAGAAGGGACTCCTACTTCCTGAAGTGGGGTAACTGTCACCTCCACTTCCTCGCATCTCCCAGGGGCAGAGCACAGAAACAAAGCTGCTGAAGGGGAGGGAGCGGCAGAGGGGCTGGGCCAATCGTCTGCAGGACCCCAGGCTCGGCTTCTTAGGGAGCCCCGAGGCCCCTTCCAGTACTACATCAGGGGTGGAGGAGGCTGGATTTGTGCTGGATTTTAAAGGTCGGCAAGAATCCAACAAGTGAAAAGGCAAAAAGGCTCCCGGGGCCCTGCGGCCCCTAGGTGTATAACAGGGGATGGGGGAGGGGCAGGAGAAGCCTCCATGGTTGGTCTAACCCGTTTCTACACATGGGGAAACTGAGGCCCAGAGAGTGGACGTGACTTGGCTCCAGAGGAGGGCTCCCAAGTCACCAGCGGAAGGCAGCTGGATCCGGGCAAATCGAGAGGGAAAGACTGTAAGCTCCCCTCCGTGCACGACACAAAGAATGGAAGGACACGGAGAGGAGCAATGACTCTGGTTCTACAGACGGGGAAACTGAGGTCCGGAGAAGGGAAGTGACTCGCCCAAGGTCACCAGGGGAGCGGGAGCCTCTCCCCCCTTGGCCTCCTTTTCGTCTCATTACCAACCGCTTCGTCCGGAAAGAAGGATGATAAAGGCCGGGAGGTGGGAGATGTGCGGCTGGGGGTGCGGGCCGCCGGGGAGGAGGGAGGGGATGGGGAGGGGCTGCTCCGTCCTAGGCTACGCCCCCTCCCGCCGCCTCTCCTTAGCAACCGCCGGGCCCCTAGCAACGCCCCAGGCCCGGCCCCGTCCCCTCCCCTCCTGGGCCCAGCCCGGCCCGGCTCGGCCCCAGCCCGGCCTCGCCGCCCGGCCCCGTACCAGCTCCTCCGGGGTGCGGCTCTCGCGCTCTCCGCAGCAGCAGCACCAGCGGCAGCAGCAGCACAGGACGCCCCTGCACCCCGCCATCTTCGGCCGACGCCTCTGCTTCTGCCCCCTTCAGATAGCCGGCGCCCCCCTCCCCCCAGCCCCGCCCGAGGAGCGCGCGATCGAGTGAGCGCCTCACGTGACTGGACCGGCCTGGGTCACGTGGGAGAGACCAGGGAGTGGGAGGAGGGCCGCCGGCCTCCGACCCCTGTCACGTGATGGAGGACTCACTACCCCTATGGGCGCCACCATATTAGCGGCGAGGGGTGGGGCTGGGACTGAGGCGGGAGGACGAGGGAGCAGGTGGAGGGCGGAGCTCTCGGGTCTAGGAGGCGGTGCCTCGGCCCTCCTGGCCCGGCCCCTCCCACTCCCCGCCCCCTGGAGTCCGCTAGCTTGCCCACATCCCGCCCTCCTTCCCATTGTCATGGCTGCGGCTGCGGCTGCTCGAGAAGGGAGGCTGCTCGAGAGGTGAGGCCCACCTGGGAGGAAGGAGGACCCCACGGCTGACCCCTTCCTCTGCAGGATCCTTCCCCCTCCGATCCGTCTGTCCTCCCCACCCCACACGGTATTTGTCTCCCCACGGTCCCCCCGTCCTTACTTGTCTCACCACGGTCCCCTCGTCTGATACCCGTGCTTGTCTCCCCACGGTCCCCCCATCCTTACTTGTCTCCCCACGGCCCCCACGTCCATCCCCCGTACTTGTCTCCCCACTGTCCCCACGTCCATCCCCCGTGCTTGTCAAGCCACGGTCCCGTCTGTCCCCTGTGCTTGTCAACCCACGGTCCCGTCTGTCCCCCGTGCTTGTCTCTCCACGGTCCCCCCGTCCTTACTTCTCTCCCCAAGGTCCCCACGTCCATCCCCCGTACTTGTCTCCCCACGGTCCCCCATCCGTCCCCCGTGCTTGAATCCCCGTGGTCCCCGGTCCGTCCCCCGTACTTGTCTCCCCAAGCTCCCCACGTCCATCCCCCATGCTTGTTTCCCCACGGTCCCCCTGTCCATCCTCTGGTGCATGTCCTCCCTATCAGTGCTCATTCCTTCCGACGCCTGTGCCCGTCCTCTCATGCCTATCTCCCCCCCACCACTTCCCCCACCTATTCTCTCTTGCTCCTGTTGTTCTCACACACCCCCACCTCCCTGTCCCCTGTGCTGCTCTTCGCTCCCCTCCCCCCAAGTCCTTCCCGTGGCTGTCTCCCTCCTCCCCATCTGCTCCCTCAATACGGACCCCCTCCCCACACCTAGACCCTCTCCTGGCTCTGGGAGGTCGCTTCCTGATGGGCCACCTCTGTCGGTCTCCCTCCCATGCTCTGCTCTCTGCTTCTGGAGCCTGCTGGCTGTGCCTCCTCCCGTCGCCCGCCCTTGGCCTGGGGAGGGGTATCAGCCTTTCAGAGCAGTGATAATGCCTTCCCTCCGACTTTCCATCTGTCTAGCCCCGTAGATGGCTATTGGTGACCAGCTGTCTGTGCCTCTTCTTCCCCTCTGAAGGGGAGCTCTTCAGAGCAGGGGATGCTTTTGTCTCTTTCTTTGGCTTATCAATCTTCAGCACTTAGCACTGTGCTCAGCACTTAGTAGGTGTATGATAAACACTTATTTACTGGTTGGGAAAAGACTAGGTATTCATATAGCACTTACTTTGTGCCAGGCTCTGTGCTAAGTACCTTATAAATCTCTCATTTGATCCCCTCAACAACCTTGTGAGATGAGTGGTGCTATGATTCCCATTTTACAGATGAGGAAACAGGCAGACAGGTTAAGTGACTTGATCAGGGTCACACAACTAATTAATGTCTGAAGTTGTATTTTAACTCAGGTCTTAGGTTCTTATTGTTCAGTTGTTTTCAGTTGAGATTTCTTGGCAAAGCTGGTTTGCATTTCTTCCTCTAGCTCATTTTACAGATGAGGAAACTGAGGTAAACAGGGTAAAGTGACTTGCCCAGAGTCATCAAGCTAGTAAGTGTCTGAGGCTACATTTGAACTCAGCTCTTCCCTGCTCTGGGCCCAGTGCTCTATCTCAGCTGCCTCAAAAATGTTATATATGTGTTAGCTATTATTGCTATTATTATCAAATATGATGAAGAGACTGGAACATGGCCCACTCTGCCTTGGTCTGGGTTTGTGAGAGTCTCAGTCTGCCTTGTCCCGAAATATCCCCTTTTCCCTCCTCTCATTCCTAGGAAAAACAGCTGGCATTGGCTTCTCATCTTTGTGGAGCCAGTGAGCACGGGGACTTGTACATTTGCCCCCACGTGACCATGCTCTAATTCATCTTCAGATTGCTCTTGGCATCAAGGAGTTATTAAAGCCTGATACGTTTACAGTTTCATAAGCTGGCGCTTCCTCACCTGACACCATGAGAAAAGTAAGGTAGGAAGCTGGAAGTGGGGTTTAGCATCCTGCTGTTCTAGCATTCTGTCTGTAGTCCCCAGAAACCTGACTTGACCAAAGCCCTGGGAAGCTGGTCTCATAGATCTCCTATGAGGAGAGGTGCCTGTGGAAATTCAGATTATACACCTGGAGTCGTGTGCTAGAACCAGCTCAGAGCCCACCAGCTCAGAGCCTACCAGCCAGTCATTAAGGGGAAATGCTACAAATCAGGGCTTGAGTCACTGCTGTTCTGTTGACTTCTAGACTCAAGAAAGGGATGGAGAAAATGTTCTTGATGCAGATGAAACTTAAAAAGTATGTTGTGTATGCATTAAGAAAAACAAAAGCTGGCTCTTAAACATTTACCAGGACACTCCTGGACACAGCCTGACTTGCTGTTTGGGGGCATGGCCTTATTTTAAATAGGCAGGAAGTAAAGGCCACGTGGGCACCAGTCATAATGCGATTTTGCATGTTTCCCAACCAAGTAATTGCACATAAGACATCATGCAAACATGAGAGAGCCTAGATACCTACCTTTAAGGAATGTGTAGTTGGGGGGAGGGGAGCTGAGACTCCACAAATCACCTTTTACTTTGTATCATAGTTAATTGAGTTACCAGATGCTATGGGAGTCAAATCAACAAGCATTTTATTAAGTACCTATTATGTGTCAGCTGCTGTACTTCCAAGGAGAGGCAAAAGACAGCTCTGATTCCAGAGGAGAGGTAGAAGATTCTTCTATTTGGAAAACCTGGCTGTGTGTCTGTGGGGAAAATAATTCCAAAGGATCCAGTCCAGGTGTGCAGAACCTGTGGTCTTAAGGCCACATGTGGCCTTCTAGGTCCTTAAGTTCAACCTTTTGACTGTCACAAGTGCCCTTAAGATCACAGGTTCCCTACACCTGGTCCATGAAGTGCCAGATGACTCCTGGCCAGCCCTGATTACAGTAGCTCACATTTGCAGAAGGCTTTAAGGTGCTTTCCTTTTAACAGTCTTGTGATGTTGGATTGAAGGGTGGGGTAAGAGGCACGTGCTAAGCTGAGCACTCCCCTCAGACTCCTTCACCACTGGGAAGACAGGGGAGCCCCTCTCGGGGCCAGCAAGCCCTCCTTTTCCCTTGCTGATCTATCCTTCTCTGCTGGGCATCCTTCCCTTAGCACTCACAGTCAATTTCACTGTGGAATACTTACTCAGACTTAGCTTCCCACACCATCTCCAGCTATGGATTTTTCTGGCCTGAGCTCTGTCTGTATTGACTTTTTCAGGTATGTGTGTCTAGTCTCCCCAGTTAAACCGAACACAGGGATCTTGTTTGTGGTTGCTATTATTGTCAAATACGATGAAGAGACTGGAACATGGCCCACTCTGCTGTGATACTTAGCAAGGGCTTTATACATAGTTGATATTTAGTCATTGTATATAGATCACTGAATCCTAAGAGTCTGGAAGCTTTTCAGAAATTAATTATTCCTTCTATTCCATACCTGAACAGAAATGTTCTCTGCATTATTCCTGATGAGTTCTGGTTCAGTCTTCTCATGAGAAACTCACTCCCTGTTCTACTTTGGGGCTGCTCTAATTAGGAAGTGTTTTCCTTCTGTCAGGCTGCAATCTGTCTGGTGTCATGACTTCTGGGCATACTTGGACAAAAATCCTGAATCTAAGGTGTATCGTGCCAACGTTTACTGTGTTAAATAAAAAAATCAGCAGGTCTTTATTAAGCCGTTTCTATGTGGCAGGCCCTGTGCTTAATGCTCCGAATATTAAGAGAGACCAAAAGTCCCCTAAACAGACAGACTTTGGTGGCATATAGAAAAAAAAAACAAAACCCTGTGGTTGAGCAGGATGTCTCTGATCCCATCTACCCCCATATACTCCCATTCCAAGAAACAGCAAATGTTTCTTGGAAAAAAGAAGGGCCAATCCAACTGCTTTCTTCTCAACAGATAGAGCCAGTGACCCTGAACTTCATTCTTCCTCCTCCGCCTTACCAGCCCCCTCTGCTAGCGTTCAGCCCCTGGCACACGCCACCCCCCCACATTTCCCCAGGAGGTTTCTTTTCTTCCCCACTCCTCCCCCTCTGTTCCTGGCCTCAGCCCCACCCGCCCTCCCCCTGCTCCCTCCTCCTCTGGCCGGGCGCTGACTTAGAGCTCTTCCTTTGTCACCGCTCCGCCCAGGCCAGCCGGCCCAGCTGGAAAGACCCAGGGCTGACTTTGCTGCTTCTTGCCCATTCTTTCATGGCTGAGCTGCCATAGATGTCCCGTCCCAGAGACAGGGTCTGCCCTCATTGGTCCCTGGGAAGGGGGGCCCAGGAGACTGGCAGCTTGCAATTCTCTGTTCCACCTTCTATCAGGTAGCTTTGAGACAGTCTTCTGGGCTTTTATGGACTGCCAAGTAATGTGCCTATTTTAGAGGGAATCTGAGGGGAGGAAAGGAAATGGCCTGTGGGAACCGCAGAGAGAGGTGACTGAGGCTGGCCTAGAAGAAGCCTCGAGCTTTGGAGGGCAGACCTGCCCCAGGGCAGACGCAATGTCAGCTCCCCCTCCCATAGCCTTCCTCCTAAAGGGAAAGTCCAGTCACTCCTTGGCTGAGCTCTCTCCCACTCAGCTGCCTGGGATCGGGTTTGGTGGAGACCTGGCTGGTGGGCATAGGTGACCTCCACGCTTTCCCTGTCCCCTTCCTGTCCACAGCTGCAAGAATCCGGCTATGGTGAACGAAGCCCGAGGCAATGGCTCTTCAGAGGGCAGCAGTAGTGGCAGTGAAAGCTCCAGAGAGAGCTCCCGATCTCCCACGCCCGTGCTAGATGCCGAGCGCCATGAGCGACTGCGCGAGAAGATGTACCGGAGGATGGAATCGGGGGACAAGTGGTTCTCCCTGGAGTTTTTCCCTCCTCGAACTGCTCAGGGAGCAGTCAATCTCATCTCCAGGTGAGCTGGAGGCCTAGGGCTAGCCTGGCCTCCAGGGGGCTGGGCTGGTCACCTTTGGCCAGCAGGCACTGGGGAAGCCACTTAGCATCAGGTGTGCGCCGTCAGCAAGGCCAGCTTCTTCCACAAGGTTAGCATGCCCACCCATGCGTGGCTTGGCCACATTCTTTGGAGGAACTCAGAGTATGCTCACAAGTGCGACTTACAAAGTTGCAAATTAGTGACTTGGAAAATGTTTTCAATGAGCTACAAAATCAGACTGGCCTCTGTATCACAAAAGATGCCTGCCGAAAGCTTGAAATGTGCACTCTTTCACCAAAAACCCACTTTACAGGTTGTACTTTAGTGTGCCATAACACTTTGCTTTCCTAGCAAATAACAGTCTGGATTATTAAAGTTTAAAGGCACAAAGAATTCACAAAAACTTGTCTTATGAAAAGTTTCCCTTTCCCTTGTTTTTCAGTTATAAGCATAGGGGCCTTTGGGTGCCAGGTCAGGGCAATGGCTGAAGTGAGGGGCCTGCTGTATTGTGATTGCTGCAATGGGGGGCTTGTAACTTGTGATGGTGGAGCTGGGCTGCATTCTTCTCCCTCCTTGGGAGGGCCCCTGAGATCTCTCCCCTGCCCTTGACCTAAGCTAACATAGAAGCTATGTGAAAACTCCAAAGTGCCATGCAAATGCAAGATGGGGACGGTATCACCTTCATCATCCCAAATCCTAGGTCTGTGTAGGCAGGGCCTGTGGGAAAATGGTGGGTCGGTGCATGGAGGGCTACTTCCAGGGACCTTCTCCCCCAAAAAATACCCCCACAGGTTTGACCGCATGGGGGCAGGTGGCCCCCTCTTTGTGGACGTAACCTGGCACCCAGCAGGGGATCCTGGCTCAGACAAGGAGACCTCATCCATGATTATCGCCAACACAGCTGTAGACTACTGTGGCCTAGAGACAGTCCTGCACATGACCTGCTGTCACCAGACCCGGGATGAGATCACCAGGCACCTGCACAAGGCCAAGCGGCTGGGCCTAAAGAATATCTTGGCATTGCGAGGAGGTAGGAAGCCAGCTCTGTCCTCACCAGTTTTGTGGCATGGGAGGGACACCAGAGTTCTCACCCCCTTTTCCTCTTCTCCTGTGCCAGGCTTATTTAGCGTTCCCTGAATGTCTATAGTATTCTGAGTTCCATACAGGGTATGCTTAGGGTGCTGTCCCTGCTGGTAGCATTGCCGGGCCAGTGCTGATGGTGAGGCTGTCTGAGACACAGTACAGACACAAAGCATGGTTCATGGTTCAGAGTCATTGGAACAAGGCACCTCTTGACCTGGGAGTCGTAGACCAAGAGGTATCTGATATTTCCTTGTCCTGCCAATGGCCCACCTCAACACCAAGTTCCCCTCTGTTCCTACTTCTTCCCCTATCAGAAGGCATAATTCTTGGCCTTTGACCTAGGTTTGAGAATAGCTAGCATGCTTCTAGGTGCCTGCCATGGGGAGCTGTCTGTTTGAGGTCTGTCACATGTAGAAGGACTCTTGGAGGAGGACTTATGTCTTGAAACTCCCTCAACCCTGGGCTAGCAGGGCCTACCCCAAATTTGCCATCTCAGAACCTGGTTGGGTTCCACATCAGGGAGAGATTTTATTTTACTTTATTTTATTTTATTTTTATTTTTTGAAGGGGGAAGGGCAGGGCAATTGGGGGTTAAGTGACTTACCCAAGGTCACATGGCTAGTTTTGTGTTAAGTGTCTGAGGCAGGATTTGAACTCAGGTCCTCCTGACTCCAGGCCAGGTGCTCTATTCACTGCGCCACCTAGCCACCCTGAGAGATTTTATTTTTAAAAAACAGCTTGTAGTAAAAAGCAAACAAACAGGCAAGCACAGCATTTGGGGCAGGCTCAAGCCTTTGCTGTCCTCCTGCTGCCTGGGTGACTGTGCCCAAGTCCCTTATCTATAAATGGGGGAGTTGGAGCTGATGATATCTGAAGCCCTGTCCAGCTTGTAAATCTGCAGTCTTAGGCATGCTTGAAGAGGGTGAAATGTCAGGGAAGGGCCGGGTAGGAAGAAAAAGCCCAGGCATAGGTCTGTGTAGCAGCCAGGTCAGGGCTGGGAGCAGGGGGTTCCAATCCCCTGGGCAGGTAGAGGAAAGGAGGCAGGGGACTGCCTAGAACAGATTGTGTTAGGCAAGGCTCAGCAGCAATAGCCTCTTGACCAACCTTGCAGACCCCACGGGTGACGAGTGGGAGGAAGAAGAAAACGGCTTCAGCCATGCTGTGGACCTGGTGAAACACATCCGCAGTGAGTTTGGGGACTACTTTGACATCTGTGTAGCAGGTGAGTCCGTGGTCCTGCAGACAGGAGTGGGTGGGCTCAGTGAGCGGGCCAGAGGATGGGGAACAAGTCCTGGTGCTGGGCTGGGGGGCAGCCCAGTCCCTTTTTGGACACCTCCACTGTGGCAGAGTTCTTGTGTTGAAATAGAAAGAAAGAGATGGAGAGGAGAAAGGCTTGGGAAGTAGAATTGAGAGGACTTGGCAACTGGTTGGTTGGGCGAGTTCAAAAGATCCTTGGTCTAGAGATGTAAGTCTAGCCCCCTCATGTATAGTTGAGGGAACTGAAGATCAGAGGGGCTGGGTGACTTCTCCATGGTCACACAGCTAGTGTAATAGCTGCCCAAGGCAGGATTGGAACCTAGGGCTTCCCAACTACAAGTCCGGCTCTCTCCGAAGTTAGAGGTGCACGGTGAGCCTCAGTGACCTAGAAGGGGGCTGTGCCTTCTCAGAGATGGTGAAGTTTGGAGAAAAGGTTGGTTTAGGGGGGAAATGAATTCAGGTTGAATTTGACATACTTTGGTCCCTCCACCTGAAGGCTGAGAGGTCCTAGAGGAGATTGCTGCCCAGATGTGGTGAGTGTAGGTGGCCCTGGAGGTCCCCTCCAACACCGAGATTCTAGGTGCAGGGTTGGAAAGTCAGAGAATAGCATTTAGCACTGTGCCAACTCCATGGTTTAGTAAATGAGGATTGCGTTGGACTCTCAAGGCATTAGGAAAAGTGTCGCCAAAATGACAAACACTTGGAATGTGGGCAGACAGCTGGCTTGTTCCTACTGAGTAGCTTTCTCCCCCCCGCTGACATGGCCCCTCGTCTGGGACACTACAGGCTGGACTCCCTGTTGAGCCAGGGGGTTTCTGAGGACTGGTGATGCTGTGGTTGGACACGGGCACCCTGATTGAGGGATGGCGCCTCCTCATTGTCCTTCCCATCGGTAGGTTACCCCAAGGGCCACCCAGAGGCGGCAAGTTTTGAAGAGGACCTTCAGCGCCTCAAGGAGAAGGTGTCCGCGGGGGCTGACTTCATCATCACGCAGCTATTCTTCCGGGCCGACACCTTCTTAAATTTCGCCAAAGCCTGTGCGGCGATAGGCATCACATGCCCCATCCTTCCAGGAATCTTCCCCATCCAGGTGAGTGCCCCACAGTGGCTGGCAGTGCCAGCCAAGTGCTCTTTGTCTCTGTGGGAGAGGGAGAGTGGCCAGGCCTGGAGTCTTGGGAATTGTCCTCCTTTTGGCTTCCCCGGGCTTGTAATGGCTGGCTTTTATAGAGTGTACCCAAGGTACTAGGAGCAGTGGGACCTAGCAGGAGCCAGACATGGAGCCCAGTGCAACACACGTTTGTCAGGGGCTTCCTGAGGCTTGGGATCATGGGCCAGGTGCGGGTTCTGCCTGCCTTGGACATTGCGTGGGCCTCAGGCAGATGAGCCTCTCAGAGCTTCACCTCCCTCCCTCAAACTACTTATCTCCCTGGATGGTTGTGAAGAAAACCCCAAAGCCCCATACGTGCATGATATCATTGGGCTGAGGCATCTGCTGACTGGGGGGGGTGGGTACAGCAAGGCTCATCTTGGTTCATGCTCTGGCTTGTAGATTGGCCAGGACGCCTGTGTTGCAGCCACAGCGCTGACAGCTGACCCACTGTCCTAGTTCCAGGCCCTTGGCTTCTCTGTCTAGAGGTGGGTGGGTGGGTGGCTCAGTGGATACAGCACTGGGCCTGATGACTGGAAGACCTGAGTTCAAATATGGCCCCTGACACTTACTAGCTCTGTGATCCTGGGCAAGTCACTTCATCCTGTCTGCCTCACCTTCCTCATGTGTAAAATAGGGATGTATAGGCCCTACCTCCCAGGGTTGTGGTGAGGATCCAGTAATTCAAATTTATGGAAAACCAACAGCAAACACACACCCAGTTTGGTGCCTGGCCCATAGTAGGTGCTTTATCACTGTGTGTTTTCTTCCATTCTTCCTTTGCTCCTTCCCATCCACCATGTGAGACAAAACAGGCCGACCTGGTTAGGAGAGAGACAGGGACACCAGACCAGTAAACTTCCCCAGGGACTTTTTTTTGCCACAAAGGGATTATTGCATCTTTCCTAAAAGAGCTCTGGAGAGGAGATTGTAGCTTTCCTTCTGTGAGTCTCACCAAGCAGTAGACTGAGGGATGGGTTGTAAAGTGGGGCTGGGCTGTTATCAGTTTTGCTGTGATAACTGTGGTAAATGGACTGAGTAATTACAGCCCTATCTTGTGATTGTTGTGAAAATGCAGCACCCTGGGCCAGGCTCACAATAAAAGAAAGAGAATGGGCAGAAATCACCTACTGTATTGTAGCCACTCTCACTGGCTTCCTCTCCCCCATTGGACCCCACCACTAGGTTAAGAGATCGGAGGTGGGGTTGGTAAATGCCTGAGGCTGTGGGGTAAGAGGTGGGTACTCACCTGGTGTTCATGTCCTGGACAGGGTTACCACTCCCTGCGGCAGCTGGTGAAGCTCTCCAAGCTGGAAGTGCCTCAGGAGATCAAGGACGTGATCGAGCCGATCAAGGACAATGATGCTGCCATCCGCAACTACGGAATTGAGCTGGCTGTGACCATGTGCCAGGAGCTGCTGGCTAGTGGCCTGGTGCATGGCCTGCACTTCTACACCCTCAACCGAGAGGTGGCCACCGTGGAGGTGCTGAAGAGGCTGGGCATATGGAACGAAGACCCCAGGTAAGCCATGGGAGGCTACCTAGGGGGATGAGGGCAGCCAGAGGACCCTGTTGGGCTGTCATGCCACTACCCCTGGTCTAGTGGAAGCCGTGTGGACAGGCGCTACCTGAGCCATTGGAGCCAAATCTTGCAACCTTTGATAAAAACCTCCCCGCTTCTTGCCCTGGAGTAGGCAGAGGAGGAGATTGTGGTTGATGCTGTTCCCCCTGGCCAGTCCCCTCAGATCTGTTTCCTTATCCGCCCCCACAGGCGCCCTCTGCCATGGGCTGTCAGTGCCCATCCCAAACGCCGAGTGGAAGATGTCCGACCAATCTTCTGGGCCTCCAGACCAAAGAGTTACATTTACCGAACACAGTCGTGGGATGAATTCCCCAATGGTCGTTGGTAAGCATTTTGGGGGAGTCAGAGAGATGTTGGGGAAGGACATCCTTTGGATTCATTTGCAGCTGAGTCCTATTTTCTAGGGAAGAATAGGAAAAAAGGAACTTGGATATTTATCACTGGGCACCAGAGATGGGATTTGGGGAGGCAGCCTCCTGGGCAGGGGAACATTGTCCCCTCTCTCCATTCCCCAGACTTGGTGCCTCTGGTCTCTGGGTTGTGCCATGATTCTGTTGCTTGTCCTCCAGGGGGAACTCCTCATCCCCCGCCTTTGGTGAGCTGAAGGACTATTATCTCTTCTGCCTGAAGAGCAAGTCTCCGAGGGAAGAGCTGCTGAAGATGTGGGGGGAGGAGCTGACCAGTGAAGAAAGTGTCTTCGAAGTGTTTACCCATTATCTTTCTGGAGAACCCAATCGGAGTGGTTACAAAGTGAGTCAGAGGGAAGGAGCCCTCAAAGGGACCCTGCCTGGACTCTGTTACCTTCCTGCCACCAGGCCTGGGGCATGTGGCTTCAGTCTTTTTTTCCTGCCCTCTCTCTACCTCTTTGTCAGAGAGGAGAAACTCTTAATGCTAGTGGGAGGTCAGAAGGCTAAGAGGAAATTGGTCAGCTTTGTGGAGTACCTTCAGAAGTGGGCATCTCTACTGGTGCTTCTTAGGAAGAGCTATGTGGGCAGACAAGCTGTCTTCAGTCAGGCCATCACTAAGCATTTATTAAGCCTCTACTGAGTACTAGGCACGAAGTCAAGGGCTGGGGATACAAAGAAAGGCAGAAGATAGGCCCTGCCCTCAGGGAGCTCACAGTCTAATGGAGGAGCCAACAGCAAACAACTGCACAGACAGGCTCTAGACAGGGCAAATGGAAAAAATCCACAGAGGCAAGGCAGCAGAATCAAGAGGGGCTGGGGAAGGCCTCCTGTAGATGGTGGGACCTGAAGGAATTGAAGAAGGGAACATGAGAAGAGGAAAAAGTCTAAGGATGGGCTGGAGACCCAGGGAAAATGTCTGAAGTCAGAACTGACTTGTTCAAGGAACAGCCAAGAGGCCAGTGGCACTGAGTAGCAGATTGTGTGGGGTCAGAAAGCTGTAGAGACTGGAAATATAGAAGGGGGACAGACTATTAAGGTCTTTGAATACCAAGGGGAAGATTTTAAATTTGGTTCTGGAGGTGATAGGGAGCCCCTGGTGTTTATTAAATAGGAGGGTGACTGGTCTGATCTGCATTTTAAGAACATCACTTTGGCGGTTAATTGGAGGGAGGACTGGCATGGGAGAGAGTTCAGGATGGCAGGCCCACTATCAGCTATTGAAGCAATCTAGGGCTGAGGTAATCAGGTAATCAGGGCCTGCAGCAGGGTGGGGGCCGTCAGGGAGAAGGGGCCAAATTTGAGGGAAGGTGCAAAGGTGAAATCACCCAACCCTGGTGCTAGATTGGACATGGGAGGTGAGCTGTGGAAGTTGACTCCTTGATTGTAAGCCTAGATGACAGAGAGCATGGAGATCGTGGCAGTGCCCTTGACGGTAATACAGAAGTTAGGAAGAGGGGGAAAGATGAGTTCAGTTTTGGACATGTTGAGTTAAGATGTCTATGACACTTCTAGTTTGCAATGTCCTACAGGCAGTTGGAGATGCAAGACTGGAGTCAAGAGAGAGAGTAGGATGATTAAGGAAGATCTCAGCATCATCAATATAGACATGAGAATTGAATCCATGGCAGCTGATGAGATCACCCAGTGAAATAGTAGAAGAGAGGAGACCAGGAGAGGAGGGGTGTGACTGGGGCTGCAGTGGAGACTGAGAAGGACAGGTGGAAGAAGAACCAGAGAACCAGAGAGGGCAGGGGAACAGTAGCCTAGAGAAGACAGACTCTCCAGAAGAATCACTGTCAATAGTGACAGCATCAGGGGCTTCAGGGAGGGTGAGAAGGCTGAGCACTGAGAAAGGACCATTGGATCTGGCAATTAGGACATCATTGGTAACTTTGGAGAGAGTGGCTTCAGTTGAGGGGTGAGAACAGAAACCAGACTGCTGAGAACTAAGAAGGGAGTGAGAGGAAAAGAAGCAGAGGCACGGATTGCAGACTGCCTCCTCTAGGAGTCTGGTCAGAAAAGGGAGAAGAGATAGAGGTTAGCAGGAGTGGATGAGTGAAGTGTGGTCGTTCCGATAGCCCTGTTTCTAGGCCTTAGGGAAGCAGCCAATATCCAGGGAGAGAGTGAAGTGAGAGAGGGATGATGGGGCAATCTGCTCTTTGGCATGGATGCCTAGGGCAGGTTGGGGCTGGGGAAGGAGGGTTAGGGGATGCCTGGTGGATCAGGGGGCCTTTAATGTCATACCTACTTATGCCCTCGGCTCTCCCCCCCTTACTGCCTGACTGCTCAGGTGACCTGTTTACCTTGGAACGATGAGCCTCTAGCAGCCGAGACCAGCCTGATGAAAGAGGAGCTGCTGAAGGTGAATCAGCGAGGCATCCTCACCATCAACTCCCAGCCCAATATCAACGTGAAGCCGTCCACCGACCCCATCGTGGGCTGGGGCCCCAGTGGCGGCTATGTCTTCCAGAAGGTAGGGCCTTCCTGGTTCTCCGTGACTCAGGGTGTGAACGCTGAACACTCAGGAGTAATCAGCCTTTCCCCAGGCTTTCTTCTTTCTCCGAGGCGAATCCTTTTTTTCTGGAATAAGGACTGGTGTAGTTTGGAGAAGACAACCTAATTTAGAGCCAGGATATGAATCTAGGCTCCTTGACTTTCATGTTTACTCACCTACATGACAACTTGGTCTCATTGATGCCGTGGGCTGCTCAGTGTCCAGCACTTAGCATGATTCGGAGACGTGTATAAGAAACGACCAGGCCATGTGGGTAGCTCAAGGAAGAACCATGAACTCCGTTTATTGATACTCAGGGAAAGATTTTTATAGAGCAAAGAGACAAAGGATGGAAAGGAAGAGGAATCATTATCTTAGTCTGTTGTATCCTGGAAGTAGCATGGTAATAAGGCCTATTGATCCCTAGGTGCCATAAAGTCTTAGGAAAAGTCAGTTATCTCTTATCACATGCAGTCAGTTACATCTCAAAGGATGCTCTTGAGAGCTAGCCTCAAAGCCTAATGGCCAAGGCCGCATCATCAAGAACATCTGCATAGGAACTGACTTCCTGCAAATGTTTTGGACAACTAATAGTTTTGGGGAAGAGCCTTAGGTCTGGTTCTCCAGTACTTCCTAATGCAGCCGCAATCATAAACAGATACAATTGAGAGCAAACTTCAAAGCTGAAGCGCAATCCTCAAAAGACATCATGTTTAGAGCTGGCCGCTCAAAGATACCAGAGTGTGGAATCAGATATATCTTGGGGCAGAGCCTGTTAGCCTCAGAACTCAAATACCATCCTTTTAAATGCAACCTATATCAAAAGAACTCCGGAGCAGACTTAGTGAAAAGTCGCATCTCAAAGAGATCTTTGACATGCAGGTCCACTGATATCAGGGTAATTATCAGAGTCCTGGGACAGGCCTCTTTGGCTCACCACACATTGAGTCTCAGTTTCCTCCTCTGTATAATGGGGACAATATTTATACTGCCTAGCTCACAGGGTTATTGTAAGAGACAGGTTTACTCTATAAACCTTATAGTGCTTTAGAAATGAGAAATAGTGCTGGGATTGCAGTTGGGAAATCTGCTTCTACCTCTCAGGGATGTTGGGGACAAAAAGAAACTGCAGACTTGAAAGTAAACAATAGAAATTCAAGGTATTGCAGTATGTCCTCTGGAGATGTCCTACCATCCCCACCCCAGCAAGTCAGACTTTCCCCTTCCTTTATTCAGTTGATCCCTCAAATCCCACTTCTTTCATGAAGTCGTCCCCAGTTGGAAAAGAAGTAGCAAATCCCTCACAGCTCTGTCCAGCGGGCAGATACACCTTCCAGTACCCCTTGTCTAGCACCCTTCTTTCTCCCAGTATATATCACCTTCTTGTATATTGTACTAATATCATAGGTGTTGGCTAGACCTGGTTTCTGGGTGTCAGCATTCCTGGCACTTGGGGGCCTCTTCAAGCTCATTCCTTGGGGGCTCCCCAGGTCCCTGGTGGGGTATTCTGGTGACCCATGTGTGATGCCTGCCTATCTCCCATAGGCCTATCTGGAGTTCTTTACCTCCAGTGAAACAGTGGCAGCTCTTCTCCAGGTGCTGAAGAAATATGAACTCCGTGTCAATTACCACATTGTCAATGTCAAGGTAAGGGAGGGAAGGGCTGATTTCAGAACCCAGCATGGCGGGCCCAGTCGGGGCCCAGTACCCCACTGGCTTCACCAGAGCCCTCGGGTGCTCCTTCCTCCTGAAGAAAGGGTCCCCAAGATGTGTCTGACTTCCTCATACTCTTTCCAAAGTTCTGCCATTTCCTTTTTCTTTCTACTTCTTCCTCTATAGGGTGAAAACATCACCAATGCCCCTGACCTTCAGCCCAATGCCGTGACTTGGGGCATCTTCCCTGGGCGAGAGATCATCCAGCCCACAGTGGTGGATCCTGTCAGTTTCATGTATTGGAAGGTAAAGACAATTGGTGGCCTCCTTCCCCCTCACCTCCCAAGCCTATGGGTGTGCCTCTTGCTGGGTCTCTGTCATTGTCGACCCCTCAAATGGGGCTAAGGGAGACTGACCAGGCACTCTGGGGTAAGGAGCACTGACTTTCAGTGTTTTCTCTGGCTCCCCTTGGGGAGAAGCTGAGCTGACCTTTCTAGTCTAGAGAAAACTCTTCTGCAGGGTTGCTTTAAATCAAGCTGCCATGTGAGACTTCCTAGACGGCATTCCTGGAGCTGTCCAGGTCTCTCTTTCCAAGGGGCATTTGAGAACATGTCCCTTTCTACCAGAAGTGGCATTTCCCCTTTAGCTGCAGCTCTGTAGGCTCTTACCCATCTTGTTTTGCTCTTAGAAATCCCACAAATGGGGGTGGGGTGGGGGGGAGGGGGGAAGGGAAACCTCTGAGCCTCTCCTCTTGTCTGACCCCAGCACAGCTGGCACTGACCTTGTCTCTGTGTGTGTCTAGGATGAGGCCTTTGCCCTGTGGATTGAGCAATGGGGGAAGCTGTATGAAGAGGAATCCCCATCACGCATGATCATCCAATATATCCATGACAATTATCACCTGGTCAACCTAGTGGACAATGAGTTCCCCTTGGACAACTGTTTGTGGCAGGTCCTAGAAGACACCTTTGAGCTCCTCAGCAGGCCAGCCCCGCCATGAGAGATGGAAAAGCTGTCCTCCTGAGCTCCCCAGGCATCCTCTTTCCTCTCTTCCCCAGTGTTCCTCTAAGGATTCTCCAACTGTTTTCTTCTCCATCCTGTCCTGTTATACACGCCCTGGCTCCCATCACCACCTCCCATCCCTCCATCCCCCAGTGACGGTTGCTAGGCTGGTTCCTGACTTCTGTGCTAGGATTCAACCAGAGTCTGTTCTGCACTCAAGACTTGGGGGATGTCCCCCACACTACACTTATGATATTTTCCCCATTTGTTGGGGAGTAACTCCATCCTCTAATGGCCCTAGGCCATGGAGAAGTGCTGGCCATCCAATGGCACCTTTCAGTTCTCCTGGTGAGGGGAAGTGACCTGAGACTATAAGCTCTGGACCAGAGTGTCTGTTAGCCAGCTGGGCCTTCCAAAGGAACTGTCCACTTGTTCTCTTTACTGGGCCACACACTGATGTTCAAGCTCCAGACATACCTGGAAAATGCCCCGCTGTTTGTGGAGAACTGGGACTGTTTGACTAGATACATGGATGCTGGACTTTGGGGTCCTTTTGCCTCAGGGACTTTGGCCTAGTTCTTGCCTCAGTTTCCCCATCTGAAAGGAGAGGCACTCATGAACTCTTCTGCCTTCCTAGGCCAGAGGAGGTCAGGCAAGCCCACAGACCTTGGTCTGCCACATAACCATTATGAGCACTTATTATCTTCTTCCAGTGGAGTGTTGGTTGAGGCTATGGCTCCATATTTACTGCTACTTTTCTTTACCTGATTAATCTGTGTTTAATTTGTCTGGGAAACTCCTAGTGTGGAGTCTCCCTCTCATTTTCCTAACTCCAAGACTCACCCACTATCCACTGCACTAGCCTTCCTTTGTTCCTACAATAAGCTGCTCTGTTTCCATAGACTCCTGGTTTGAAAGAAAACATCTTATGGAGCTTCAGGTTACTTCCGAAGTGTCCTCAGTGGGGCCCCTGCCCTCATTTTCCTCCTTAGGGAGGTAGAAGGGAGCAAGAGTCTATGACCCTTGAGGGCAAAGGGGTCAATGCTAGACCAAAAGGGGTCAGTCACATGGCTAGAGCAGCTTCGAGGCCCCTGACTTCCTCTTTCAGTGCTGGGCCTGCTTGCATTCTCATAGGGAGCCCTTTGACCAGCCCTGGCTAATATTTGCTGCTTTTAAAATGATACCTCTTCTTCTGAGCTCAGGTCTGGCCTGCTCAATCATTTCCCTTTTTCTCCTTAAAGGTGTTTGTCTTGTATGTGAATGAATGTCAGTAACTAGCACTTTCCACGGCTGGGTCAGTCATGCTATCTGGGAGGTACAGGGTTAAGGGAAAAGCCTCTCTCTATCCTCCCTACCCCCACCCCCCATGCTCCCCTTCTAGAGCTGAGATCAGCTGTCTTGGAGCCAGTGCTGGGTCAGCAGAAAGAAAACCTTGTGAGGGAGGGAAGGGGGATGGACAGAAGGAAACAGATATAGCAAAGCAGAAACGGGAGTTATTTGGGGAGGGGGTGACCCTAACTGTAGCCCTCAGTGCCTAGTCCCAGTTCTGCCTATTTCTTAGAGGTGGGAGTTCCCAAATCAGTGTTGGGGGACTTTGGCAGTTGTTTTAGACTACCAACCTGAACAGAACCTGCCTCGGAGCATCCCAAGCTTCTGCTTAAAGACCCAGACCACTTAGAAGTCGATCCCTCTAGGCTGCTGGTAACCTTGGAAAGCACCCTTAGAAAACACCCGTTTAGATTCTGTAATGTGTTTAAATCTGCCTGTGGACAGCTTTTATTGCTCCCATTTCTGCCCTCTGAGGCTCATTCCTTTTTGACATAAAAGCATTTGAAGGTAGCTATTATATTCCGGATCCCCAAGTTTTCAGTTTTCCCTGTAGATTATCACATGACAAATTTCCAGTCCCTTCACATCCTGGTCATGCTCCAGTTAAATGTCAGTACTAAAATATGGACTTCAGGACTGAAACACAATGCTCCAGATCTGGCCTGGAATAGGCTGGGCCCTCCAGTGCAGACAAAATCCAGGAGGCAGGGAAAGGAATGGTATTTTATTATCTGTTAAAGTCAGGGTCTCTGCCCTGAGAGCTGTTTTTCATTAAAGCATTATCAGACAAGTTTGTTGGGCTTTTCTCTGCCCAGTCCTGGTGGGTGGAATGCCATAGGAAGAGGGTAGGGCTGGACTTCTTTGCCTGAGGGAAACAACAACTGGGTAGGGCCTGCCCTCTATCCCTATGGGCTGTGCCTGCAGGGACACATGCTGACCCATGATCACTGGCTGATACCTCCTCTCTTCAGGACCCGGGCTGCCCAGTGCTGGTACCATCTTCCAAAGGCCTGAAATCAAGAGCGGGAGGGCAAAGGGGAATGAAACGCTATCTTTAGTTACTCCTGTCCCTGGCTCCCTGCCCAGCCTCAGGGTCAAACTGTCCATGCTAAGAGGGCAACAGCTGAGTTCCAGCCTCTCCCCCTTAAAAAAGCTAAATAAAAAACCCCTCCACCCCCAACAGGGCAGCTAGCCAAGCCAGGGCAGAATTAGCCCAGAATATCTGGAAAGATACATAGGAAAACTGCTTAGAATGGAGCAGGCCCAGGAAGGGGAGCACACTCTCACACCAGCCAGGTATCTGTTCCTTGCCTTGTATAGGGCTTCGAATGTGGAGGGGAGGTGGTGTTGACAGCTATTTCTGGGACAATCTTGGGTGGCATCTGAGGAATGAAGTCAGGGCTTGAAAGAAAAGCTGAACTCCTTTAACAACCTCAACTGAAACTAATGCCTCTCCTTAATATGTGTTGGGGTGAAGCAGGGAGTAGCATGTCTGGAGGGGCACAACCCTAAAGAAATGTAGCTAGGAAGCTCAGGAATGTAGTCCTACCACAGGCCTAGAAGCACCTACACACCATCCCTGCTTGGGGCCATCACCTAGTGGTCATAGGTACCTGAGAGAGGGCTCTGTGGTCTTCTTTCAAACACAGGGCCACCTGAAGCTGCAGCCACCGCCTCCGCCACGTCTCCCAGCCCCATTCCAGCTGCCGCTGCCTGACCTGTACAAGGGCAACATGAGGTCAGGAGGGGGGACCCACCTGAGGACAGCAGCCTGCCCCCATCCAAAGACTCTTAAGGATCACAGACAAGAAGGTGTGTGCTGGGTGAGAGGATTCTCTGCAAGTGCAAAAGGCCTTTGGCCTCCTAACAGAATCTATCTGGTATCTTTAAAGACTGGAATTATATATGGAAATGTGTTTTGCATGATTGCATTTGTAAAAGCTATATCAAATTGCTTATCCTCTCAAGGAAGAGAGAAGGAAGGAATATGGAAAATTTTTTTAAATGTTACAAATTATTTTTACACGTAATTGGGAAAAAATTAAATATTTTTTAGAAAAAAAGACTGGAATTAGGGTTGGCTGGCCTAAAATAAATGACATTCCCTCTGAGCCCCTTCTGCTCCACGAGACTCTAATTCAAGGATCCCCTCCAACAAGGCTCACCAATGTCCGTGCCAGCTGCTCGGATCCCTGGGCATCTATCCAGCACTGCCAGACTTCTGCCAGCTGCCTTTTCCTTTGCTGGCCATGGAATCTTTGAAGCAATACCTTGTGTCTCCACCTCTGCAGGTACTTCTTCCTGGAGAGAAAGCCTCTTGTCAAGGCCCTGTGCCTACCTCCAAGTGTTGGTTTTGCTTAATTGTTTTTTGTCTCAAAAGGAAGGCTCGGTGGAGAGTGAGTATCTCCAGGAAGGGCAGTTGGAAAAAAACAAAACAAAAGTCATCAACAAATCTTTTAAAAATTAAAAAAACAAACCTAAAACAAGGGGTTGAACTAGGAGATTTCTCAGGTTCCCTTTAGTTTTAAATTAATAAACTTATGAACAGGGCTCTAGTCCTGGACCTGCTACAACCACCTGCCATTTTGATATACATGTTGCCTTCTCCAAATCTCAGGATGGTGAAGGGTTTATGCCACATGAAGATGTGTTGAAAGATCTGGGAGTGTTGAGAAGACTTGGGAGGAAGGGAAAGCAATTTTCCAGCTGTTCCAGGGAACAGAGATTAGGTGTGTCCTGCTTTCCTCAGTGGGCAATGGGCAGAAGTTGTGAAGAGGTGAAAGTAGGCTGGATGTAAGGAACATTTTCCAGACAATGAGCTCTAGCCAAAAAGGGAATGAGTTGTCTTGGGAAGTTAGTTCTAGAGCTAAAAGGGACAGTAAAAGCCATACAGTCCAGACTCCTTATGATACAGATGAAAAAAGTGAGATCCAGGGAGGTTAAGATCCTGGCCCAAGGTCTCACAGTTAAGAATCAAAGGTAGAAAAGAGAAGCT
Organism: Gymnobelideus leadbeateri; assembly: GCA_011680675.1. Taxonomy (NCBI): domain Eukaryota; kingdom Metazoa; phylum Chordata; class Mammalia; order Diprotodontia; family Petauridae; genus Gymnobelideus; species Gymnobelideus leadbeateri. The sequence continues at coordinate 291,016 of WOXC01010566.1, forward strand.
GAACCACTTACCTTACTAGATTGGATGCAAGGGATAGAGGAGATACAAATTATCTGCTGGGTGAAGTATGTATTTATAATACTTTATATTACTTAATAATGTATATTACTTGTAATTTGCCTGGGGTGGGGAGGGAAAAGCATTTTCAAACTTGTTATGGAAATATTGCTATGTGATTGTAAGGTTAGGGTCCATCCGATATGACTATCCAGGAAAAAAAAATCACTTTAGAGGAACTTCAGAGTAGTTTTAAACTTCTATTGAAGTTTTGGGGTCAATCATGTATATTGAATAAAATAATTTTTTGGTCTTTATTAATTTGTTTGTTTACTTTTGGTTTACAAGATTCAGTTCCACAGTCCCGAGTTTCAAATTTTCTCCCCCTTCCTTTCCTCCTTCCCCGCCCCATGGCAGCATGCAATCAAGTATAGGATCTGCAAATATTTTCACATTAGACATTTGACTAAAATAATTTGCAAATAAACTTGTTTATCTAAAAAATAAAAAAGAATCAAAGGTAGAACTTTAACCCAGAACCAGTCCTCTTTCCACTGTACCACAGGAAGTGGGCTCCCTTCACTCTTTGTTGTAAAGAGGATCCTTCTTTAGGTACAGATTAGCCTACATGCCTTCTCAAGTTCCTTCCAAGAGTAAAATTCTGAGGTTCTGGGTGACAGGCTGTTCTTACTTCAGCCATGTTTCCTCCAACAGTGCTGCCTTCCAGAGCTCTCTGCTCTTGGGGATCTGGATTGTCCTGGAGCTGCCTTCTTCTTCTTGTCTAGTAGACTTCCTAGGCCCCTCCTGGTTGGTCAGCCCCTTGGCCCTGCTTTGCCTTTGGTACAATTGAAGCCAAAGCTGGAAGGAACTACCGTGGAGAGGCAAGCACGGGAAAGAAAGTAGCACAAAGCCCAGCTTTGGGCCACCTGGGAAGAGAAGGTAAACACAGGACAAGAATCAAGGGCAAAGCACCCAGTGATCAACCCTTGCTTTGGCTCACACTATAGAAAGTGCAGTGCGAAGACCTATAAGAACAATTCATGACTCTAATTGTAACAGAGATAAACAGAGATCATGGCATGAGACTGGCTGGAAAACTGGGGGATATTTTGCCCAGTCCAAGCAGATATAGGGACACCAAGGTAATTTCCTCAATTATCTGAATCATGCCTCTTCTTTTGTCCTGCTTGTCCCTAGAGGGTAAGACTAGGAACGGTGGTGGAAGTTGCAGAGAAATGGCCAAACCAACCAAAACCTGAAACTTTGGATCTGGAATGAGAGGGCGTGGGTTCGAATCTTGTCTCTTCCATTTACTACCTGCTTAACTTTGAGCAAGCTACTTCACTACCCTGGGCCTGAGTTTCCTCATCTGCCACATGATGGGGCTGGGCTGGATGACCTTCAAGGCCCCTTTCAGCTCTAAGTCTATGAACCTGGGGAGATAACTTAGCTAGTTCTTCCTCACTGGAGGTGGCTCAACAGAGAAGGCACTGAGGTACTATACAAACCTCTCTGGATAATTCATAAAGTGGGGAAGCTCTTCCTGGTTGCTTAGAGGCAGCTGATCGTACAGTGGACAGGGTCTGGAGTCAGGAGGACCTGAGTTCAAATTTGACTTTGGACATGTAACTAGCTGTGTGATCCTAGGAAAGTCACTTAACCTCTGTTTGCCTCAGTTTCCTCAATTGTAAAATGGGAATAATAATATTTTCTCTTCCCCCTACCCCCAATTGTTGTGAAGATCAATTGAGATTATAATTGTAAAGTGCTGTAAGTACTACATAAATGTTAGCTATTATTATTGGCTGTGTGGCCCTGGGAAAGTCATTTATCATCTGCCTCAGTTTCCTTGACTGTAAAGTGAGGATAACAGCACCCACCTTCTAGAGTTGTTGCAAAGATCAAATGAGATGCCCAGCATAGGGCCTGGCACGTAATAGCTACTTAATAAGAGTCTGTTCCTCTTCCAGGGAGAATCAAAAACTGCCCCATCAGCTAGAGCAGCCCTCCTTACCCAGAGACACTGACATCTTCCTCTGCCCAGTGTGGCTGGGGGGTTTCCTCTTGGCCTGGGCCAGAGCTGTGGCCCTTGTCCAGTAGTTGCTGGCCTGAGAGAAAGCAGAGAGGGAGGGGAAAACCTTAACTCTGAGGCAGCATTTGAGTGCAAGCCAGGGAGCAGCTTATGACAACCTCACTGGATGAACCCACCAGCCTGGACACCATCCACTGTATGTGTGTAATGTTGAGTAAGGGAGTGACACAGTTTGGTGGGTAACCTCTTCTCTGGGTCTCAGTTTCCTCATCTGTAAAATGAGGGAGAGCCTGATCTTCCAGCTCTAAATCGATGACCTCAGGGTCAGATCAAATCATTTCTAGTCTGGCCCCAAAGTTTACACAGTGGAGATTGGTTCAGATTTCATCATCCACATCTCCACTCTGCACCTCTTTGGGGCACCAAAGGAAGCCTGGTGAGGAGCCAGGGGATGGTCTGAGGCAACCTTTCTTTACCTCCCTGCCAATGCTATGGTGACCTGTTTTTTGTGCCTGGGGGTGGAGGGTGGAGGGTGAGGGGTTGGTGATTTGCTGCTGTCAGGGTGGTAAGTGAAAGTGAACCTGAGCTACGAATGAAAAACCCTGGGTTCTAGGCCCAAACTCTAGTTCTAACAGAGATAGTATTTAAATACTTTAAATACCTTAAATTAAATTTAAACACTTTAAATTAAATATTTTAATCATGAATTATTAAAATAATTATTATTTTATGTTCAATTAATTATTTAATTAATAAGACTTTAAATTAAATTTAAGTTTAAAACTGAGAAAGTATTTCAAAATATTTCCTGATTTAATATTAACTTAGTTAATAAAGCACTTAGCATAGCACCTGGCACATAGTAGGTACTATGTAAATATTAGCTGTGTGACTTCAAGTCACTTAGTAGGACACAATATGGTGCAACAGAAAGAGCTCTAGACTGGGTTAAAATCCCAGGTTCTGCCACCTAGTGTCCGTGTGACCTTGGGCAAGTTACTCAACTCTAGGTCTCATTCTCCTCAAATATAAAATGAGGGGGTTGGATTAGAAGAGCTCAGGGATACCTTCCATCTCAACATGTAGGATCCTATGATCCCTTTGAGTCTCAATCCTCCCACCTGTAAAATGGACATAAGTACTCTTCCTTCTTTGAGTGTGGAACACTGAATGCACTGTGGTGTTCGGTCAGTGTGTTGGTCAGTAGAGTAGACTTGTTTTTCCTCTTTTCTTTCTCAGTCTTATTTAGAAGGGGTAGTTCTCTGGCTTGGAGGGGAGATAGATTCAGAAATTAAGGTGATATGAAGGCAAGATGTTCCAATGAAAACAAAAAATGTAAAACAACAAAGCTGTTCTGCAAACAGAACATAAATACAGTTGAAATATAGGAAAACACAAGGGTGGCATCCATTTTTGCTGGCTGCTAATGCATGAATTTTCCAGGTAAAGGAACTTGCCTTTTTAAATGCCAAGCTTTCTTTTGACCGTTTTGAATGGAAATCTTTCTCAAATACATTTCACATTACCAAACCTTTCCCACATTTCAGAGTTGGAGGGGAACTTAAGACATGATTTAGTCTAGCCCTTTCACTGACAGACGAGGAAACTGAGGCCCAAGGAGGGGATGTGTGTATGAAATAACTTGTCTAAGGTTTGTAAGAGTGGCCAAAGTGGCCTTAGAACTCCTACCTTTAGCTTCCAAATCCAGCATTTTTCCCACTTTGCCAGTCTCCTGTGATATCAAAGGCTAAGGAATATAGGCCATGGCTATACCCACAGTCCTGGATACTGAAGGCCCTGCCCAACCCCCTCCACCCTAGCCTTACCTGCTTCCCAAGAGCATGGGGATCTGCCCACAGGATGTGGTACCCTCTGATGGCCAGTCTCCAGGGGTGCATGGCATTGGTCCTGGGTCCGGGGCCAACAAAGGTGCCCTCCTCTTTCTTGGTCAGCTGATGCCTCGGCCTCTCTCTGTGCAGTGCTGTGTTCCAATGGGCCCAGGGAGGCCTCAGGAGGCAGTGCTGCCCGGCATGATAGATCTGACTCACAGCTGTCCTCCAGTCCTGGCCCTGGGGGTTGGACACCTTGGCTGGATCAGTGAGGGTCCTGGGAAATAAAGGTAGCCTTGGGAACACATAATTTCCTTTTCTGCCAGCCCCCTAGCCTGATCCTGGAAGTGATACTACCAAGGAGAGGGCACAGTCAAGGCTTGTGCCCAATTCCCACACTATCCTCCCCCCTCCCTGAGGAAAATTTGGTGAAAGCACTGATAGGAGAACACCATGAGGCCTAAAGGGGGTTACGCAATAGGGGAAGAGCAGGCTTGGACTTTGCCTTGGGTATCATGGGTGATAGCGATGGAATGATAACATGGGCTGATGCTATGAGTTTAAACCTCAAGGTCTTTGTGGGACCTGAATACTTTCTTCTCCTAATGTCCCTACTGCCCATCTGCCTGGACAGCCCATTCACTGGTTCTTCACCACAGGGCATTAGGATGAGGGACCCAAGGACAAGGAAAGAACATGATCCTGGTTCAAATCCCTGGACTTTCCCCCCAGTGCCATAGCCAGGCTTTCTGGGGGGGGGGGTCACCTCTGGGTAATCAGGGCTCTCACCTCCCACCCTAAGTCAAATTAGGGGACTGAAGGCCTGGGCTGGGGAGGCGTTTGTGATTTAATGGCTAGAGTCAGAAGACCTCAGTTCAAATGCATCCTCCCCACATGTGACTTGTCACTCAATTCTGTCATCTGTCGAGTGGGGATAATGCCTATGGTGCCCACCTCACAGGTGCTTATGAAGTTCAAAGGAGATAATGAGTGGAAAGCTATCTATGAATTTTAAAGCATTATATGAACACTGGCCATTATCCTTCAGGTGTTCGGCCTCTGGCTGAACTCACACAGCTGGTACCAATGGACCCCCAGCCTGTTCCTCTGGCCTCAGGTCCACCTGCACTCCCTCAAAACCTCTACCCCCTGCCCTCAAAGCAGGATCTGAGATGATGGTGGAAGGCGGCTGCCTACCAGGCTTCGAGGGTCCACTGGCCTAGGCCCAACCCCCCAGGTGGCAGTGAGGTAGAGTCTCTGCCAAGCCACAAAGGCTGCTCTTAGCTCCTACCTCCTCTGGATGGCTTGAAGGGTCCATAACCTGACCCAGAGATTGAGGGCAGTCAACACCATGTGATGCCAGGCTTGGAAATGGCTGGAAAACAAGGACAACAGTTTTTCTGAAAAAGATCTGGGGGTTTCAGTGGACTACAAGCTCAGGACAACTCAATAGTCTGACATGGTTGCCCACTTCCTCCCTGCCTCCCCCTCCTCCCCCCAAAACCTCAAAAAACCCAAGTGACCTCACAGCTACCTTAATAGCCTTGTAACAGGCAGTGCCTTGGGGTGGAAGCACTACCACAAGACATAAGATTTGATGGCCTGGGAAGAGACTAAAGGGAGTGCACTAGTGGACAGGAGGTCACAGTAGAGCACAGAGAGATTCTGAAGGTCCAAAGAAGGGCCTTATTGGCACCAGGCCAGCACAGATACCCCTGCCACCATGGCAGCCTGGTGATTATAAATCCAGTGACCTCAGGGAAACTGGCGTGGCTTGATCCCATCCATTCCTTCTCTTCTGTCACAACTCCCTGTGGGGTGCTCCAGCCCTATGCTTCTTTATTGGTTTTTTTTTTTTTGGAGGTCATTTGGGATTAAGTGACTTGCCCAAGGTCATATGGCTAGTTTTTGTGTTAAGTGTCTGAGTCCAGATTTGAACTCAGGTCCTCCTGACTCCAGGGCCAGTGCTCTATTCACTGCACCACCTAGCCGCCCCTCCCTATGCTTCTTTAACATCCCCTCTCCCACCTCCCAGGCAACTGTGTGCTTTCAGCCCAGGCCTAGTGTCCAGTACAAGGAAGGGAGGTGCCAGTCCCAATGTATTCTACCCTGGTGAGACCATGAGGGGGACATTTCAGTCACAGAACTACAGAATGTTGGAACTGGAAGAAGCCTGTGAGCCCACCCAGGCCAGCCCAGACCCAGACACCATACCCAAAAAATGGTCAATCAACCACATAGCTTGATGACCCCTAGAGATGGGGAACTCACTACCTTCCCAAGCAGACCCTTTATTCCACTTTGGGACAGCTTTGATAATTAGAAAGTTTCTTTTTATACTCAACTAAAACCTCAGCAACTTCCACCAAGCAGAGTAAAGTTAATACTTCTTCTACATGACAGCCTTTCAGATGCTTTATGACAGCTAAAATGCCCCTCCTCCCCAAATATTTCCTCCCTTAAACTCATCCCTATATGGCATGGTCTGATGCCCTTTACTGCTGTGGTCACCCTCCTCTGGATACTCTCCAACTTATCAATGTCCTTCCTTTTAAAATGGTTAGTCTAGAGCGGAGTAGTTTCAGAAAAACCTGGGAAGTCTTATATGAACTGATGCAAAGTGAAGTGAATAGAACCAAAACACTGTATACAGTGACAGAAATATTGTAATGCTGAGAGATTGTGAAAGACTTAGCTACTCTGAACAATACAATTCCAAAAGGACTCATGACTGAAAACGCTATCCATCTCCAGAGGGAGAACTGATAAACTGTGAATGCTGTTTAAAGCATAATTTTTTCTCCTTCCCCTCCTTCCTTCTTTTCCTTCCTCCCTCTCTCCCTCCCTTCCTTCCTTTCTCCCTCTTTCTTTCTCTCTCTTTTCTTTTCTTTCCTTACTTTCTGCCTTCCTCTTTCTTTCCAACATGGCTAATATGGAAATGTTTTGCATGACTTCACAAGTATAATTGATATCATATTGTTTGCCTTCTCAATGGGTGGGGAAAAGGCTACAGGCAGGGAGATAATTTGGAACTAAATTTTTTTTAAAAAATGAATGTTAAAATAAAGAAAGTATAATTGTTTAAACTTACAAATAAAGCATAATAAAATATTCATTCTAGAACTGACCCCAGTTCTACAGATGTGGGCTGAGCCTCAGTATCTCCCCTGAGCTCTAGTCCTACATCACCAACTACGGGACCTATGGGATATTTCCAACTGGGTTTCCCATTGGCATCTCAAACTCAACAAGTATAAAACAGAACTCATTATCTTTCCCCCAAAGCCAACAAATATTTACTAAGCACCTCCCTACTATGAGTCTTTGCCTAATATTCTTAGTTTTTCTGTCCAGGGTCCCACCATCCATATAGTGACTCAGGGTGTCAACTGAAGAGTTATTTCCCCCCACCAACTGAATATTCAACCAGTTGCCATTGAGGTCAGTTCCACCTTCTCAGCATTTCTCACATTTCACAGCCATCTCTTTCTATCCACTTACACTATAACCACCAAGAAGCTCTAGAGACTGGTAGCCTCAGGGGTCTCTAGGATTTTTTTTTAAACTGGCCCTATGTCCTTTGACCCAGAGTCACTGACCTGGTTGTTCCTCACACAGGACACTCCATCTCCCAACTCTTGGCATTTTCTAGTCACTGTCTCTCATGCCTGGAATGCTCTCTCCTCCCCTCCCTCTCCTGGCTTCCTCCAGGTCCCAGCTAAAATCTCACCTTCTACACCTTCCTGAGTGCCCTTAATTCTAGTGCCTTCTCTCTGATTTATTTCAATTTTCTCCTGCCTATAGCTTCTTTGTACATAGCTGTTTGCATGGTGCCTCCCCCATTAGACACTGATCTCTCTGAGAGCAAGAAATGTCTTTTGTCAGCACCAACCCTGGAGTCAGGAGGACCTGAGTTCAAATCTGGCCTCAGACCCTTAACACTTACTAGCCGTGTGACCTTGGGCAAGTCACTTAACCCCAATTGCCCTCCAAAAGGCCAAAAAAAAGTTAAGAAATGTCTTTTGTCTTTCTTTGATGTTTAATAAATGCTTATTGACCGACTGCTTATAGGGAGCTTCCAGTGAGGAACTTGCTCCAGCAAGGCAGACCCCCACCTGCTCTGCAGTCTTAGATAATTGGGTGTTTCACCGAGAAGAGAAGGGACTTACACCAGGGGCACGCTGCCAGGATGTATCAGAGGGGACTCGGAACCTAGTTCTTCTCCACTTTGAGGCCAGCTCTCTCTCCACTGTGCCATGCTGGCATACAATAGGTATTTAATAAGGGCAGAAGCCTAGACACCATGCTAATCTTACTGTGGCCCAGGACACCATTGACTTTTTGGGTGCTAGAGAACATAAACATTTCTATCCTCTGTTAAACTTTGCAAAGGGCTTTACATATATTAACTCATTTGATCCTTATAACAACTCTGAAAAGTTGGTGCTATTATCATCCCCATTTTACAGATGGGGAAAACTGAGCTTTAGAGAAATTCAGTGACTTGTCCAGGGTCACACTAAGCTAATCTGTGAGGCAAGATTTGAACTCAGGTCTTTGGGACTCCAAGTCCAGTCCTCCATCCACTGGGTTGAGCTGCCTCTTAATTCACAAACATAAAGCTTGGAATCCACTAAGTACATCCCAGATCTTTATCATAAAAACCCAATCTTGATTAGTGAAGTTGGTTTTTTGTTTAACCCAAGGGTATCCCTGCCCAAGGTACCTACATCTCCTGGCAGGAGGTGGCATTTCTCTGCATGAATGCCTTCTGAGTCCATCCCCCACATGCTCTCCTCTTTAGGATGTAGGATCCATGTTGAGTCCACTGATGACCCAGCTCCTGGAGGGTCTCTTGTTCTGAAGGAAAGACTCCTAGATCTAGGGGTGCAGGAATCCAGCCTAGGGCTCCCTCCTGGAACAAGCCCAGCACTGGATTTCCTGAGATGGGAGATCCCTGGGTCACAGGGTCCTGTTCCCAGGAAGCTAGTAACCTTTTCTGGAAGGCAGGAGAAGAAGGTGCTCCGGGGTGGTGCCTGGCTTCAAAGGGCATTTGGGGGTTGGAGCCGTCCTTTTCTGTTTGTCTGAGTATCCCCCAAACCTCATCCTACCCCTACTTCTCCCCCACATTTCTTTAGACTCCCTAGATGACTCAAACAGCTATCCTCAAAGGCCCAGAGGGTTCAGAGCTGCCACCAGTCTATCTCTTTCCTTTTTTCCCCCTAAAGATGAAGAATCTGAGGACTAGAGGCATGTCCAAGGTCTCCCAGGAAAAGAGCAGCAAAGTCAGCATTTGACACCAAGTGCACTATACTTTCTATTGCATCTTGAAGCCTCCCTTTCCACCCATCACCTTTCACCACACACTCTTCACTTTTTCCCACTGTTCTCTATCATCCCCTTCTCCTGAAGTCTGCCCCAAACCCTCCTTCTCTATCCAGCCTTCTCTTACTGATCCTACTAGGGTCACATGACTCTCTTATCCTCTTCCAAACCCTCCAGAGCCTCTGTTTCCTGGCTTTCATGATTATTTTACTATATTCACTTTACTATATATTATATTAAATATGCTATATTTATTCTATTCCTCCTTGTGTATGATGTGGTGGGGAAGGGGGGGGGTTGCCTACATCATCTTTCAGGGATTGTGTCTCCCACTTTGGAGTGGGAGTGCCCTGGGAACAAGAGCTCTCAGACTGGGAGCTCCCTGAGGACAGATATTTTGTTTCCCCACTCTCCCCACACCCCAATCAGACTGGAGAGCACCTTGAGGCCAGGGATTGTATTTCTTTTCTGAGGGGGGACTCCCTGAGAGTAGACTTTTACCCCCTCAGAGTAGAGATTCTTTGAACTTACAAACTGTGTCCCCCCAGCCTCCTATAGACTAAGGGGCCCTCAGGGTGGGGCCATGCCAGTTTCCCCTCTCATCTAAATGCCCACTCCCCATGGATCTCATATGGAGTTCTGGGCTCCACAGACTGAAGGGCCCCAGATGAAAGCTCTTGGACTGACAGCTGCTTCTACCTCCCCAGGGTACATGAGCCCCAACTCACTTTGCCAGGAGGTATGCCAGTGGTGGAGGGCTCCTTGGGCCAGTACCCAGACTTGCTGCTGGCAGACCAGCTCCCACAAGATCCCTTGGGCTGCTGCCCATAGGTCCCAGCTGCGGATCACACTGAGAGGGAGAGGAGAGGGGCTGTGTCTATTCTGAAGACCCCCTGCTGTGTCTATTCTGAAGACCACTGCTATTCCTTGGGAGCAGGAGCTTTCAAATAGAAAAAGAAGGGACTTTCTGACAACTAAGTCAAAGAGAAGCAGGACCATAGGATGGAGAGCTGGAGAAGAGCTCAGAAACCATCTAGTCCAAACTCCTCATTTTACACATATGGAAATTGAGGCACAGGGAAGTAAGGTGATTGCCCAAGATCACAGTAAATAGCGGAGCAGAGATTGGGGACCAGGCTCTTTGCCAATAAATCCACTGCTCTTTCTATAATCCCACAAAGAACCAGAGAGGCCTATTATTCAAGGTAGGGTAGTGGGGATGGAACTCAAGTCTCCAGACCCTAGTTTTGGGTTCAGCCCTTATCTATAAAATATTTAACAAAAAAAAGTCCTTCCCGTAGTATGCCTTCTCCCCCCACCCCCGCCCCAATTCAGTATAGGGCAGGGGGAAGGGGGCTAGGGAAGATATACTAGAAGAGCCAAGATGGAAGAGTAAAGCAGGGACTCGCCTGAGTTCTCCCAAATTCCCCTCCCAAATTCTGGAGGTACAGCAGCCACAAAAGGATGGGATGAAACAATTTTCCCAGCCCAAGACAACTTAGAAGGTTGACAGGAAAGGTCTGTCTCACTGAGGGGAGAGTGGAATGCAGTCCAGAACAGGTAGCCTGGGCAATCCAGCAGCAGGTTGTATCCTGGCAAGGCAACAGGGAGGCCCCAAGTCCCAGGCAAAGCCAGCGACAAGGTCTTGAGCCCCAGTGAGGCAGCAGTGGACTCTGCTCCAGCAAGCCAGTGCAGGCCTTGGAGACAACTGAATCAGCAGCAGCAACTTCCAGAGCTCTCAGACCACAGACAATATGGGGTTGGTCAGAAGAAGATTACAAAAGGGAACACTTGTTAACATTAGGTGCAGGACTTTGTTGCATTGCCCAGACAGGGATCTGGGTCACAGACCTGGAGAGAGTCCCAGTGTGAGAAGGAGCACTAGCACACTGCAGTGTGTGGCCACAGAGGAGGGGGGACCCTGGTCACAGCTCCAGGGCAGAAAAGAGTGCTTGTGGTCACTCACAAACCAGAGCACAGGCCAGGAGAACAGTGAACACACCTCTCCTTCGATCATACCGCCTTGGAAGACCTGAAAAGTTACAGATCCCCAGAATTAGCTCTGAAAACAGCAGTATGAAAAACCTGAAGCTTAGGACAGTGCCCTCTTCACCTCAGGAGCAAAATCCAACTTTAAGATAAAGATAAAAGTCAAGAAATAGACTGGGAAAATGAGGAAAACACAGCAAAAAAGGAACCTGACTACTGAAAGTTACTAAGGTGAGAAGGAAAATCAAAACACAAATTCAGAAGACAACAATGTCAAATGGCTATATGCAAAGCCTCTAAGAAAAATGTGAATTAGTGTCAGGCCCCAAAATAACTCCTGGAAGACCTCAAAAAGAATTTTAAAAATCAAATAAGAGAGGTAGAAGAAAATTTGGTAAAAGAAATGAGAGTGATGCTAGAGAATCATGAAAAATGAGTCAACAGCTTGGTATAGGAAGCACAATAGAAAAAAGATATACAAAAACTCACTGAAGAAAATAATTCCTTAAAAATTAGAATTGGGAAACTAGAAGCTAATGAGCCCACGGCACATCAAGAAACAATAAAACAAAATCAAAAGAATAAAAAAAAATAGAAGAAAATGTGAAATATCTCATGGGATAAACAACTGACCTGGAAAACAGATCAAGAAGAGATAATCTAAGAGTTATTTGGACTATCTGAAAGCCATGATCAAAAAAAGAACCTAGACATTGTCTTTCAAGAAATAATCAAGGAAAATGACTCTGGTACTGTGACTTTCTGGAATAATATATTCCAAGCCCTCTACTCCCATTGTTGCTCCATGATATTTGAATTTTTTATTCTGGCTACTTGCAGTATTTTCCCCTTGACCTGGGAGCTCTGGAATTTGGCCATGACTTTCTTGGGAGTTTTCATTTTGGGACCTCTTTCAGGAGGTGATCAGTGACTTTTTTTTAACACACAAGAATCACCTTCCCAGTGAAAATGAGTATGATCATTCAGGGGGAAAATGGATATTCAGTGAAATAAAGGACTTTCAGACATTCCTGATGAAAAGCCCAGAGCTGAATAAAAATTTTGATCTTCAAATACAAGACTCAAGAGAAGTGTAAAAAAAGGTAAACAGGAAAGAGAAAAATAAGGGATTCAATAAAGTTAAACTGTTTGCATTCCTACAGGGAAAGATGATACTTGTAATTCCTAAGAATTTAATCACTATTTGGTCAGTCAGAAAGAGTATACATAGACAGAGGGTGTGGGTTGACTATGACTGGATGATATAAAAAAAAATTAAAGGGTGAGAAAGAAGGATGTACTGGGAAAAGAGGAAAGGGAGAGGTAGAATGGGGTAAATTATGTGACATAAAAGATGTGTGAAAGATTACAGTGGAAGGGAAGGGGGAGCACGTGAACCTTACTCTCACTGGAATTGGCTTGAAGAGGGAATAACATACACTTTCAGTTGGGGATAGAAATTTATATTTTTCTATATATAGGGAAGTAGGAGGGGAAGGAGATAAGAGAAAGGGGGACTGATAGAAGGGAGTGAAGATTGAGGAAGGTGGTGAGAAACAGTCTAGTGGGGAAGGAGAGATAAAGGCAAAGAGACAGAGACAGAGAGGACAGAAAGAAGAGAAAGATGGAGACAGAGAGAGGAGAGAAACAAAGACATACAAATGAAGATGGAAAGACAGAGACGGAGAGACAGGGAAACAGTGAGAGAAAGAGACAAAGATAGAAAGAGAAAGGGAGAGACAGAGACACACAGAGAGAACAGAGACAGGCAGAGAGAGGCCAAGAAGAGACAGAAAAATAGGGGGGAGAGGAAGAGAGAGAGAGACAAAGAGAGAATCTATGTATGTGTGCTCTTGCAACTAGCTAAAGTTACTGTCTCTTTGCTAGCAATGAGGGGTACTGGAAAGACCTCCAGACTTGGAATCAGAAGCCGTAGGTCCAAACCTTGCCCCCAGTTTACTGCTAGTGATAGGCAAGTCACTTGATGTACCTGGGCTACGACTGGACCAGATGATCTCTGAGGTCCCTGTGTCCTTTAAGCTGTGGTAGCTGTGGACAGGGGAGAGGAGCAGAGATGGGCCCTAAAACTTTCATGCTTCCTTTCAAAGAAACTTGAGGTCAAGGATGGAAAGTGGTCAGCACCTCAGAGAGACGGTACATGGGGGCCTGGATGGGTGGCTTGAAGAGCTGGGGCTCTATTTTCTTCTCAGATTCTCTCCAAAGTGGCTATTTTCCAGCTGACAGTCTAGGCATGGAGTGGGGGCACAATTCGGGAGCTGGTGTCCTATGGCTGGGCAGAATTTGAAGGGTCAGAATCCCCCCTACCAGCTCTGGGAGGTGATCTGGCCATGCTGCTTGGCTCCTAGGGCTCTTTGAGACCCCTGCTGCCACCCTGCCTCTGGCCAGGGGGTATCCAAGTGGCCAGGGTCTCTGGGAACCTGAGAAAGGAACGCAGAAAGGTTCTTAATCCCCTGGATTCTCCCCTGGAGCCCTCTCCTGACAACCCCCCTCCCTCCTTCCTACACCTCTCTTCCACATGAAATATGCTGAACTAAGGGAGACTGAAGGGTATCACCTGGAGCTGTTGGGGGCTGAGCGCTCATGACCAAGGGGATGGAGGAAGAGAATCAGGTGTCTGCTGCCCTGGATCCTGCTGTCCCACAGCAGCCAGGGGCCTTCACAGCCTTTCCCCCTACTCACAGCCCTTTTCCTCTGATAGCCTCAGAGTAGGGAAGATACCCACTGGGCTTCTGAGATTTCCTGTGATCTCCCTACCTGAACAGCTTCTCTCCCGGGACCAGTCTTTTCTCCTGGAGGAGGGCAGGCCAGCAACTGCCACCATTCCCAGAACTGGGACCACCTTTGCCTAGGAAAGAATGAGGCCCCACAGGCAGCCGGCCCATTTACTCCCCTAAGCCAAGAATGGGGCAAGAAGCCCGGAGTAAAGTGACTTGGCCCATATCACACTGACAGCCAGCAGAAGAGCCAGGATGTCAACTCTTGGAGGGCCCAGGATTTTTCATTTTTGGCCAGTGCCTGGCCACAGTAATCACTTAATAAAGGCTTGCTGACTGTCTTCTTGCCCATCATGTCTTAGTGCACCCCAGAAGCAAAGAGGGAGAAGTCTCCTCCGGTGCTCCCTCTCTTTGGGTTGAAAGCCCATTTATTTGGCTTTCCCAACAACCCTAGAAGGCTGGCAGAGCTTGGGGTTTTGTTTTTAAATTGATTTATTGCCACTGTTTTACAGATGAGTGCTCAGAGAACGCCCTGCCCATAGTCACCCAAGCTGAGCTTGGGTCTTCAGCCTCCAATGGCAGAGGTCCCTCTACCACATCCTGTCTCCTCCCCCCAAGGGCTCCCTTTGAATGTGTCAGCTAGAGGACCTGGCCCAGGGAAGAGGCAGAGACAGAGGCGGGGCTCAAGGGAGCTAGGTATGGGGTAGGAGGTAAGTAGAGGCCCAAATGACCTCTACTCCTCTCACCTCCAAACTGAGAGGTATACGTACCCTGAAGTCAGAGTAATTCAATGAATCAAGCATTTATTAAGTGCCTACTTTCTTCAGGGCACTAAGTGTTGGGGATGAGACAAAGAGAAATCAGTTGGGATGTTGGTCTCAGCACTCACCCAAGGGGTAAGGATATCCTCCAGGGCTCAGGGGCCTCCAAATCCAGTGGCCTCAAGCCCAGGGGCATCACCCAGGGAAGGTGATTCTCTGCCAGGCTCAGGAAGGAGCTGCTGCTGTCAGTCAGTCTATGGGCCTGAGGACAGAGGCTGGGAGTCAGAGAACCTTGGACATAGACAGGTAGCAAGTGGTAGAACCAGGATTTAACCCAGGTCACTCTACTACACCTTCAGGTGATTTACCACTATGCCACTAGCACTGGGTCAGGTGTTTGGAGGACCTCTGAGTTGGGACCCACCCCAGAGGTCATCTGGCCCAAACTCCACCTGAAGCAGGAGCTAATCTCTTCTCCTTGATCCTCAACAACTCATGCAAAGTCTACTCAAAGAACTCCAGAAACAAGGAACTCATTCTGCCCTAGCGATAACAATAATTTACATGTCCATAGCATGTTAAGGTATAGAAAGCCCTTTCTATACATCCTCTTGTTTGATCTGAATAACAGCCCCTTGAGGTGGTCGCCTTTCAGTTGTACAGCCAGGCAATGGTTAAGGGTCTTGCCCAGAGTCACAGCCAGTGAGTATCCAAGGTAGGATTTGAACTCAGGTTTTCCTGACTAACTTCTATGACACCTTCTCCTTCTGGGACAGCTCTGGTGCTGGTCCCCCTTCCCCTTCCATCATAATCTTCACCCAGCAGCTAATCTCTATTTGAACAGCCATCATCCAGGTTAGGATGGCCTGCCACTACTTCTCTGGTCAGGTCCCACTTCCTGATGAACAGTACACCCTTCATCCCCCTGTGCCTTCACCTCCTCTGATGAGCTTCTGGGGGTTCTGGGACTGAGTGGAGCCACGGCACTGCTGAGAAACCCTGAGGAGGTGGATGACCCTTCTGAATCCTGGAAGCCAACAAAGGGCTCCAGGGGGAAGTTAGCAGAACAGGTGGGGGGTGACTCTGCTGCCTGGGCCTTCTGTCGCCACTGCTGTAGAGTGTTCTGAAGAAGCTGCAACTTCCAGCTCTGGGAGAAAGAGCTGAAGAGACAAGACTTGTGCTGTGGAACTGACTGACCCTTCACCCATCCCATACACCCCCAGACCCTAGCCTGTGCCTGAAGGAAGGAAATAAGCACTTATTAAACACCTATTATATTCCGGGCATTGTGCTTCATCTTTTATAAGTTCGATATACTTTGATCCTCTCAACAGCTCTGGGAGGATGTTATTATGATCCCCATTTTACAATTGGAGAAACTGAGGCATGCAGAGGTTAAGTAGCTTGCCCAGAGTAACCAGCAATTAAGTGTGTGAGGCTGGATTTCAACTCAGGTCCTCTGGCTTCAGAATCAATGCTCTTTCCACTTTCTACTCCAGGAGGTTAGGTGATGCTATAGTGCACAGAGTTGAGTACAAATCCTGTCTCTAGACACTTCCTTTGGCAAGTCAGTCCTCCACTGTCTGCTTCAGTTTCTCCATCTATAAAATAAAGAGAATAGAATATCCCAGGGATGACCCTCCCCCTCTCTCCCCACACACACAAAGGGGAGTCTTACCCCAAAACCTTACAGGCAGACTGTGCTTCAGCTAAACCCAACTGGCCAAAATCTCTCAGGCTGGATTCCTTGGGTGGCTCTGAGATGACCACGGCCATCCAGGCCATAGATCCTCATTTTATAGATGAGGAAACTGAGGTCCAGAGAGATGCCAAGGTCAGAGAGGCTGGGATCTGAACCCAGGTCTTCTGATTCCACTGGCTGGTTTCCCACACTTCCATGCCTCCCTCTCCAAACCCCTCATGGATCTCCGCCACCCAGAACAGAAAATGTAATTCTGCTCAGCCTGGCACTCCATATCTGCCTCCAGGGTTGTGAAAATCAAATGAGATAATGCTTGTAAAGTGTTTGGCACAATTGTGCCTGGCACAGAGCGGGTACTACATATACCTGCTGGCCAATGTTCTGTCTCCCAGGACAACGTGAGCTCCTTGAGGGCAGGGTCAATCTTTTCTCTTTCTTTGTCTCCCCAGAGACAAAGCAGAACGCCTGGCACACAGTAGGTGCTTAATAAATGCTTGTTGGCTGACTGATTGACTACCCAGACTTCCAGGAGGGATCCTGCTGGCCCCATTCTGGAACTGACCACAAGCTGGATGGGTTGTAAGCTGGTTAGGAGGTCAGGGGGCTGGGCAGTGCCAGTTTCTCCGATACATACTCTGCCCGCTGGTGCTTGGCCATCCTTCGGGACCATAGCAAGATCACTCGGTGTAGTTTCAGTTTCCGGCAGGCCTCTTCCAGAGAATCCTTTGCCCTGACCTCTGGATGATAGCAGGGCTGGTCTTGTTCTCCTGGGCCCTGGCTGACTGGTCCTCTGCTGGACCCCTCACGGGCCACAGCCACTGGGGACAAACTCAGGTTAAAGGGAGGAGGACAGACAGAGGTTGGGGCTGATGAGAAATGGGACTGACCCCCTTTTACCACTCTTTCTACCTCTGACCTCAGAAAAGGTTTATTGACCTAAGACTATGAAGATGAGGGCTTGGAAGAAATAGGGGAAGGGGGTGGGTGAGTCAGGGTGCCCAGGACAAGGTGGTGCTTAATAAACGCTGTTGGCTCAGGAGGGGCAAAGAGCCAGCACTGGAGAGGGTCTAAGGGGGCAGAAATCTGGTGGAGCAAACTGAGGCCTCTGCTTCCCATTTGGTCTTTCCCCATGTTTCCTCAAGCTCTGGGTGCCCTCTTGGGTTGACCCCCTCTCACCTGCCAGGTGCCAACTCCTCTGGAAATGGAGGTAGAGCTGGTTCATTGTCCTCGAGTGTGTGGCTTGGAGACACATCATTTTCACCCATTGCTGAAGGCTCTTCCTCAAGATCTCAACCCGCCAGTGAGCCAGTCTGCCCTGGCACCAGGTGTTTCTCTGTGTGTGGCGCCTCCATGCCCCAAAGCACCTGAGTGGACAAAGGAAGAGCCTTTGTCCCTCCCTCTCCAAGGTCCTGGAGACTGAGCTGTTCCTCTTCTCCATGGAACTGCAAAGCTTGGCCCTCAGAGGTGGAAAGTAGAAGGGTGGGGGCTCACTGGAGATGGGCTGAGAGGGTGGGTGGGAGACCCTATCAGGCCTGGGCTCTAGGCTGTGGGGGAGGGGCTAGTCCATGTCTGGGCCCAAGACCCAGAAGGAGTTGTCAAGGCAGCAAGAGGCCAGGAGGCCTCACAATACAGAGACCTAGGGTTTGGGGGAAATCACTTGAATTTGGATAAAGTATAATCATTTTGGCAGAAGCACCCAGCTCTGGGCCGGTTCCCCCCATCTCAATTTTTGGATGTTGGCAATCTCTGTTCACTCTGGTGAGGACAAGACTTGGCCTGGCCTGGGGAATCTCTATTGGCTTTGGATCTTCTCCCACGGAGGCCTCCCCTCCTCCTACCCCATTCAGGGATGACCCTCCCCCTCTCTCCCCACACACACAAAGGGGACTTTTACCCCAAGACCTTACAGGCAGACTGTGCTTCAGCTAAACCCAACTGGCCAAAATCTCTCAGGCCAGATTCCTTGGGTGGCTCCGAGATGACCATGGCCATCCAGTCCATAGCTTCTCATTTTATAGATGAGGAAACTGAATTCCAGAGAGATGCCAAGGTCAGAGAGGCTGGGATCTGAAGCCAGGTCCTCTGATTCCACTGGCTGGTTTCCCACCACATTTTGACGCCTCCCTCTCCAAACCCTCCATGGATCTCCACTATCCAGAACAGAAAATTTAACTCTCCTCAGCCTGGCATTCAAGGTCCTCCCTGATTTGGGCATGACTTCCCACACTCCCTGATAACTGCCACCTTACCGGTAAAGCTGGGCTCTCTGGCGCTGGGTCACCAGGGGGCAAATCCGGGCTGCATTCATGGTCCTGGCCTGCCAGGCCTGGAAAATCCGCCGAAGCTTTTTCTTCTTTAGCTGGGCCCGGGCCCGGGCCTCTTGGTGAATTTCTGCCACCAGCACTTTCTGGAGGTACCACAGGTAGAAGGCTGCTGGGTCCCAGTGGGGGTGGGGGGAGGAAGGAGAAAGAGAGGGGCCTGAGAGGGACATCTGGAGGCAGCGGGGAGGAAAGGGGGATGAACTAAAGAATCCATTCCTGGGTAGCAGCCCCCACTTCTATGGGAGCAAGGTCAGTCATGGAAATGGGGAGTGGCAGACCCAGGGAGGGGCTAGAGGGAAGGGTATTTGGATACCATGTGGTCTGATCTCTTTGTTTTAAAGAGAATTTCCAGTCCTATGATCTTTCCACTGTGTTGCCACAGGGTGAGTGGGGCTGACCTTAAGTGGTGTGGGGGAAAGGCCCAGCGGAAATCCAGTTAACTTGCACTAGCGGCAATGAGGCCTAACAGGATCCCAGTTACTGTCTGGAAACCTCTGCTCTTTATGGAACCATCACTAGACATGGGCCAATGTTCCCAACAGGGAGAAAAGCCTACCTAACCAAACAATCAATCAATTAATTATGCCTTCCATTTAGCACTTCATGCATTTTTTAAAAAATAATTTTTCAAAATGTTTCTACAGATATTATTTGATGGGAAATGTAACAACTGTTTGGAGGTGTGTAGTGAAGAGATTGCTACATCCATTTTAGAGATGCATTGTGATACAGTAGGGGGGAAAACCCCTGGGCACGGAGTCAGGAGCCTACAGTTGGAATCTTGGCTCTGCTGCTACTTACTTCCTACCTGTGGGCCCTGGGTAAATCACTGAACCCCTGGGTGCCTCAGTTTCCTGTTCTAGGAAATGATTGGATTGGATTGATCTTTGACAGTTCACTTCACGGTGTGAATCTTGGGGTTCACTCAGTAGGATAAAAGGTTCATATGAATTCAGAAAGTTATCAGTGATCTCTCAGTGGACAAATCTGATGGCCTGCTCTCAGTCCTCATCCTCCACCTGTCTGTTTTTCACAATGTTGACCACCCTCTCCTTTTGAACACTTTTCTCTCTGAGTTTTCATGACTCCTCTTTCTCTCTCTCTCTCTCTCTCTCTCTCTCTCTCTCTCTCTCTCTCTCTCTCCTGGTTCCTTCCTCCCAGCTATCCAAACGCTCTTCCTCAATTTCCTTTGCTAGATCTTCATCCAGGACCCACCTACTAACTGTGGGTGCCTCTCAAGGCTGTCTTGGACCATCTTCTTTTCCTTCTCCATAGTCCCTCTCTCAGTAATCTCATCAGCTCCCATAGGGGTTAGGGGTTCCATGATCAGCTCTACACAGATTCTCTCTCTCTCTCTCTCTCTCTCTCTCTCTCTCTCTCTCTCTCTCTCTCTTTCCAGTCCTAGTTTCTACTGATTTCCAGTATCATATCACCAGTTGTCTACTGGACATTTCCAACTGGATTTCCCATAGGAATCTCAAACTCATCTGTCCAAAATGTAATTCATCTTTTTCCCCCAAACCACCCCTCTTTCTAACTTCCCTATTTCTGTCTAAAAGAAAGAAAATTTGTCAGCAAATTTCTGCTGACCAACCTTCCAGTCAACCAGGCTCACAACCTCTAACTTGACACTTCAATGAGTTGCCAAATCTTGTCAATTCATCCTCAACCAGTATCTCTCACCCTCTGTCTCTTTTCTCTCTCTCCTCTCTCTCCCCTTCCATCTTTCTCCATCTCCTCCTCTTCCTTCTTCTCTTTCTCTTTCTTCTTCCTCTTCTATCTCACTTCTGAACAAAACTTAAAAGAAAACTGGTATCGAAATCTGGTCTTCACTATCTCCAGCTACCTAATCAAAACCACCCCAACTAATACCCCAGACAGGACAAATTGTCTTTCCTCCTACTCCAAACCTTTTCTGAACTTCTCTACCCCTGCCAAAGGCACTGCCATCTTTTCCCACTCCCCTCACTCCTTCTCCCAAATGAATCAGTTCCCAAGTCTTGTCACTTCTCACATCTGACCCACTTCTCCCTCTTAAACCCTCATCACCTTCTAAGTGGCCTCTCTGCCCAAAATCTCTCCCTTCCTCCAACCCAATCCCAATAAAGCTGCCAACATTGCTATTCCCAAAACATAACTCTGACAGTGTCAGGAACCCTGGTCCAAAAGCTCCTTCTTCTCTATTGGGTAAAATACAAATCCCTCTGCTGGCGTTTTGAGACCTTCCTAATTGGGTTCCAGCCTAGTTATCTAGATTCCCCCAGTTCTCCCTTTCACACACTGTAAAGCCCAGCCCCACTGGCCTATTTTCTATTCCCCATAGATGACGTTCCATCTTTCATCTCCATGCCTTTGTATAGGCTATTCCCCCTGCCTGGAGCACCCTCCCTCTGTTGTGCCCAAACCCAAATCACACCCCCACCTGATTTGAAGCCCACCTTTGAGCCCCTTTGTATAATTGTCGTTTTTTCTATCCTACACCCTGTAATAGCTTGAAACAGCTATAGTCATGGGCATAGTCCCTTAACCCGCTTCTTCCTGAATATTTACAATGTACAAGGATCAGTCCTGGGGTTATGGTACAAGTTTATCTTAAGAAGAGATGACCCTGTTCTGTTCTGCTGACCAAGCAGAGTCCCCACACCCTTTACCCAGAACGTGACCCTAGCCTGTCCCCATTACCCAATGACCCTTCACCTGTACCCTCCACCCTGTCCTGGGAGGGACCCCCTTATTTCAGGAAGGTTGCACCCTTGTACCCTTGTACTATATTCCCAAAATAGCCCTGAGCTATAGATCTAGCCCATAGCAATTCTTGGCTTCTGTAAGTCATTGCTTATGCAATTGTGGTTTTTGTGGTTTTAGCCTTTATAAGGAATATATGTATCCCAATTCAGGGCTGCCTGATTTGAGTTTATACTCCAGGCAGCTGCTTGATCAATAAATCCACACCTAAATTCCAGATCTTGGCTAGCTCTTATTCTCTGCACATTCCTCCTTAGAATCTGAGATTCTGCTTATTAAAATCCCCGATTTAAAAAAAACTCAGATCAAATGCCCCATCCTACGTGAGGTCTTTCCTGATGCTCCCCTCCCCTCCAGTGACCTGTCCCTCTGAAGTTCCTTTGTATTTACTTTATATATATTTTGCACTTATTCATACATGTACACATTGTCTCTCTTGTTAGATTGTATGCTCCTTGAGGGCAGGTACGATTTCACCTTTGTCTTTGTATCCCCAATGCCTGACACAGAGGAATACTTCATAAATGCTTGCTGAGTGAATGAATGAATGAATGAATGACTACTGATCACACAATCCAGCCTCTTCCTTTTATTGATGATAATAAGAATTCACGTTTATATAGCATTTTGAGCTTTGCAAGAGAATTTCCTCCCCCCAGTCCTAAAATGGACTCAGAGGCACAGATTCACAGAATCTGAGATGGATGGAAGGGAACCAGCCCATGTTTGAACAAGAATCCTTTCCACCAACATCTCCAACAAATGGTTCCCGGGCCTCTGCCTGATGACTAGCAGGGAGGTCTCTTTGGGACTGCTCCTGCCACAGGAAGGGTTTTCCTGACTTCAGGCCTATGGTTGACCCTCTGCATTTCTCACCCACTACCCTCTGGTGACAAGCAGAAAAGGCCCAATCCCTCTTTCAAAGGGAGAAGAAAACTGTTCTATCTCCCCCAAGACTTCTATTCTCCAGGTCCTTCCCACAATCCTTCTCATAGCCTGACCTCAAAGCTTTCCACCATCCTGGTCACTATTCCCTAGACTCTCCAGGGTATCAATGCCCTTCCTAAAATGAGGTGCCTGGAATTTAATCAGAGGACTCCAGATCTTATAGGTGGCAGACCCTAGACTCTAGTTCTTTGGGTGGGGTAGAGGAGACAGGGCACTGAACTTGGAATAGGAAGACCCAGTTTCAAATCCTGCCTTTGATGCTTACTAGCTATGAGATCCTAGGCAATTTGTGGTGCCTTGGTTTTCTCATCTGTAAAATGGGGGTGGGGGTTTGGACTCTCTGGCCTCTAAGGAACCTTCCAGTATCTATAATCCTATGATCTGGCTTGACTGGATATATTCAGAACTTGAAGTGGCCTGTTCATTGAAGAGAATTATATAAGTGAATTTCTATGAAAACAACAATATTTTATGTCTACCTGCTAAGTGATCAGAGAATGCCCTGGGGAAGACCATTCTAAGAAATTAGTACTGCTCTTAATCTTGAGACACAGCCTGGCACAGCAGATAGAAGGGGGGCCCTGGAGTAAGGAAGATGCAGGTTCAAGGCCTGTCAGTTATGCATACTTGGCTGTGTGATCCTGAGCAAGTCACTTATTCAATCTCTCTGAGACTCAGGAAAGTCTTTAAGACTGTAAGAAACATATGAGGTACTGATCTGCAGGGGGGTAGTTTCCTACCAGAGAGCTCCTTAAACTTGGTGAAATCTCAAATCTGGAAAGGCAGCAATCAAAAACAAAACAAAATATCCTTTGCTCTCCCCCAGTCACACCCCTACCCCCACATACAAGCACATGCACTATATCAGCTAAGGTCTTATGGAGGCTTATGAAAAAGCAGAAGCAGGAAGTGGTTTGCATAACTGCTGTTATTATGAAGTATCACTCTTCTTTTCAGCCAAAAGGGTCAGAGAGAATTCTCACCTGCTGTGTCAACTTTCCTGTTTTGAAAAAGATGGAAAACACAGAAACTTAGCCATGGAATTAATGCCTCCCATCTCTGCCTCTCTCTGGGTCCCTGGGATCCCTTTTCCAAGTACCCAGGTCTCTGTAACTCCCATGGGAGCCTCAAATAAAGTTTCTGCCATTTGTCAGTGGCAGTATTTCTCCAAAGGAGGATTCAGGCACCGGACCACACTGTTCATTCATTCATTCAGTGAGCATTTTAGAAGCAACCTTCTTGTTGCTAGGTATATAAAGATCCCTCCCCTCAAAACGAACAAACAAACCAATCCCCACAGCTCAAGGAACTTACATTCCATTGGAGAAATTCAATATATATATATATACTATTGTACATAAATAAATACAAAGATAGGTAAAATATAAAGGAAGTAAATTAAAAATAATTTTAGGGGGGTGGGTCAGAGAGCACCAAACAGCTAGGGGAACCAGGAAAAGCCTCCTGTAACAGGGGCCACCTGAGCTGAAAAGGGAACCAGGGATTCTAAGAAGCAGAGGGGTGGAAGGGAGAACCATTCCAGCCCTGGGGGACACTGCTTGTACAAAGACACTGAGGTGGGAGATGAAATGTCATATGCAGAAAATGATAGAGGGGAACTATTCTAACTGTCCATGCACATGGCAGCTGCAGGAAGACAGCATCAAATACTTGTTGCTTCAACTGAAGGGTAACATTCAGCCCAACAATCCATCCCCACAATGCACCTCTCCTCCTCCGCCCCCCCCCCCAATCTCCAGAATGAAGGCCAGTGATCTTTCTCTGCCTGAGGCCAGCCATGATGCCATCCTTCCACATCAGTTACAGTGGCCTTAGTTTGCTTATCACATTTCCACAGAGTCAATGGACAACTTTTCAAATTAAGAACAGATACAGTACCTGTCCCAGCAGAGAGAAAGAAAACTATTCGACCGCCTAGAACAGCACTGTTCTCTCTTCCAGGTTTTAAACACGTTCCTACGATCACAAACTGCCTGAGTCAAGTCACATTGGCCAACAGAACATCTTAAACCTTCCCCCTATGTCATTGCCATTCCAAAGTGGCCACTGCTATTCTAATCAATTTCATCGAATCTATCACATGCATCATTTAAAAAAATTATTTTGTTTCAGATGTGTGACTTCATCAGTTTGGGGGACTCCTGGTGTGCAAATTCCCTTCACCAAGGCAACTCCCCTGTAATTCCTCCCTTTTACAATAGGGGATCTCAACCACAGATGAACTTGAATGGGAAAGAATTACATCTTTGTTTTCACTAGCTTTTAACTGAAATTTAATGTCTTTAATTATGAACGTAGGCAACAAAAGATTAGTCTGCAGAGACTTTGGACTTTACTAGATTGCCTTTGGCAAGATACATGGCACCCAAAACCCCTGGTTTAGGGAGTTATTTGGGGTACTGGGGGGGTGTTGAATGACTTGCCCAGGGTCCCATGGCTAGTTAGTGTCACGAGGAAAACTGAAACCCAAGTCTCTTGACTCGAAGCCCACCACACCATGGGAGAAACTGGGGTGAATTGTCTTGGCCAAGGTCTAGACTCAGGGGTGAATCTGTGCCTAAAACTCCGTTCTGTCAAATTCTCTTCCCAACAAATGGCATTGCCTCTCACTGGGACTCATATGGGGTCCTATTGTGTAGGACAGTCATTTGCATTAGCTTAAGTAAGAACCTATCCTTTACAAATGGCAGCATGTGAAAATATCATCCCTGACTAGAATCCTGCTATGAAATGGCCCTGAATTCAATAAACTATAGCCCAAAGTCCAAGAACCCTTTTCACCGGAGGCTGGGGTTTACAAGAACCATGGCCTACCCTGAGGGCCTGACTTCCCAAGCCAGAAATCACAGGGAATTCAAATTCATTCTAATTGTTGATGGCCCACTCAAAGCAGAATAATTGATTGTCACAATAAAGGCTTGGAATTGCCTCTCAAAGGGGAAATAGTGCCCTAGTCCATAGAAGTGTCTAACTCTTCCTTCCTAATGCCCCATTGGGTCTCAGGCTGTAGAAAACCATTCTTATGGAGATTCTGGCACTCTCTCTTAAAGTTACAACTGTGTAACAGTGGGTCTCAGGGGTTGTCACACTAAAACGGCGGTTCTCAAATTTTTGGTCTCCAGACCGCTTTACATCTTTAAATTATTGAGGATCCTCCAAAAAGCATTTGTTTATATGGATTATATTTATACATATTTACTGTATTAGAAATTAAAATTAAATTAAATTAAAATTATTATGGAAATAATTTTTACCTTGTAAACCCCCTGAAAAGGTCTTGGGCTTTGGGCTGGATCCTTAGGGGGATCTGGGCCCTGATATACCAAAGGGTTTGGGCATAAAGGGTTAGCTTCCAGTGGGCAGGGCCAGGTCTGCTCTTGGAGCTTCCAGCTCTGTCACTGACACTGGCCCATTCCTTCCCCTCCACATCCTCCTTCCCCAACACCCACTCACCAGCCAGCTGCTGAAGGTCTCGAATGGCCGGGGCCCTCGGGTCCTGGCTGCCTGATTTCCATCTGGGACAAAGCTGAATCTTTGGTGCTCCCTCCACTCCACACACCACCCCTAACGTTACAGTGGATCTGCCCAAAGAGAAGCATGTTGTCTGCTGCTTGGCTTGCAGATGCTCCTGTCCCACCATTCTTCCCAGCTCCCATTCCTAAGCACTTTAAAGGATGCCAACAGAATTTCCAAAAACCCAACCTCCCAACAGTCTCATGAAGGGGCATCATAGGATCAGGGGTTTAGGGCTGACAAGGGACTCTCTTACTTTATGGGTGGGGAAACTGAGGCCCCAAATACTCTGACTCCAATCCAGAATTCCTTCCACATTGGGAAGAAGCTTGTTCACCCTACCCCTGGGCTTCTCCCACTGGAAGAACCTTCCACTCATTGGCCTCTTTTTCTGATTGACTGGATCCTCCCAGAACCTCCATTTTAAGGCCAGTCATGTCTTCATTCTTCTCCAGACTACACTTCCAACTTTCGATACCAAGCTTCTCAATTGGATATACCCCACCCTCCCCTCCCTGTCCCCCTTTCCCCAACTCCCTTTTATGTTTCCTTTTCATTAGAATGTAAGTTCCTTCAGGGCATGGGGCTTTCTTTTTTTTAATTTTAAATAAACTATAAAACTTTATTGCTTCTTTTTATAAAATATCTCATTCTTGAGGGAATTTGAAAGTTTCTATTTCTAGCATTTGAGAATTTGTTGCCATATGATATGGTCATCTTCTCTGAGGGGCTTTCTTTATTTCTGCTCATATTTCTATCCCCAGCACAGTCCTTGGCACATGGTGAGAGCTTAATAAATGTTTGCTGACTTGAATTACTGCTGCCTCTCAGGCAGAACAAATATTATCATTTCCTTTTTTCAGATTAGGAAACTGAGGCTGAGAGAGCTAATGGGATGTCACAGAGCTGGGAGAGACAGTCCACACACAGGCTCCAAATCAATCCAGACAGACAAGAACATTGGATCAGATCTAACAAGATGAAATTGACCTGAGATGACAGTAGTCCTACATTCATGTTTGGTCTACTTCTCATGTCCAAGATGGATTAGGCAGGGTTAGGTGGTAGCTTGTCTGCAAAGGCTCTCAGGGTTTAATGGACTGCCAACTTAATAAGAATCAACAGTGTGATATGTTGAATAAAAAAGCCAGTGGGAGGGATCCAGGGCTATATTAGGAGAAGCATTGCAGCCAGGAATAAGGAGGTGATGGTCCCCTGGTCTGATCACATCTGGAATACTGGGTTCAGTTCTGTTTGGGACGGACATTGATTAGCCAGAGAAGGGAGACTAGGATAGTGATGGGCCTTGTGTCCATTCCATATCTATCAAACAACAAGCATTTACAAAATGCCTACTGTGTGTCAGCCCAAAGGAAGAAGTGAAATGGTCTCTGCCTTCAGCCCTGTGAGCTTATACATTCTACTGGGAGATACAATATATATACATACAAACACATGCACATATATGTATATGTGTATATATATATAAACACATATATGAAAGAATATACAAAATCTATACAAATGACTTTGGAGAGGAGGCAACAAGAGCTGGGAAACATGGGAAAGGTTATATGTAGGAGGCGGTACCAGGTCTGAGCTTTGAAGCCAATTCCTGTAGGAATCCTCTGAGGCAGACAGGAGGAGGAAGTGCATTGCAGGCATGGGGAACAGCCTTTACAAAGGCATGGAGATGAGAGATGGAAGACGGAGTGTCATGTCCAAGGAACAGTAAGGAAGGCCTGGTCAACCAAATTGTAGAGTACATGAAGGATCTATAATAAGGCTTGAGGGGAAGAAAGGGGCTAGGCTGTGAAGTTTTAAATGCTAAACCAGAGGAGTCTGTCTTTGATCCTAAAGGTACAATGTAGGGAGTGACACAAACAGAGAGAGAGCTGTGCTTTAGGAACATCAAATGTTTGATTTGGGCTGCTGTGTGAAGGATGGATCGGAGGTAGGGAGGCCACCTAGGAGGCCACTGTAATAGGAGATGAAAGCTTGAACTAGGACAAAGTTTGGGTAAGTGGAGAGAAGGGGACAGATGGGAAAGATAATTCCTTCTTTCAAAGGACTCACATCCTAATTGGAGGAAACAATACATTAATGAAAGGTCAAAACATTCAAAGAGAATTACTGGGGCAGATGGCAAGGCCCTCAGCTCCTTAGGTTACATTTGTAGGCCAAAAAATAGTGCTGGGCATTTTATTATAGAGAAGACTCTTTTTCAGTCCTGAATTAGACTTGGTGATGGATTAAGTTCCTTCCAGGTCAAAAATTCTGTGCTTCTGTGGTTTGCCCACAGTTGCCCAGCTGGCTCTTGGAGGAGCCTGGGATGGGTTCCAAGGTCAGTCCTGCAGCCCCATCCACTTTGTCAAGTGCAGTATAAAGGTTGAGTTTGCCCTGAGACAGCCACATTCCTCTGTGGAGGCTGGGGGTGGGAGGGGTCTGTAGGCAGTGGAGGCAGGAGGGTTGGCTGAATTTGTCCTCCCCTCCTGGAGGGTCAGCTAAGGCCAGGATGGAACAAGCTTGACTTCCTAAGAAGTTCCAGGAGTGTAAGAAGTCACGTTTTCCTTACCTTTCTTGTTGGCCTCCCTGGGAGGACAGAAGGTCTTTGCCAGGAGTCTCTGTCCTGGACTGAGCCAGCAGCTTCTTCTCTCTCCTATTCAAATAGAGGTCTTTCCACTGGACCAGAAAGACAGCAAGAGGGAGACTTGGCTGTAGCCCGAGTCTCTGCCCAAATGCCCTAAGGGCAGAGTCTTTGCTTTATAGGATCAACATTTTAATTTGAGAGGGAATTTAGGGATTTTCTAATCTGATACCTCAATCCCCTCCTGTTTTGCAGGGAGGGAAACTGAGGAGTGGAGAGGTGATGTGACCTATCCAAGGGCAGTAAACACATGCAGTAAACAGTATCCTACATTCGAACCCAGGTCCCAGGACTTCAAATACTTCATGTTAGACTCTTCTCCTCTACCTGCCATTGAAAGATCCCACCCTATCCTACTCCATCTAACTTTCACGTTCTATTGAACAACAATCTATATTCTTAGATCCATATTACTTTTAATATATTTTTATTTTATCAAATATTTCCCAATTACATAGACTTTTTTTTTGCTTTTTGGAGGGCAATTGGGGTTAAGTGACTTGTGTCCTGACTCTAGGGCCAGTGCTCTATTCACCACGCCACCTAGCTGCCCCAACTAGACATTTTTAACACTTTTTTTTTTAAAATTTAAGTTCCAAATTCTTTCCCTTAATCTCCAGCCTTCTTGAAAAGGCAAGCAAGATGATGGTAGAGCCATATTCTTAAAACTCAAGTATTCAGTGAGGATGGCTCTTCTCTAGACTTAAGTCTTTCCCCTATGCTCAGTAGAATCCATCAATCAATCAACTAGCAGGTACTTATTAAGTTCCAGGAACTACTATGCTCCAAAAATACAAAGGCAAAAAATGAGAGGTCTTTGTATTTGATCTTGGAGGTAATTGGGAACCATTGGAGTTTATTGAGCGTGGGAGTGACAGTCAGATTGAGCTGATCTCTTTGGCAGCTGAGTGGAGGATGGATCAGAACACAGGGTCCTTAGTCACACAGCCGATCTTTAATCACTACTGTGAAAGGAGCCCATGGGGCAGGTTCCCGTGGGGCCAGGGGGCAGCGTCCTGCATCCCTTCCCTCCCGGGTCTCCAGGCTACCTTCTCCCTCCCTGCAGGTGTCTTACCTTTTGGAAGCTCTTGGCCAGCACAGTCCGACCCTGCTTCCTCTTCACGTACTCCATCTGGGCTTCCCGAAGCCACAAGCACCAGCGCATGGCCCGGATGCCCTTTCGCAGGAGATGCCTCCGTCTCAGAGCCCTGGCTACAGCCCGCTGTCTTGGCAGGTGGCATCGCCAGGCTTTGAAGCAGCGGGTGAGAAGGGCCCTGCAAGGACAGACTCGATTGGAACTCGGGGGGTGGGGTGGAAGGCCCAGCACGGCCGCTGTCCAACCTCTGCCCTCCGGCCTCCCAGCATCCTCCAAGGTTCCCAGCCTCAAGGAAGAAGCCCCCAGACTCCCGCCGAAGCGGAGCAGGACAGGCACCAATGGATTTCCCAGGAATAGCGTGCCAAATACTGCACCAGAAAGCGGTGTTCGGGACGCCAACCTGGCTTGCTTTCACTCCTTGCCTCTCACCCAGGAGACGCCTCTACCCCCAGGTGAGAGACCCTAGCCCGACTCTCTGCTCACTTCCCTCCTGACTCTCCTCTGGTCTGGACCCTCCTCAACTCCAACCCCTTTATGTGTGGGCTTCCCTATTAGAGGGGAGGGACTATCTTCCCTGTTTGTATTCCCAGAGCTTAGCCTGGCACAAAGTTAAATCCTTAAAAAAAATAACGCTCCAGCCCTGAAGTCAGAAGGGCCTGAGTTCGGAGCCGGCCTCCGACACTTAATCCACACAAACAAACACCTAGCCATGTAACCTTTGGCAAGTTACTTAACCCCAATTGCCCTAAAGGGGCGGCTAGGTGGCGCAGTGAGTAAGAGCGTCGGCCTCGGAGTTGGGATGACCCGAGATCAGATCCGGCCTCAGAAAATGAGCACCCACACACAAATCATGACTAGCCGTGTAACCTTGAGCAAGTTACTTAACCCCAATTGCTTTAAAAAAAAAAAAAAGAAGAAGAAGAAGAAAGAAAGAAAAAAAATAACGCTCTCTCCATCAAACTGCCTGCCTTCTCAATGGGAGGGAGGGAAGGAATCGGGAGCTTAAAATTTTGGGGGAAAAGAATGCTTAAAAAATGCTAAAATGTTAAAATACATATAATTGCGGAAAAATAATTTAAAATAATTTTTAAAAAATCATGCTCTTGTCAAGATATTAGGACACACCTGTTTTCCAGAGCTAAGGCCCAGCAAGCAAAGTGCTCTGGGCTTGGCATTACAACAATCCTTTGCACTCATCCTCTGGATGATCTTATCCTCTGGCAAAAACCCCATAATCATTGTATTGTTTTGACCAGCGCTAGGAGTTCTCTGAACTTGGACAAGCTCAGACAAGCATCCACATTCCCATCATGAAGCACTGCTATGAATCGAACTTGTCTCAAGTTTGCTGTTACCCCGCATTGCCAGGGCTACAGCTCACTGCTCAGCCATTGGTATAAGTACTGAGATTTGGCCACACTAAAGTTGGTCCCCCCCACTGGGAGGGGCCCTGGTTCACCAGCCATTTCCCTCACTTTGAATTAAACTGCTGTTTGATTCCTGACACCTGTCTCTAGCCTGCTCTGTTTGACTCCATCCACCCATAGGTTAGAAGTCAGTTCTCTCAACCTGTTGCATTCTGGTGACCTCAACTGAAAGTGCCCTCTCCAAGGTCAGCAGTGATCTCCTCACTGTCATGGCCAATAGAAAACTTTTTCTCTGGCCTCTTTCTCAGCCTTACTGTCCTGACTCTTCTGGATGCTCTCTCTTCTCTGGGTTTTCATGACACTGCTGTCTCCCGGTTCTTCTCCTACCTGTCTGACCACTCCCCCTCTGTCTCTTCTGCTAACTTATCATCCTTATCATACCCCTCACTGTGGCCCTTGCTGAGTCATTTTCCTCTATACATGCTCCATTGGTAAACTCATTGGCTCCCATGGGTTTAATTACCATCCCTGTATAGGTATATAATCGAGATGCTTCCAGAAGCTCCAATCTGAGAGCTGCTAGCTCCAGGCTAGTCATCAGTCCCTCATCACTGGTTCCCTATTGTGGATATTTCAAACTCCATCTCCCAGAGACATCTCAAAGTCAAAATGTCCCAAACTAAACTCATCATCTTCCCCCTAAAACCTCTAGTTTCCCATCTTTGTGCTTTTGCACTGACTGTGCCCCATGCCTAGAATGCCTTCCCTTCCCACCTCCACCTCACAGAGTCCTTTCTTCCTTGGTGACCCAGCTCATGTACCATCTTCTGAACAAAGTCTTTCCTGATCCCCCCAGATGCTATGGCTCTCCCTCCCAAATTACTTAGTCATATTTTATATGTCCTTGTCTCCCCCATTAGGAGGCAAGCTCTCTGTGAGTAGGGAGGGCCCAGGCAGGTGCTCAGGCAACAGGGATGAGGACAAAAAAACCTACCTCAGCAAAGGGCATCTCACCTTGATTCCCTGGCCTCTGGGGTTAGAAGCTCCACGGATGCTGACTTCTACAAAAGAGAGAGGAAGACACTGTAACTGTCTTCAAGCACCTAATGGGGCTGTCATGTGGAAGAGAGCTTGGGCGCATTTAACTGAGGGTAGAATGGGCAACAAATGGGTAAAGCTGAAGATTTAGGCTGGACAGGATGAACAACTTCCTAAAAAAGCCATCGACTCGGGAAGAAGGGAGTTGTCCATCACTGGGGGTAGGAAGTGGGGGGGGGGCTCTTCAAGCAGTGATTGGATGACCATTGGTTAGCCAGGTTGCAGAGGGAATAAGAAAGGCTCACATTTGCACAGAGCTTTCAAGTGGACATGGTATTTTTTTCACAACTACCCTCTGAGGCAGGTAGTGCTAATGGTCCTACCCCCATTATACAGATGAGAAAACTGAGGCCCAGAGTTGGTCTTTATTTTTTCAAAGTGTGAAAGGTAGGAGCCAAACCCAGTGCATTCCTAACTCCTGATTCTAAATATTCCCACACCACCATGATATTTCTTCTTGCCTGGATCTGGTTTGGACTTGAGGGTTTCTTCCCAGCTCTAGGATTCTGTGAGTCTTCTTGGAAGAATATCTCACATGGAGGGTGTGGTCTTGGGCCAGACAGTCATGGACATCCTGCCTTCTGTCCTTCCCTCCTCCCTAATAATCCTGTCTGCTGCCTTCTTCAATAACTGTCTCCTCCCCACCCTAAGAGGCTGTGGGACACTGTGAACTTAGATTCAGAAAGTTCTGGGCTCGAGTCCCTCCTCAGACACTTGCTGTATGCCATTGGTCAAGCTACTTATCTGCTGTGGGCCTCAGTTTCCTGATCTGTAAAATGAGGGAGGGCTGTATTCCCTAGACCACTAAGGTCCCTTCCTGCTCTAAATCTGATGTTAAGACACAGTCCAGACCATTCCTGAGCTTTCACCCAAACTTGGCCACATCCCACATTCCTGAAAAGCGTTCCCCACCAGCCCCATCGCCTGTGAAAATGGGGGACGATGGGAAACCATTCCCCCCAATCACAGAGGAGGCAGAGGAATGGAATGGAAGGGATGCCAACTGAGCAGCCTGTGGACCTGTGTTCAGATTCTGATGCTGCCTTTTCCTACCCGTGATCTTGAGAAAGCTGCCTAACAGCTCCCTGGGCCTGTTTTCCCATCTCTAAAGTGGGGATAATAATTGTACTTCTGACCTCATTGGGCTGCTTTGAGAGTCTCAGCAGTAGCTTAATGCCTGAGGTTTGACTTGAACTCAGATCTCCCTTATTCCAGGCCTAGTGTTCTATCCACTGTACCACCCAGCTACCTCTGATAGAATTAGGTCTTCCTACCTCAATTCTAAGATCAAATATAAATTCATCTGCTTGGCACTTAACATATTTTCACTCCCTGGCTCCTTCTCTCTCAAGTTTTTTACGTGTCACTTTCCTTTGTATACTCTATGGTCTAGCCATCTTGGCTTGATAGCCTGTTCCTTATGCATGATGATTTCTCACCTCCCTGCCTTTGTATTGGCTGTCCCTCATGCCTGGAATGCCATCCCTTCTCACCTTTGCTTCTTCACATTCCTGTTTTTTTTTTTTTTTTCAAAACTCAAATGAAGCAACACCCACTATAGGAAGCCTTTCCTGACCTCCCCCCTTCCAGCTGCTAGTGCTTCCCCTCCCCCACCCAAGCTAGCCCCTATTTCTCAATAAGTACACAGCATCTGTCATTGAAAGGTAAACCCCTGGGGTGGCTAGGTGGTGCAGTGAACAGAGCACGGGCCCTGGAGTCAGGAGGACCTGAGTTCAAATCCAGCCTCAGGCACTTAACACAAAAACTAGCCGTGTGACCTTGGGCAAGTCACTTAACTCCACTTGCCCTACCTTCCCCCTCCAAAAAGCAAAGAAAGAAAGAAAGGAAGGAAGGAAAGGAGGAAGGGAGGGAGGGAGAAGGAGGGAGGGAGGGAGGAAGGGAGGGAGGAAGGGAGGAAGGAAGGAAGGAAGGGAGGGAGGGAGGAAGGAAGGGAGGGAGGGGGGAAGGAAGGAAGGAAGGAAGGGAGGGAGGGAGGGAGGAGGGAAGGGAGGGAGGGAGGGAGGGAGGGAGGAAGGAAGGGAGGGAGGGAGGGAGGAAGGAAAGGCAAACCCCTTGAGAGCAGCAACCATTGTTTTTGTCTTTGTATCTCCAGGGCTTAGCTCAGGACATGGGGCGCCTAATGTATGTCTGTTGATTCATTCTCTGTACCACTGGATACTATGTAGCATTTATATAGAACTTTAAGGTTTGCAGAGTGACTTACCTGTTTTCTCATTTGATCCTCCCAATAACCCTGGGAGGCAGGTGCTGTCATTATCCCTATTTTACAGATGAGGAAACCAAGGCAGACAGAGGTTTAGGTAGCTTGTCCACAGTCACACAGCCAGTAAGTGTCAGAGGCAGATATGAAGCCCTGTCTTCAGGCCTATTGCTCCAACCACTGAGTCACATAACTGCCTCAGATATAATTTAGATCATAGAGTTATAATATAAAATTGTTTTTTCCTATGTGAGTAAAATCGGTTTAAAATGCTGATAGCTTGGGGCTGCTAAGAGGGAGGACAGCAACAGTGACAGGTAATTTGGATGCTAGGTGATGTTGTACTGTCAAAAGAAGGCTAAGTGTGAACCTGAGTTCAAATCCCAGCACTGCCACTTACTAGCTGTGTGACCTTGGGCAAGTCACTTCCTCTATGGGCCTGAGTTTCTACACCTATAGAATGATGGGCCTGGGCTCTGGTCTCCGAAGTCCCATTCATCTCTAGACCCAGAGGGAAGGGCTTGGGGGCAGAAGCCCCTTCCATTCTGCCATCCTTGGACCAGTCCAGCTTGATTGGTGCCCCAAGAAGGCCAGGAGTTCTTGGCCCATCCTTCACAATAACTCCTTTTTATCACTTATCATATCATTATATATGAAACCTGTGCCTTCGACAGGGGGTCTGTCCCTCTCCCTCCCCTGGCCCACACCCCCAGCCCCAGAGGAGAAAGGCCAAGCAGGACATGTGAGATCCCAGGGCTGGCAGACCTCATATCCCCTCTGACCTCTTCCAGCTCCAGTTCCTGCTGTGAGGCCCCGATTGCCAGGTGTAGCTCACAACTGTTCTGGCTTGTTCTGGCCCCAGGCTTCCCAGTAATGCTCTGCTCCATCCAGGGGTCTTGTTCATTGGGCCTATGAGTCACTTCAAACTGCTGTTGGGCCAGGAGATGCATCCCAACAGAAGAGGAGGCTGAAAAATAGGTTCTTGAGCCCAGTCTACCTTCCTGCCCTGAAAGTTGGGGCCCACAAGCAGCATTCTTCGGGAGGCTTTGCCTGGAGCCACCCCCAGATCCTGATGAGGTCCCTTCTTTTGGGCTTCCCCAATGAGTGGGAACGGCTCCTTCCTTAGGGCCTGGGAGAGGGGTATTTGTGTCCTGGGGAACCAGGGACACTAGCATCTCCCAGACCTGTTGCAAATGTCCCTCCAGCTGGGTGTCCATCAATCCCTGTCCCCTGTCCACTTGGGAGCCTGACGCACAAGCCAGCATCCCTGAAGTGGGCAGGGAGGGCCTCTCAGAGGAGGCTGGCACTGCCTGGTGGGGGTCCTCCAGGGCTGTGCCTCTCCCTGAAGGTAGGGATAGCTTATCACAGAAGGCTTGGGGAAATGCTGCAGAGCGGGGATTTGTATGGGACTGAGGGAAGGAAGCTGGGTTGGCAACCCTGAAGACATTCACTCCACTGGTTCCAGGGGAGAAGCTAGGGGCAGGGCCGCCATGCCCATCACCAGAGGATGGGAGCCTGAAGTCACCCAGCTCCTTGGTGCCAGGGTCCTGTATCTTGGGAATGCCAAAGGCCCTAGTGAGTTGCTGCACACCCTGAGGGCACCCCAGGCTGGGAGAGATTTCTGGAGTCACATCCCTGTGGGAGGAAGTAAGGGGGCTAGGATATCCTTGCACCAGGTTGGTGGAGACCTCTGGAACTTTAGTCTTGCGGGGGTGACAGTGGACACTAGAGTACCCTGGTGTCAGTTTGGGGAAGGCCTTTGTAGTTGTGGTTTTGTCAGAAAGAGTACGGGGGCTCGAATATCCCAGTGTCAGATTCGGAGGGGCTCCTGGAGTTATGCCATTATGGGAGAGAGTAGGGAAGCTGGGAGAGGGGTCTAGAGTCAGAGGACTATGGGAGAGAGTGGAGGAGGCAGGGTTCCCTGGTGTCCATGTACTCCCAGAAAGAGTCAAGGAGTTGGACAGTCCTAGTTTCAGATTGGAAAACCCAACCTGGCTAGAAGGACCAGAGAAGTTGGGGTACCCTGGTGTCTGACTGGGGGAGGCCTCTAGATTCCTAGCCCTGTGAGAAAGAATAAGGGGACTGGGAAGTGTCAGGCTGGGGAAGGCTTCTGGAGCCAGTGTTTTGCTGGAGACAGTATGTAGTTTGGGGCACCCTGGTGTCAGGCTGAGGGAAACCTCTGGAACCCCAGGTCCATGGGGAAAAGAAAGAGGGCTAGGATACCTTGGTGTCAGGTCTGGGGAAACCACTGGACTCATGGTGCTGTGGGAGAGAGTGAGGGGACTAGGGTGCCCGGGTGTCAGTTCTGGGGAAATCACTGAACTCACTGTACTATGGGAGAAAGTGACAGGGCTGGGGTGCCTGGATGTCAGATCTGGGGAAATTACTGGACTCACGGTGCTGTGGGAGAGCGTGAGGGGTCTGGGGTGTCTGGGTGTCAGATCTGGGGAAATCATGGGACTCATGGTGCTGTGGGAGAGAGTGAGGGGGCTGGGGTGCCCAGGTGTCAGATCCGGGGAAATCACTGGACTCACAGTACAGTGGGAGAGAGTGAGGGGGCTGGGGTGCCTGGATGTCAGATCTGGGGAAATCACTGGACTCACAGTGCTGTGGGAGAGAGTGAGGGGTCTGGGGTGTCTGGGTGTCAGATCTGGGGAAATCATTGGACTCACAGTACAGTGGGAGAGAGTGAGGGGGCTGGGGTGCTCTGGTGTCAGGTGAGGGGTGGCCTCTGAAGGTACAGCCCTGCAAGGGTGGGTAAGGGGGCTGGGGTGCCCAGGTGTCAGATCTGGGGAAATCACTGGACTCACAGTGCTGTGGGAGAGAGTGAGGGGGCTGGGGTGTCTGGGTGTCAGATCTGGGGAAATCATTGGACTCACAGTACAGTGGGAGAGAATGAGGGGGCTGGGGTGCTCTGGTGTCAGGTGAGGGGTGGCCTCTGAAGGTACAGCCCTGCAAGGGTAGGTAAGGGGGTTGGGGTGCCCAGCTATCAGATCCGGGGAAATCACTGGACTCACAGTGCTGTGGGAGAGAGTGAGGGGGCTGGGGTGCCTGAGGTGCCTGGATGTCAGATCTGGGGAAATCACTGGACTCACAGTGCTGTGGGAGAGAGTGAGGGGGCTGGGGTGCCCAGGTGTCAGATCCGGGGAAATCACTGGACTCACAGTACAGTGGGAGAGAGTGAGGGGGCTGGGGTGCTCTGGTGTCAGGTGAGGGGTGGCCTCTAAAGCTATAGCCCTGCAAGGGTGGGTAAGGGGGCTGGGGTGCCCTGGTGTCAGGTGAGGGGTGGCCTCTGAAGGCACAGCCCTGCAGGGGTGGGTAAGGGGGCTGGGGTGCCCAGGTATCAGATCCGGGGAAATCACTGGACTCACAGTACAGTGGGAGAGAGTGAGGGGGCTGGGGTGCCTGAGGTGCCTGGATGTCAGATCTGGGGAAATCACTGGACTCACAGTGCTGTGGGAGAGAGTGAGGGGGCTGGGGTGCCCAGGTGTCAGATCCGGGGAAATCACTGGACTCATAGTACAGTGGGAGAGAGTGAGGGGGCTGGGGTGCCCAGGTGTCAGATCCGGGGAAATCACTGGACTCACAGTACAGTGGGAGAGAGTGAGGGGGCTGGGGTGCTCTGGTGTCAGGTGAGGGGTGGCCTCTGAAGGCACAGCCCTGCAGGGGTGGGTAAGGGGGCTGGGGCGCCCTGGTGTCAAGGTTGGAGAGACCTCAGGAGAAGAGACCCAGTTGGAATGGGGCCAGGGTCTAGGGTAGTCCTGAGAAGCTCTGGGTAGGAGTTGCTCTGCTGGCCCCTCGAGGCACCTCATGGACAGGAGTAGGCGGGGTGACTCTGGGGAAAGCTCAGCTCTGGACCCCAAGGCCTGGGGGTGAGCTGATCGCTGGCGCTGGCCTGAGAGGCCCAGGTGCTTCAAGGTGAGGGACTGTCCCATGGGGCCCAGGGTCCAGCTCCCCGAGGTACTCTGCAGTCTTGGGCTGGGCTTGACAGGACATTCTTGATGCCCAGACCGAGGAGGAGAGCTTAGCTCAGCCCCCTGAGCCTTTGTGGCTTTTGGCGACACCTGCACAGTATTCCCAAGGCCAGGGAGTGAAGATGATGGTCGGTGCCTCAGAAATGGGCGCCTGTGGGTCTGGCTGTTTGGCCTGCAGGGCCAGGGAGCACTTACAGAAGGTCGGGGCCACAAGAGCTCCTGAGAGCAGCCTGCCAGGGTCCTGTCTGGCTCCTGTAGGGGCTGGGGGCTCCTGGGTGCCCCTCTCCTCTCTGGCTCTGCTCTGCCCAGCTTCATGTTGCTTTGCTGGAAGGAGAACCCTCTCCACTTCCCGAACACCCTTGGCCTCCAGGCCCTGGCTCGCAGGTTACTCTGCTTCTCAAAGGCAGAGTTACTCACCAGGCTCAGGGCATCTTTCAGGGGCTGGCCAGCAGGAGCCAGGTTGGTCTGAACCATAGGCCTCCCCAGCTCCAACCTGTGGCCTGGCCCCAGGCCTGGTAGAATGGCAGGGGTGGTCCTTCTGCTCTTGGTCCAGCAAGACACCATCATGGTATCTCGTCTACTGCCCACAGAGAGGCCGATGCCCACGTTCTTCTGGACCAGCCGTATACCTACAGGAAAAGCCACAAGGACCAGGAAATTGGGGTCAATCAATCCATCAATAAATATTGAATAAGCACCTACTGTGGGCCAGGCACTGTGCACTGGGGATGCAAAGAAGGGTAAAAGACAGACCTTGCTATCTAGTGCATTCTATTAAGAAGGACAAAACACGTCTGAGCAAGAGTAAGTCTGGCATGGTGGCTAGTGGGCCAGTTTTGGAGTCAGGAAGACCTGGGTTTGAATGGCGGTACAGCAGAACATCCCATATTTGATTCTTGCTCTCTGTGTGGCTCTGGACAAATAAATTGATTTCTCAGCTGTCAAATGAGGTGGTTCGACTAGAAGGCCTCTCAGGTCCCTTCCAGAACAAGGTAGACCAGTGCCTGGTCTTGGAGTCAGTGAAATCTGAGTTTGAATCTTGCCTCGGACCAACAGTATGACTAACTAACTTAACTTATAACTTAACCTTTCATGCTTTGTGACCCCATTCAGGGGTTTTCTTGGCAGAGATACTGGAGTGGTTTGCCATTTCCTTCTCCAGCTCATTTTATAGGGAGGCAAACAGGACTTGCCCAGGGTCACACAGCCAGTGTAGGTCTGTAGCTAGATTTGAACTCAGGTCTTTCTAACTCCAGGCCTGGCTCGCTATCCACTGGGCCACTTAGTCATTTAAAGGGGTTTTGATTTTAATGGCTTCAAAATCCCTTTTAGCTCTAAAACTATGACCTTTGGTGCAAGGGTAAGAATAAAGGTTGGAGTTAGGACCGGGGTTTAATCCCTCTCTGCCATGACTACAAAGTGTGACCTTGGTAATCTCTGTAGGTCTCAGTTTCCATAGCTGTCAAATGACGGAGTTGGACAAGATGACCTCTAAGGTCCCTTATCATTTATCATAAGTTCTCTTCCAATTCTGACTTATGAATGCTGATGCATTCTGGCTACGTCAGACCAAGTAACTTAAATTCTCATTATCTCCAGGCTGTTCTCTAGCCTAGTTGCCAAATAGTAATTTGGGAGGAAATTTCTACACTGGAAATTCCTAATGTAGAAACACTACCATTCCTGAAACAGATATTTTTACCTTATGCCTTCACTCATCATCCTAGTGACTTTCCAGGCTAAAATACATCTCCTTACCCATGGCTTCAGGCCTGGAGTCAGGGAAACCTGAGTTCAGATCCAGCCTCAGACACTTAGTAGCCTTGTGACCTTAGGCAAGTCCTATTTGCTTCAGTTTCCTCATCTGTAAAATGAACTGGAGAAGGAAATGGCAAAGCACTCCAGTATCTCTGCCAAGAAATCCCCAAATGGGGTCATGGAGAGTTGGATACTCCCTTATGTATACAAGCACTTCCCATTAAAATGTAACTTCCTAGAACCCTGGGACAGGTACCCCCAGGGCTTAGCACCAGGGCCTATCAGTAGAAAGTCTTCAGTAAGCAACTTTTCTCCTCATTTAGAGAATGTGAAAGACAAGGTGGAGAGAATGGAAAGACCTTGGAATCAGGAAGTTGTAGGTTGAAAGAAATCAGAGATTTTCCAAGATAGGGTTAATAAGGAGGGCATGCATTCTACACATGACAGACCATCTTGGCGGGGGGAGGCAAAGAGATGTCTTTTTAAAAAATATTTATATCTTTTGTTTATAAAAAACAAATGTTAAGTACGGGTAATGGAATGCTGCTGCATGAAGGAAACAGCTCGGAGGCTTGCAGGAATAACATTGGGGCATTAAAGTATGTTACATATGAAGAAGACAAAGAAATGCAGGAGGAACCTAGAAAGCAATGCAGAGACAAGAGGGTGGAACCACAACAATATCCACTGTCCATGTGGTTATGCTGATGAAGATAACAGTAGTAACAACAACAAAAAGACACAAAGAAGAAAAAGAAGGAAGAAAGGGGATGCGAAGGCAGATGGGGGTATTTTCATTATTTAATGTTAGCACACAGGTGGGAAGACTGTAGATCTAGAGGAGGCCAGATCCTCTACAACACCATTCCCATCCCCTCCCCAATAAGCTCAAAAAATGGACCAGTTAAACGAGAATTAAGGAGAATCAGCTGTAGACTCCTCTACCAGAGTCAGTAAGTCTGAGGCAGGATTTGAACTCAGGTCTTCCTGACTCTCTCTCTAGCATTTCCACCTATCTTCCAAAGAAGGGTAGATGACAAAGAAAGGTAGGTGGCAGGCATAGGATTGCTTGTATCACTGGGAGGGGCTCTAAGTAGATGTCTGCAAGGGAGCTGCCAGGTCTTACAACCAGAGAAAGTAGAAGAAAGGCTCCAGGAACAGCCCACTAGAGAGAGTCAACAGGGAGGAATCAGGAATCAATAAGTCTTTATTAAATGCTTACTGTGTGCCAAGCACTGTGCTGAGTGGAGAGGACCTACAGTTTTGTGACAAGACCACAAGATGTGGTGGAGATGGGGGTAGGGGGTGGGAGTGAGCTCAGGAGCTCTGTGACAAGAGCCTAATCCAGGGGCAGTCTCAGAGTCCAGCTTCAAGAGAAAAAGCTCTAAATTAAGGGTTCTTAACCAGGGGTTCAAAGGATAAATTTCAGGAAGTCCATAAACTTGTTTTTAATAATGTTTTTAATAATTTTATTTCAATATAATTGGTTTCCTTGGTAATACTCGGTATTTTATTTTTATGAATTTAAAAATATTATTTTGAGAAGGGGTCCATAAGCTTCACCAAGACTGCCAAAGGGGTCTATGATATAGAAAAAGACTAAGAATCAATATTCTTTGTGACATGGGATGGTTCTCTGGGAGAGGGAGAGGGGGAGATAAAGGAGGAAATTTAGATGACATATAAATAAAAGGTATCATTATATTTTTTTAAAGTGATGGAATTCATGACCTAGGCAGTGTCTAACTCAGGGGCAGCCCTAGAGCCCTATGGCAACAAGAGAAAGTGGAGAAAGAGGTGGGGTAGAACCCAATTCAGGGAACCACCTGGAGCTCTCCAGAAAGAAAAAGCTTGGGCTAGGGCTAGCATGGGAGTGGGAGTCCTGTAGCAGCAAGCAGAAAAAGGTCTTAGAAGCAGGTGGCCTGGAATTCTGACCACAAGCAGAAAAATGGCCCTGAGCATGTAAGTAATCCTGGCCCACCCCAGCCAGCATCCAGGTAACCTGGGCCTGAACCAGTACAGGATAAGGCCAAATAATTCTTGTAGAAGGAGGAGGCCTCATTTTAGCCATCAGGCTCAGGACCAAATAAGGTCTGTGTACACTACAAATTAGAGTTCAATTCACGTAGAGGTCCCCAACCCTCAATTCCTAACCCCCAACCCAGACTCTGAGGCTGATGAAATGAGCAAACCAAACAAAAATGCCAAATACTTTAATAAAATAGTATGAACAAAGGGTAGCCCCCAAAGGGGGTAACTTCAGAACATGTTCAAGGAGAACCTCAGAGAAAAAAATAACCAAAGAGGGTTACAAGCATACTTGGAAGAATTCTAACAAAAATATAAAAAGAGTGAGGGTGGAGGACATGGCAAGGAGAATTGAGACATTAGAACCAACAGTGGTAAATCTCAATCAAGACTTAAATACCCTAAAAGCAAGAATGAACCAAAAAGAAAAAAAAAAACTCAGTGAAACAACAAAAAACCCTAAAACAAAATCAAAAGTTTGAAAAAAAACCCAGAAAAATGTAACAAATAGAATATCTTTAAAAAGTTGACCTTAACACAAATCAAGGAAAGGTAATGTAAAAATTATCAGAATAACTGAAAACTGTGACAAAAAAAATTTTTGGATACTGTATTTCAAGAAATCATAGATAAAAACTTCCCAGATCCCTCAGACCCAGAGGGTGAAGTGAAAATAAAAAGTGTTTCATCACTGATATCCAGAAAGAAATCCTAAAATGAAAATTCCCAGAAACTCATTATTAATTTTTTTCTCCCAATTTTCTGTTTTCCTTCTAATC
Source organism: Gymnobelideus leadbeateri (assembly GCA_011680675.1). Taxonomy (NCBI): domain Eukaryota; kingdom Metazoa; phylum Chordata; class Mammalia; order Diprotodontia; family Petauridae; genus Gymnobelideus; species Gymnobelideus leadbeateri. The sequence goes on from WOXC01010566.1 coordinate 333,902, forward strand.
TTGGTTGCATTGGTCTTATTTGTACAAAAGCCTTTAAATTTAATATAATCAAAATTATTTATTTTCTATCTTGTAATGCTCTCATGTCTTGTTTGGTCATAAATTCTTCCCTTATCCATAGATCTCACAGGTAAACTATTCCATGATCCCCTAATTTGCTTATGGCATCACTCTTTATGTCTAAATCATGTACCCATTTTGATGGATGAATACTTTGAAAAAATAAAATAGCCAGATTAGCAAAGGAATAGATTATTTAAATCACCCAATATAAGAAGTAACAATTGAATAAGCCGTAAATGAACTCCCTAATACCCCAGACACTAATGACTTGTTAGTGGAGTTTAAATTTAAGTTAATTTAAATTTAATTTAAAACTATACCCAAAGGGCTATAAAACTATGCATAACCTTTACTTAGTAATACCACTACTACACATATAGCCCAAAGAGATCAAAGAAAAAAAAGGGAAAAAACCTACTGTGCAAAAATATTTATAGCAGCTCTTTTTGTGGTGGCAAAGAATTAGCAATTAAGGGGATGCCCATCAATTAGGGAATGACTGAACAAGTTGTATATTGATTATGATGGAATGCTACTGTGCTATAAGAAATGACAAGGGGTATCATTTTTAAAAAATCTGGAAAAATCTCTATGAACTGATGCAGAGTGAAGCAAGCAGAACCAGATTATTGTATACTGCAAAAACTATATTGTAATGATGACCAACTGTGAAAGGATTAGTTACTCTGATTAATACAATGATTCAAGACAATTCTGAAGGACTCATGATAAAAATGTTATCTATTCCAGAGAGAGAACTAATGAAGTCAGAGGGGAGATTGAAGTGTTTTTTGTTTTGTTTTGTTTTTTTGCTTTTTGGATGGGGGAGGGCAGGGCAACTGGGGTTAAGTGACTTGCCCAAGGTCACAGGCTAGTAAGTGTTAAGTGTCTGAGGTCTGATTTGAACTCAGGTCCTCCTGACTCCAGGGCTGGTACTCTACTCACTGCACCACCTAACCACCCCAAAGCATAATTTTTTTCACTCGATTTATTTTTCTTGCTTTTTTGGCAACATATGGAAATACATTCTACATGACTTCACATGTATAATTGATATCATATTGCTTGTCCTCTCAATAGGTAGGGAAGGGCCTGGAGGAAGAGAGAGAATTTGGAACTCAAAAGTTACAAAAACATTAAAAATAAATTTTAAAAATTGTTTTAAAGAAAATACAGATAGATTTACAAGTGAATTCTAGCAAACATTCAGAGAACAATGAATTTGAATATTACATAAACTGTTTGCAAAAAAGTAAGAAAAGATATGACCATTCTAATCTCTTTCTATGATAGGAATATGATCTTGATATCTTTACCAAGAGAGAGAAAACATAGAAATAAACCTACAGACCAATATCCCCGATGAGCATCAATGCAAAAATTTTAATGTTAGGAAATAGGCCACAAAACACAATATTAGAAAAATTATGCACTGTGACTAAGTCGGATTTATATCAGGAATGTAGAGTTGGTTCAATATAAGACTCATTATAAATTAAATATACCATGTTAGGAATAAAAATAATAAAATCACATGATTGTATCAGTGACTGAACAGGTTTTTCACAAAATCCAACACCTACTTCTATTAATACTAGAAAGCATAGGAATAAATGGACCTTTCTTTAATATGTAAATCACAATTCTCTCAAAACAACAATAAACATTATTTGTATTGGAGAAAGTTAGAGGCTTTTCCGTTAAAATCATGGGCAAAGCAAAGATGTTTTATCGTCGTTAATATTTAACAAAGTATTGGAAATACTAGCTATAACAATAAAACAATAAAGAGAAATCAAGAGAATACACACAGGCAAAGATAAAACAAACATACTTTTTGCAGATAATTTGATAATTTATTTAGAAAACCTTAGTCAACTAAAATGAAAACAATAAATTGAGCAAAGTTGCAAGATATAAAAGAAATCCACCCAAATCATCAGCAGTACTGTATATTATCAACCAAACTCAGCAAGAAGAGAAAGGAAGACAAAGTTCATTGAAAATAATCAAAGAATGTATAGAATATTTGGGTAACTACCTACATAGTACACCCCTGAATTCAACTACTAAAGGCTCTTTATAGCAATAATAATAAACTAAATAATTGAAGAAATATTGATTTCTTATAGAAAGGCCAAGCCAGTAACATAAAAATGATAACACTAACTAAATTCATTTAATCATTTAGTAGAATACCAAACAAACTACCTAAAGATAATTCTGCAGACTTAGATAAAAATAAAATTCATAGGGAAGAAATAAAGGTCAAGGGAAGTAGTGGAAAAAAGTGGGAAATGAGGGTGGCCTAGCAGTACTAGACTTCAAACTATATTACAAAGTAGAAATCACTAACATGATTTGGTATGTTTTGAAAAATAGGTCAATTAGAGCGGCTAGGTGGCAAAGTGAATAGAGCACTGACCCAGGAGTCAGGAGGACCTGAGTTCAAATCCAGCCTCAGACACTTAACACAAAAACTAGCCATGTGACCTTGGGCAAGTCACTTAACCCCAGCCGCCCCTTCAAAAAGCAAAAAAAAAAAAAAAAAAGGTCAATTAGAGGAACAGATTAACATACAGAAGTCAATGAACAAAGCAGCCTACTGTTTGATTAGACCCAAAGTCCCAAGTTATTAGGGTATGGACTAGTTCTTTGGCAAAAATTGCTAGGAAAATTGGAATCAATATGGAAGAAAGTAGGTATAGCCAACATATATCAAGATAAACTCCAAGTGGCTGTTTTAGACATAAAGGTAACAAGGAAGTAAATTACCTTTCTGATCTATGAATGGGGGAAGAGTTCATGATCAAATAAGGGCAAAGAGGATCACAAAAGGTAAAATGAACAATTATGTAAATTTTTACATAAAAATGAATACAGTTAAAGTGAGAAAGGAAACAAACAGCTGGGGGAAAATCTCTACACCAAGTCTTTCTAATAAAGGTCTTGTCTAACAAGATATGCAGGGTATCTCAAAAGTCAGTACAGTTTTAAGCTACAAAAGCTTAAACTTTGCTTAGTAGCTTAAAACTGTACTAATACTTTTGGGATGTCCTGTATAATTCAGTCAGAAAATAAACATTTAATAAGTGCCAGGCACTATATGCCAGGCACTGTGCTATGGGAATGGGGTTAAAAAGAAAGGCATGGGGCGGCTAGGTGGTGCAGTGAGTAGAGCGCTGGCCCTGGAGTCAGAAGGACCTGAGTTCGGATCCGGCCTCAGACACTTAACACACACACACACACACACACACACACACACACACACACACACACACACACACACACACCCCTTGGGCAAGTTACTTAACCCCAATTGCCCTCAAAAAAAAAAAGAAAGAAAGAAAGAAAGAAAGGCAAAAGACCATCCCTGATCTCATAGTCTGATGGGAGAGACAACCTGCAAACACCTGTGTACAAACAAGCTAGAGAACAGGTAATTCGGAGGAAATATCAGAGGGAAGGCATTGAAGGGAATGAAGGAAGGCCTCTTATAGAAGGTGGGAATTTAGCTGGTATTTGGAGGAAGCTAGGGAGATCAAGAGTTGGAGATAAGGAGAGAGAGAATAACTGGCATGGGGGAAAGCCAGAGAACATGTCTAGAGTTGGGAGGTAAGGTATATTGTATGAGGAATACCAATGAGGCCATTGTCACTGGACTGCAGAGTACATGGGGGGGGGGAGGTGTAAGAAGCCTAGAAAGGAGATGGGGAGCAGGCCTAGGCTATGAATGTCAAACAGAGAATTTTATATTTTATCTTGTAGGTGACATTAAAAGACTGAGAGCCATTTCCCAAAAGACAAATGGTCAAAGGATACAAATAGGCAGCTTTCAAAGGAAGGAATACCAACTATCATCAGCCATGTTTTTAGGAATATATTTTGCATGACGTTACATGTATATCACATTGCTTACCTTTTCATTGGGTAGGGGAGGGACTGGAGGAAGGAAGAGAATTTGGCACTCAAATTTAAAAAAAAAAGTGTAAAAAAAATTAAATTACATGGCTACATGAAAAAGGGCTCCAAATCGCCAAGTGTTAGAAAACTACAAGTTAAGGGAGCTCTGAGGGTCCATTTCACACTCATTCGACTGGCAAAGATGAGAAAAGAGAAAAATTTCAAATGTGGGCAGGGCTATGGACTGGTCCAGACATTCTTGAAGGCAATTTGGAATTATATCCAAAAAGTCACTAGACTGTCCGTATATGTTGTGGTGATACATCTACTATTAAGAGGCTTTTCTCCCCTAAAGACATCAAACAAAGATGAAATATGCCCATATTGCTGTTTGGTCATTTCAGTCATTTTTGACTATTCAAGAGTCATTTGGGTTTTTTTTTAAAAGATAGTGGAATGGTTTGGCATTTACTTCTCCAGTTCATTTTATGGATGAGAAATTGAGGCAAACAGGATGAAGTGACTTGCCCAGGGTCACAGAGTCAATAAATATCTGAGGCTGGATTTGAAATAGGGAAGATGAATTTTCCTGTCTCCAGGCCCAGCACTCTATCTACTGTGCCACCTAGCTGCCCAAAATAGGCCCATATGGAGACTAAGGGGGTGCCCACCTATTGGGGAATGCCTACATATCATAAGCCATAAGAAATAACGAAATAGAGTTTCAGAGAAAAATGGGAAGACCTCAACTAATGCAAAGTGAAGTGAGCAGAAATAGAACAATTTATACAATGACAAAAACATTATTTTGTGTTCTTTTTTGTTTGTTTATTTGTATAAATTAGAAGTTTTGGGGCTCTGACCTCTAAAGATTCACTCTTGATCCAGGAGGACAGCAACAGAGGCATGATTAGGGTTAGTTTCTTTATTCTTCTCAAGAAGGTTACTGATAATGGGAGTTTCAACTCCTACAATATTCCCCTAAGTCTGAAACAAACACACCATTTACATTCCTCACTTACTGACCAGTGCTCACTTGATTTATAGAGAAGCACACAAAGAAGGCAATTTGCCAGCAATAGCCTTACAAGTTTGCATTAACTTTAGCATTATCATGGTGACTTTAGCACAGAGCACTCAAAGTGTGCTGTTTACAACTTAACTTAAATGTTTATATTATCCGTCATTAAATCTCAGCAGCCTAAGAACTAGGAGATTAGTTTTGGCCATGGATCCTGGGAACTAGTATTTTAAAAAGAAAACAAATTATACTATAATTACATACAGTTCATTTCTTTGGTTTTTGAGACTGGGATTCCTTGCCTCACACCCACTCTTAGGCTGGATCCCAATTCTGATTGGCATGGAACATTTTTTTCAACTGGGATTGGTTCTCCCCTCCCCTCCTTGTAGGTGGCCCTACACTCCTGAGAGTTTGCCTTATTGGCACAAGACAGTTCAGACATCTGACCAACCTTGATCCTACAATACCCCAGAACCCCAGACTCAGTTTCCCCTACTAGCAGAGACTATAGATGAGGACCATCACACCCAGCTGAAAACAAAATTTTAAAGAAAAACAACAATGGAAGTTCTAGAACCCTAATCAACACAATCACTAGTCAAGATTCCATAGGACCAGAGCTGAAGAATTTTACTCCATTTCCTGTACTTAAAATGTAGAATGAGACATATTTTTGGACTTGGCCAATATAGGAATTTCTTCTGCTTGACTCTGAATATTTTTTTACAAGGGGCTTATCTATCTATCTATCTATCTATCTTTCTGTTAAAGGGGGGTCAAAGTGGGAGAGAAAATATAAAGTTAATATATAAATTCAAAGAAATAAAATATATAATAAAATTATGTAAAATAGTTATAAAGTTAATTTTTTTAAAATTGGAAATAAAAAAATAGCAGACAGAGAGTTGGCTTCAAAGTCAAGAAGATCTAGGGTTAAGTATTGCCTTGGACACATCCCTACTGGGAAGGATATCTCACTTCTTGGGCTCCTAGACAGTTCTAAGACAGTTCTCTCACCAGGACCTCCCCACATGAATGAAATTACAGGTCAGTTAAAAAAACAAAAACCAGACAAACCAATCTCTGCAAATAGTGTGGAATTTATGACATGATTAATGTGGCATATCAGAATCCGGGTTAGTTTACTGAGACCTGCTGAAGGGCTCATAAAATATAAAGATCTTCCCTGTATATTTGTAGGCCTATGTGACGACATATGTTGCTCTTTCTCCTTGTAACATGGGCCGTATTCCCAGGACTGAAAGATCAGCTTATACCTGGTCAATTATTCTTCCTGGAAAAGTTGACCAGCCTTCTAGGAATATATGGAATCAATCTTGTGTCTTTTTTAACACAGACATTTTGCATTATCAATTACAGATGCCTTGCTCCTTTGGATTGTGGTCCAGTCCACAGCCCCAGTGCATCCTGTGCTGAGTTATAGAGAGCCTTGGTACTGAGCCAATCAGGTGCTATGTCATGAAGGTAGGCTCTGGCACTGAGCCTATCAGTTGTTATTTCAGGCCAAGCCAATTCCTTCTTTGTCTGAAACGATATAATCAGGAAAAATCAATATATTCTTTGGAGTTCCACCTGGGATGTTCCCAGCCTGGACTCTGGGGGCTGAAACCAATGGACTCCCCAGTACGTGAACCCAGATGTTGGTGCTTCTCCGGTTTGGTGATGCACATAAATATTTCTATTACTCTGTTAAGCTTTATCTCTATCTTTCTATATTTCTTTCATACTGCTTTATATTGTCCTTATGTGAAGAATAAGTGTTATGATGATTCCAATTTGGTGTGGAGAGTGATCATTACACTGTGTAGTTCGATCCTAAAAACATATTTATTGCAGCTGCATGAACTTCCTTAATGATACACAGCTGTAGGGCCTTGATCAAACCATTTCAGTTCTGCAAGCCTCTATTTCCTCCTATGTAAGAGGAAGGGGCTGGATGAGATGAAATTAAAGGTGGCTCCCAGTTCTAAAGCTGAACCTGTGACTTGGAACTTTCTTTGCTTATCTGAAGGTTTTTGTTGAGAGCTACTAGTTTATAATTTTGAAAACTGAGCGAGAAAAACGCCAGATGGGCCAGCCACACAGTCAACCTTAACTTTCCCTCCTATCCCCAAGAAAAGGCCAGCAATCAACTAATCAATAAGTCAACATTTATTAAGGACCTATTGCATGTCAGGCACTCTGCTGAACCCTGGAATAATAGATTAACCCACTTTTCAAAGTGTTGTTTCCTCTCACCCCTCGCCCCCATTCACTCTTTTTTTGAAGGCTCACAAAATAATCTGGTGAGGGGGCAAGATGTGACAGGGCTCCATTAACAGAGGAGCAAGGGAGATAAAGGGACTTGCCTGGTGGGTTTATAGAATTTAGGGCTGGAAGGGACCTTACACATCATTTAGTCCTACCCCTTTACTTTAAAGAGTAGGCAGCAGACAATGTGCCCAAGGTCATGGAAATGATAAGGGGCAAAGGCAGGATTAGAACCCCGAGCTCCAACATTCCTGGCTCATGCTCTAATAGACTAAAAGGTGAAAGGACTCAGTATTCAGCCCAGGCTTCAAAATGATCCTGTCTTCTCTGTGGTCTCTGGGTGAAAGACTGAATGATTATATCTGGAGTGGGCAAGACTTCTAATTTTATGAGCTACTCATAGGCATAGAGACATCAATGTTATATTTATGAAGTTCACAGATGGCACCAAACCAGAAAAGACTGCTAATACTGTCGATAACAGTCAGGATCCTCAAAGGTCTTGGAGACAGGCTAAAACATAAGACTAAACCTAGTAAGATTCATTTTAATGGGGATAAATGTAAAGTACCCTGATCTGGCTCAAAAAATCAGTTTCCTAAGTATAAAATGAGGTGTGTAGTTGATATCTGGAAGAGATCTGAGGGCTCTCAAAAATTAATGAGGTTGTATTTGGGAATTTAGCTGGGAATAGCATTCATTGGGAATGAGGTGATTGTCTCAACGTACTCTGTGCTGGTCAGAACATATTTGAAATATTGTGTTCAGTTCTGGGATCCATGTTTTAAGAAGCACAGGAAGAGCTGATGACTTTCCAGAGGAGGGAAACCAAGACGGTGAAGAGCCTTGAAGCTGTGCTGTGTTAGGATCAATTAAAGGAACTGGGGACTTTAGGCAGCAGAAGAGAAATCTTAGGACTAGATGGGATAGCTCTCTTCAGGAATTTGAAGAACTATACCCAAAATTCTGCTTGTTCCCAGGAGAGGGCAACAAGGAACAGAAATTATAGAGGATGGCACAGTGGAAAGATGAAACAAAGTCATAGTTTGGTGAGTATCCAAGGGAGGGCAATTGAAAGGTAATTGACCCCAAGGTCCGATGAAGTAGCCAGGGATGGTTAGTCTGGAGAGAAGACTTAGGGTGGGACTGGCTGCAAAAGCAGGGAAGAGGGATCCCCCTTATTCTGCTTGGCTCCAAGAGGCAGAACCAGTATCAGTGGGGCCAAAGAGGCAAAGAGGCCCTATTTGCCATTAGATTTGATATATAAAAAAACAAAACAGCAACAGTCCCCATCCCCCAACATTCTTAACAAGCAGAGAATCAAAGACTCTAAACTGCAGGAGGGGGATCCCAGCAACCTCTAATCCAATCCACAAATGTGATGAATTTCAAACCAAGATTGAATCGTTACTTGTGGAAGTCATTTTTTTTTTCTGATATGGGCCTTCTTCTAGAAGGTCATTGAGATCCTTTTCTAACTCTTAAAACTCTGAATAAACAAATCTAGCTTATTGCTTCTATGTCCTGGTCTTTCCCATTGTACAAAGAACTGACTTTCTCCCATCAGTTTCCAGAAGGAGCCTAGGCAATGGGGCCCACGCTTTCTCCTCCCTACCATGGAGGTCATGTCTTTCTCTCTTTTCCTCTGGGAGTTCAGGGTCCAGAGTCTATCATCTGATCCTAGAAGCTTTGTCCTCCAAGCTGCTAAATCCCAGCAGCTGAGGAATGTCCCAGTTGAGGCCCTGAGAGGCTTATATGGGTGGAAGCTGGCTAGCCCAATGGTGAAATTATTCCTGGAGAATGGGGTTCTGACACCCCCAGCTGGTTACAACCTAAGCTTCCTTCTGGCCAATGAGGGGTCCAAGGGAGGGTAGCAGAAGTAACCCCAGGAGGCAGGAACCTCATACCTGATTTCAGGTGGCCGCCCGGCCAGGGTGGCATGTTCTCCTTCCAATTGGCATCCATGGGGTCTGGGTTGGGGATGTCACCAGGAGGTCTTCAGTCTAGGTGCTGGGGCAGGTACCTCAATTAGAATGGTCTTTCCAGACATCAGTGATGGCCAGAAGATCACAGACTATCCAGGTCTCTTAAGGAGAAGGCTGAGAGATCTAAGTGTCAAAGATAGAGCAGGGTCAAGGCTTCCCTTTACAGGACCTTCCCTGTTTAATCCCTTTATCTAGGACCTTCCCCTACCCTTCCAGCACCTTACCATCCCAAGTCTAACTTAGTGGGGTGCTTGGTGAACTGAGAAGCCAGTTTAAAGATAAAAAAAAAAGTACGAGTTGCTTCCTTCAAAGGGAGAGAGACTTGTTCTATTAGGTGAGAAAATGTAGCCATAAAGAAGAGTATAGGTAGCTAGGCAGTATACCACACTGAGTCCTAGATTTGAAGTTAGGAAAACTTAAGTCAATAGTTAATCAATTAGCATTTATTGAGGACCTACTATGTGACAGGCACAGTATGAAGTGCTGGACATTGCGACCTGAGTTCAAATCCTGCCTCAGATGCTTTCTAATTGTGTGTGTGATCCGGGGAAAGCCATCTAACCATTTGTCTCCACTTCCTTATCTGTTAAATGGGTATAATAACAGTAACTTGCTCCCAGGACTGTTGTAAGGATCAAATACGATAATATTTGTAAAGTGCTTTGTAAATTTTAAAGTGTTATGTAAATGTTAATTAATTATGTGGAAAATATAAAAAAACAAATACAAGGTAATCTTGGTAAGGAGGGCAGTGGGAGCTGAGGGGGGTGGGGAGATCAGGAAAGGCTCCCTGTAGAAGAAAGTGGTGCTTGAGAAGACTTTTGAAGGAGACAAGGAGAGAAACAAGAATTTTTAAAGCACCTACTATGTTCCAGGTACTTGAAAATATTCTCTTATTTGATCATCACAACAACCCTGGGAAGTAGGTGTTATTACAATCCTCATTTACAGTTGGGGAAACTGAGGCAGACTGCAGTTAAGTGGCTTGCCTAGAGTCACGAAGCTAGACGCCAGATTTGAACTCAAGTCTTCCTGACTCCAGGCCCAGAGCATTATCTGCTGAGTCACCCAGATGCAAGATGTGCATTCCAGGAGGGGAATACGGCCAGTTCAAAAGCAGAGGCCTTTGGGGGAGTGCCCCATAAGAAGCACCACAAAGGTCATCTTGGATTGGCCCACGGAGTAGAGAACAAGAGTGACTGGGGTGAAGGGATTTAAATGCTGAACAAAGGAATCTACATTTTATCCTAGAGGGAACAGGAAGCCATTGGAGTTTTATTAAGGGGAGTGATACGGTCAGTCTAGGAAAATCATTTTGGCAGCTGTATGGAGGATAGATAAGAGTGGGGGAAACCAATTAGGAGGCTCCTGAAATAGCCCAGGTTATGAGAGGCGGAGGCCTGACCCAGTGTAATGTTAATGTAATGGGATATAAGATTTTCCCCACCCATTAATAGGCCTCATCTGGAGTCCATTAAAGGAAGCTTGTTTAGGGGAGGCTGGTTTGTAGGAAGACTTTCACACCTTTTGCTAATTTCTAATTAGGCACTGAGTCCAGAGGGTTTATAATGCCTTCTGGCTCTGAGAAGGGTAATATATACTCTGAGTTGGTATTTTGCTTTGGGGTCTCATTTATGAGAAGGATCTTGTGATTCCCTGTTTGAGTGGCTGCATGTTCAGAGCTCCCCACTGCTCAGATATAAAAGCTCTCTCGATCTGGGATGTATGTAAAGTGTATAGTTGATTCAGGCAAAGTCCTGTCTGTTGGTCTTTATTTCTCTGATTGTATTTTCTCTGAAGTTCAGGGTGCTGATTTTTCCCCTGAACTAGTAAATGTGATTTAAAAAGATTGTTAACCCCTTGAACAGCTATCTTACCTAGTAAAGCAGATCTAAGAACCTGTGCTAGCAGCCATCCTGGGTATGCCTGTGCAGTTGCCACTACACCCAGGCTGGTGGCTATATGAGTAGATGCTGATGCTGTGAAGACAAAACTTAATCCCACAAGCATTTTTTCCAGTGCCTTCTATGTGTCAGGCACCAGGGACAACATGTGAAACAGTCTACAACCTAGAAATGGTAAACTTTAGCAACTGAATGGTTATATAGGGGGAGGAAGATGGAGAAGTCAAGGATGATGCCCATGGTTGCCAAACTTGGAAATGGAGAAGATGGTAAATCCCTCAGGAAGTTCAGAAGTGAAGGGGGGAAAGGAGAGGTAAAGAATTTGTGCATCACTGAATTTGAGTAATGTCCAATTGGCAATTGGTGATGCAGAATTGATGCTCACTAGAGAGACTGAGTCTAGATATATACATCTGGGAGTCATGAGCCCTGAGGTCACCAAGTGAGGGAATGTAAAGGAAGAAGAGAAAGGGGCCCAAGAGAGAGGCCTGGGAGATAATCCACAGTTGGGGGGATCATGTGGATGCTGAGGCAGCCGTGCAGATTGAGCAGGAGCACTCAGACCAACAGGAAAAGGATTGGGAGAGGGCAGGGTCACAGAGACTCAGAGAGGCAAGTTATATAGGAGCAGATCATGATCAACAGGCTGCAGGCAGGTCAAGGAGAATGAGGACTGAGAAAAGATCATTGGATTTGGCAATTAAGGGATCAATGGTGGCTTTGTAGGGGGCAGGTACATTTGAATCATGAGCTATGAAGCCTGATTTTGGAAGGGTAAGAAGTAACTGAAAAAAAGAATTGGAGGCAACAAGTTGCATCATTTTTCTTTCCTAAGGAGTTTGGATGAGAAGGAAAGAATGGTAAGGTCTAGTAAAGCACCTTTTTTTTTTTTTTAATGATGGCAAAGAATTGGAAATTGAGTGGATGCCCATCAACTGGTGAATGGCTGAACAAATTGTGGTATATGAATGCGTTGGAATACTATTGTGCTAGAAGAAATGATGATCAGGCAGGTTTAAGAAAAACCTCAAAAGATTTACATGAACTGATGCAGAGTGAAGCAAGCAGAACCAGAACATGGACTATGATAGACTTAGCTCTTGTCAGCAAAACAATGATTCAAGACAATTACAAAAGACTCATGATGGAAAAATGTTGCCTACATCCAGACAAAGAACTGATGGAGTCTGAATGCAGAGCGAAGCATACTATTTTCATTCTTTTTTGTTTTTTTTTCTTTTGCTCTGTTTCTTCTTTCATTACATGACTAATGTAGAAATATGTTTAACACGATTTACACATGTATAACTTATATCAGTCTTGGGGGAGGTGGGAGAGAGAAAAATTTGGAACTCCAAATCTTATAAGAAATGAAATCTTTACGTGTAATTGGAAAAAATTAAATGCTATTTACATAATAAAAAATTAAATTATGGGAGGGACCTGGCTGTTTGTATAGGTGGAATTAAGGGATAAGAAAAGATTGAGCATTATTGAGGAGAAATTCAGATGACTGTGGGGGTAATTTGCCAGACGGGCTCAATGACCCATGTAGAGATGTTGGCGTTGGCAAGGAGAGCCACCTGATTATCAGAGGCAGGAGGGAAGGAGGAGAGAATAGGGGATGAAGTCAAGGGTTTGTGAGAAGTGGAGAAGGAGAGGAGAAGGGGATGGCAAGAAGAGGAAAAGTCAACTGTCTGCCCCACCTTGATGAGCTTACATGTCTGCGGTGTCTGCCTCCTCTCCACCCAGAGGCAGCATTTTTATGGCCAGAGTCCTGGTGTGTCTTTCTACACACTGTTCCTCCCATTACTCTTCTGTTTCTCTGTCATTTTCTGTCCCACATTCTCTTCTCCATAGTGTTTGTCTATGCCAGATCTCCACTCACAGCTTCCCAAGACCTAATTCATTTGTCTGTCCAATTCCTCCCTTTCCCTCCCATATCTGAGTCTTATTTAATATATGTACATATATAGTATATATATAATACTTACTTACTGAGTCTCTTACTGAATGACTTCCCAGGTCTCCCATCTGTCTCCCCTCCGGTGCCTACTCACTGCCGCCCTGGGATCCTCACCTGTCTCCTTTCCATCTGTCTCTCCCCCGTCCCCCATTCCCAAGAGTCGCACCTGTTGCTACTGTCTCCCCAGCACCTTCCTCGGCACCCCTCTCTATCCCCCGGACTCTTACCTACGCCCTCCATCAGTCCTCAGAACCCTTATCTTTCTGCTTCACCCCACGTCTGTACTTCCTCACGGCTCGGCCCCGCCCCCCCCTTACCTGTCTGACTCCTGCCTCCCTCCCCTCATCCTCACCTGTCTTTCTCCACTCCTCCAAGTCTATCCCTCTCGCTCCGCCCCGCCCCCCCCCCCCCCCGGCTCTCTCCACTCCTCCCAGATACCCCAACTCACTGACCCCGGAGGCACAGCTTCTTCACCCCTCCCGAGCTGAGGCCGGCGGTATCAGGGCAAGGCGAGTAACGACCGCCAGCGCCCAGCCGGGCTGGCTAGTTCAAGTGCGCGCCCCGCGGCCTCAAGGCGGGAGGGGGCGGGGCGGGCCGCAGGAGGCCGGTGGAGCTGAAGGCTCGCAGAGGGCTTGTGCTGGCCGCATGGCCAGGGTAGGGAGAGTCCAGCTCAGTCCATCGTAAGGGCGGGCACTGTGCAGAGAACGTGCAGATTTGGGGCGCTGCTTGCATGCATCTTTGCAAAATGTGCCCGGCTAAAAAAAACAAAAACCCTTAATCTTGTTCAGGGTGGGACTGAGTGCATGGCTCTTCCCTGGGCCAGTGCACCCAGCAAACCCCATTCCTGAGTGGCATGCCTGTTCTGTGCACACCAAGGGTGCAGAGTGTGTACTCCCTGCGCCACGCGTGACACGAGCCAAAGTCTGCTGTCTTTAGATGCAGCGTGTGGCCGTGCCCATGCCAACACCACCTCACTCTCCATCGGAATAAAAGATCTGCGGTTTTCGGCCCTAATGCTGCTCCTGCCCACCTTTCCTGGCAGTGCCCAGACCTAGGGCAGAGAGAGGCCAGGGTTAGGAGAGCCGCTGCTTGGCTGCTTTCATCTCCTTTCAACATGGCCAGCCCAGCCCCATTGGGTGTCTGCCTGCTAAACCTCTCTGGCTCTGAGAGCTGGGACTGGCCCCTGTATGACCCTGTTTCGAATCACTTCCCTTTTCTGGGTTTGCTCATTTGCAAAATGGTGGGGGAGGGTTGGACAAGACGGATTTGTAAGTCCAATAGACCTCAGAGATCATTTGGGCTCGTCTCACTTTACAGAGCAGGGCTGCTCATTGGGAGAGTCTGGCTTTCCCGGAAAGGTTAGGCCTCCACACTAACTGTCCAGTTTCTATGGAACCAGCCAAGGTGCCCAAAGACAGGAGTCAACTTTGCCCTGTCCCCATCCCATGCATCTGGTCACTCCCCAGGTCCTATTGACTTGGCTTCATGATGCCCTTGCACCCGGCCCCTTCCCTCAGCCTCCAAAGGAGCCACTCCTGCTCAGGCCCATCAGTGCAGACCCCTGGAATCATCTGCCATCTAATTTCCTGATGCATCCTCCTAAGTAACAACATGAGATATTGGGGTTCTCAAACATTTTGTGTGTCACAGCCATCTGGCAAAGGCCACAGATCCCTTCCAAGAATATTTCTTAATGAAGGAAATGCTTAAGTTTCAGTTAGAGGCAAGAATATATTTTTTCCCCTCCAAGTTCACCTACCCTCATGTAGGGGTTTGTGAACCCTTGGTCATAATCTGCCTCATTTTATAGTTGAGGAAACAGATTCACAGGCTGACTGACCCAAGGACACACATACAGCAAGGAACAGAATCAGAATTCAAACCCAATGCCTGCGTTCTTCCCACTGTACCATGCTGTGCTTAACACCTGGATCCCATGGTTCTTGTCTGGAACCAGTCATCCCCAGAAGGGGCTCCTGGCTCCAAAAGGCCAGCTTCATTGTCCCACTTAGCTTCTAGATCCACAATAGTTCCTTCCTCCTTCCCCGAGCTCTCCTTGACTGGAGTCAGCCTTGAAAGGAGCCACTTCCACCAAAAAAATAAAAAACGAAACCCCAACCTTTAGTGGGGGTTTATTAAATATAAAATGCTTCCAGGCTAACCACAATCTGGCTTCCATCTGGCTCTTTCATTTACCCCACTTCAATTTTCCACCTCAGTCAAACCAGGACACTCTCCATGCTTTCCTGCCCTCTTCCTTCAGCCCCAGCAGTACCTTTGCTGATGCCACGAAGCCCAGCCAGGGCATCTCACCCTCCTGCTTGCCTAGTGATGCTGCCCCTCCCCCAGGCTCTCCCAGCATCTCACCTGGACCTTTCATTTGCACTCCCCTCCCTTCTAGATCATCTATATGAAATCTTCTTTCCCCATTAGATGGTAGGGTCCTTGGGTGCAGAGACGTCATAGCTATCTGTCTCTAGCAGCTAACACACCGTCTTGTCCATGGTACCGTTTAATAAATTCGTTTGGGTAAAGAACTTTGCTTTCCTTCAGCCGAGTAGCTAGCAGCTACTGCTCTGTGTGACCATCCAGAAGCCCCCAAGGATACAAAGGGGTTCTAGCGGCTGGTCCTCAAGCATCCCCATCCTCCTGCTCCTTAGCCACCTCCCTCAAGGAATGGCTGGGATTTCTCAGGATGGAGCCTTAATGAGCTGCAGCCAAGGGTGAGAGTAGGTATGGAGGCCACAAACTTGGATGTGGTCTGGAAAAGCCTGAGAAAGGTCAGGGAGCCAAATTCCAGTACAGACTTCCTGGGACCCTGTGTGAATCACTAGCAGGTTGCTCTCAAATTGGAAGGGGGGCTGGGCAAAGATCTGAGCCTTAGCCAGCAGTCTGGAATGTAACAGGGACACATGGCCAGGCTGCCGGGGAGCCCCCAGTTCAAATATGATAGAAGCAGCATCTCTCATTTCAGCATTTAAGGCACCCGGGAGCCTCCCCTCTGTGAATGGGCATCTCCCTGGCACTAATGTTGCTGCTGCTTTCAAGCCACAATGGGTGTGGCAACATCTGGAGATGGCTGTACAACACGGAAAGCCCAGTGACCAGATTCCTCAAGCTTTAATGCCATGACTCGGCACTTAGAGAACAAAGGCAATGGCAGTGTTTCAGAGGCTCCGGCAGAGCATTCATGGTGGAGCTGTGGCCCCTGGGGAGCCGTAAACATGTCTGAGGAAGCAGCAGAGAAAAGAGGCTTCCCTCTTGTTGGCCCATACCTAGCCTGTGGAAATGCTACCCACCTCCCTGGGGCATGGGGAGGATGGCTACTCTCAGTGGCCACTCCTGGGGCTGCAGAGACCCTGGCACAGCCAAGGCACTTGGCAGTGTGGCCCTGGAGGTGGTGACAGACAGACTTGGCCTATCAAAAGTGCATTAAGGTGGCAGGGAGTCTCTCCAGGGTAAGACAGACCTTGGGGAGTATGGTGCTGAGAGCCTGGGAGGGGGCTCACAATTGGAACAGAGCCCACTTGGCCCAAGGGAAGCAGAGATAGAGCCATTATCCAGTGGCAGAAGCTCATAAACTCTGACAGGGAAGGGTGAGGGGGGGGAATGGTGGAGAGGAATGGATGCCCAGCATCAGAGGAGGAGGAGGTGTAGGGCTCTGGGGATGTTGGCGGGAGGGGGAGCTCAGTAGGATCGAGCTGCCGGCTTGCTCTCCAGGTCTGCATAGGGGTGCGCCAAGGCAGGGTCCTCCTGTGTGTCAATGGTCTGGTATGCACTGCGCTCTGGCAATGGGCCAAAGGAACCTGCAGATGTCGGTGGAGGAAGAGAGGAACGGTATGGTGAGCACAGCTCTCTCCCCACAAACCCCTGCCCAGAGTGCACTGGGCACACTCCCACCTGGAAGAGTTGTGCCAAGGCCAAGGTGCAGCCTCCTGGAGCCCTGTTCTACCTCCCTTCCAGTTAACTGTGGACCCTGCACGGAGGCCACTGGCAGACCTAGAATCTGCTGGGACACCCATTTCAACAGGAAATAAGGCAAGGCTGTGAAGGGGTGAGGGGAGAGGAGGAAGCCTGTCTTAGCACCTACACGTGCCAGGCACTGTGCTAAGGGCTTTACCACAGTGTTCCCTTGCTGGTGATGACTGCATGGCCTTTGCTGCCCATTTGGAGGGGATAAAGGCTGTAGTGAGATGGAAAGCAGTGTTGCAAAACTGAGACATTTCTTGCCCTGACTGAAGGCCTAAGAATGCATGAGACAATGTTGGGGAGAGACTGGGCAGTTGTAGGACCACTGCACCGCAAGAGAAAGGTGGAGTCCAGACCAGAGAAGGTGCTTCCATTGGGCCCTGCCTGAGGGTCCTCATCCCACCATGGGGTGTAGGGCAGGGAGGAAGCAGGGAGCACTGACAAAGGTCCAGAGCCTGAATCATAGCTGGAGGTCCAGCTGACAAAGCTTGGCCTGTATCAGTCCCTGAACCCTCATAGCTAAGCCCAAGGGGTCAGGCTCAGCCTACAGCTGAACATTCCTCTCCATGGACCCCGGGTCCTGTCTGACTCCAGGCTGGGATGGTATCTGCCTGTTGGAGCCAAAGGGAAGGCTAAGGTTTGTTCGTGTGCTTTTCCTGCTGGGCTAGGAAGAAGAGGAAAAAAGAGGAAATATGTTTTCTTCATGGCCTAGAAACTGGGGTTTCTGGTGAGGAGGAGGAAATTGAGATATCACCCCATAGTAACTAAACCATCTTCTTCCCATGGTCTCCAGGGCACAGCAATACAGATGAAATCCCTGCTCCCCACACCTTCAGCTCCAATCTCACAGGGCACCCTGGGCTACCACAGGGAGGAGGGAGTCAGTGTGGGAGGCAGGACTGCCAGGTAGAGAAGGGGACGATGACTGAGAAGCAGGGCCAGGAGAACAGTCAGGGCCCAGAGCAGCGGCCCTCCCACAGCTGCCAAAGCCTCACCTATGTTGAGGATGAACTCGCCCCCTCGCTCTCGGTACATGTGGTAGACAAAGAGGCAAGACAGGGGCTTCAGCAGGAGACTGAAGATGGCCATGCCTGTGCTGAAGCGCATCGTGTCAGACAGCATGACCCCATTCGGATAGAAGATGCTGATGTAGATGATGTCCAGGAGAATGGTGATGGCCAAGCCGACCAGAAACTGCAAAATACAAAACGTGGGCAGGGCCCATAGGGCAGAGCTTGGATGCAGGCCCTGCAAGGGCTGGGAGAGCCTCTGGATACAAGGCCCCAGGCTTCAGGCCCTGCTGGGGCTAGGAGAGCCTCTGGATACAAAGCCCCAGGCTTCAGGCCCTGCTGGAGCTGGGAGAGCCTCTGTATACAAGGCCCCAGGCTTCTAGCTTGTTCCACAGCAGCAAGCAGGACAGGCAGGCGCCCTGAATGCTGGGCAAGGGCCCTGCTACTGCCTTCTAAGAGCAGAGGGAGAGCTCATCCCCCGAACCCCAATCAATCAGGAGGGTCACCCAGTTACCTTACCCTCAAGAGGGGTGAAAAAGACTTAGAACAGCAGGTGGCACTACTATCTGCTTAGCATAAATCAGAGGGGATGAATGGTTATTTCAAAGGCTTAGAGGGGAGGGAAGGGGAGCACAGGAAGTATGAGAGGAACCCTGAGCTCATGGGAAAGTGCTGCCTTCATTGCCAGAGGGCTTTGGGGATGGGTGAAGAACTACCTTAGCCTTGGTCCTCTCTTCCTGTGGAGGAGTAAACATTCTCCCACCTCCCACAGGCCAGGACCTCCAATGACAAGAAACCTCATTTGTTTCTTCCCAAGGAACTCACTGTCATGCAGCCCCAACTGGGTCAGCAAAGAAAACCTCTGGTCCTTGTCTAGAGCCTCCAGGTTTGCCAAATCCAAGGCTCCCCAAACCCTGTTAGGGCCAGCCAGCTGTCACCAGAAAGAGCCTTCCTGCTAAGCAGGCTGCTTCTCTGCTCCCCAGACTGTGCCCACAGCCCCATGACGGCTCTTCGTCTGGCTCAGTCTGGTGGTCCATTCAGCTTTGCTCCCCTCATCTCCCTCCCACTGACAAATATTGGCTATGGGAGCCTGGGCAAGTTAGTTTGGGGCTTGGGCGGCAGAGCAGGTGCACCTGAGAGTTCCCTCTATACTGGACCTCACCCATTTGGTCCCCATTACTGGCTCCACTCACACAGGCTTCTGTCCCCACCCACCAGATTCTACACTGGGTTCTGGATACACCCAGTGCCTCTCCCCTTCTCTGCTACAATGCTCCCCTACACACATCCCCCTATTCCAATTCCACAAACATTTATTGTTTTGGTTGTTTATACTGTATCAAGGCTCCTTTCTCTTCTCCTTCATTAGAGCCCCTTCTTCTTTTCCTATCCAGTAATACTCATCTCCTAAGGCCCAGCTGAGAACCCATCTCCTTCCCAAATCAACCCCAACTAACTGTATCCCACCCTGACCTCCACACTTAGCAATGGTCATGACACTTACAGAGCCTTGTATCACTCTCTAATTGCTTCAGGAAAGAAAAGCATCTACTTCTTGTCACACCAATTAAATACTGACCTTCTTGGAGGCTTACTCCCCTCCACCAGTGTCTGTCTACACAGCACTGCAAACAGAATCAATGTTCTGAAATGCTTGTAGAGTGGATCTATCTACTGAGCATTTGTAAAGGGCAGTGGTGTATCAGTGCTGGGAAGAAGGGTTCATGACCTCAAGATAAGGTCATTGCTTTGAGGTAAGCAAGGAAATCTCTACCGGGATGGAGGTGGAATTGTGTTGGGTTGAGACAGGGGTGAGCCCATTAAGCCAGCCTTGGAAAGGGCCCAGGCCAGATAAACAGAAACAAAGAACATGGTATCCAACATTCCTTCCCAGTGGAGAAGTAGGGTGCTAGTGAGAAAGTGCCCCAAGGCTGGAGATTGGAGTGCCCTGAAAAAGGCTTTGAAATTGAAAGGTTGGCCACTAGGGATACAAGAAGTAAGGAAAGAGGGGTGGCTAGGTGGCATAGTGAGTAGAGCGTTGGCCCTGGAGTCAGAAGGACCTGAGTTTGGATCCAACCTCAGATACTTAACGCACACCAAATAAAAAAACCTAGCCGTGTGACCTTGGGCAAGTTACTTAGCCCCATTGCCCTCCAAAAAGAAAAAAAAAAGAAGTAAGGAAAGGGTGGGAAAACTGAAGTGAATATGGAGGAGAAAGACGATGAGCAGGGCCTTAGAGGATAGCTGGGATTAGGAAATGAAGAATGGTGAAAATAAAGGTTGACCAGGGCTTTCAGCCCCCAGGCATCTTGTCCAGGTCTCCCTGGAGCTTCCCCCAATCTCTAAACTCACCATAATTATGGCATCCAGGGAATCTCGTTGAGCAATGGCCCACACCCCCAGGGCCAGGACGGTGAAATTAGCCCAGGCATAGGAGTTTGAGAATGTGAAACAGCCCCTGTCAAAAGAAGGCAGAGTCAATCCTGCCGGATTCAGACCTGGGGATAGGCCCCTTTCCCCTTCTCATTGTCTGGCCATACTTCATTAGCTTTTAACTGTTTTCTTCTATTATTTTTAAAAAATACACTTGGGGCCTTTTCTCTTTATGTGAGTCATTTCTTTGAACAAAACAAAACCAAACCAAACCCTTCCTCCTATCTGCCCAGATCGAATCCTCCCTCATCATACAAAATCATCCAATACATGGGCTGGATATAAAACACTCTACCTGAGTAGTCTCCCACATTCTCCCCTCAGGAAGGTCTATCGAACCATACTTCTGCAAGCTCATCCTTGGTTTCTCCAGTTATTCTGAGTTTGGAAGAATGATTGTAAAGCACTCAGTAGGGTGCCTGGTACACAGCAGGCACTTAATAAGTGCTTGTTTCCTTCCTTCTAGTGAACTTTTTCTTTACCATGTTGGAGGCAGTCCCTTGGGTTCTGCTTATCTCAGGATGCATCTGTTGAGGCTGACTCTTCTCATCTTTCTCTGAATTCCTCACATTTGTCATTTCTTCCTGCCCAGTCATCTTCCATCACATCCCGCTACTACTGGTTAACTTAGCCCTTCTGCAGCTGATGGTCACACCCTTTGTCTCCTGCTCTAGACTGGCACAAAGAGGGAGACTATGAACACTTGGAAATCTGTCGGCCGTTTGGCCCCCTTGGGGTGTATGCCCAGAAATGAATCCTGAAGTATATTGGGATAGGTGAGTCACTGATTATAAAATTCCAAATACGCAAAACCTAGATAAATAAGTCACAGTTTGACCCTCAGTACTTTAGTGGGCTGATCTTACCAAGTCTGTTTACCACTGTTTTGTTGTTTTTGTCAATTTTTGAGAGGTGAGATGAAACCTCGGCATTATATTGATTAAATTTTTTTATTACTATGTAATTTGGAGAATGTTTACAAAAAGTCACCTATGGTGTACATTAAAAAAAAACTGTACTCTTTGACCACCCATCTGGGAATGGATATTGATATTATATGTGTCAATTTCCTGTGCAGAGCAGATATGGACTTGAAATAGTGGCGTTTGATGTTAATATTATTCCCAATCTAGGATTTCTCTTTTTGTCTTATCTTCATTAATTTCATTGGTTTGAAAGTTTTCAAATTTTGTGTAACTGAGAATGCCCAACTTAACTTTTAGTATCTCCTCTGTTCCTTGTTTGATTACAGATTCTTTTTCTTGCCTCCTCTGGTTTTTGCAATGATATGATCTTTTTGTATTCAAATCATGTATGCCTTTTGAGCTTATGGTGGCACAGGATGATCAAAGTCTGTTTTCTGACAAGCCATTTTCCAGATTTCCTAGCAGTTCATTAAAAAATGGAGTCCATCCTCTAGGTAATTATGCTCTTGAGTTTATCCAACACTGGTCTGCTGTTTTGGACTGTTTCTACCTTACCTATTTTATTCCATTGATTTGTTTTGTTTTTTTAACCAGTGTTATCTGACTGATATTTCGAATGGAATGGCACTAAATCTACAATTTAGGTAGCATGGTCATTTTCATTCTGGTATTATGGCCTAATCATGAACACTGGATAGCTCTACAATTACTTAAAACTTCTCCCTTTATTTCTGTAAAAAATGTTTTGCAGTTATATTTACATAAATATTACATATATCTTGGTAGGCCAATTCTTGTAGTTTATTTGAATACAATTTTTCATTATTGCTTCTTTTTGGGTTTCGTTAATATGGAAATGCTGATAATTTCTGTGGATTTAGCTCATACCCTGCCAGAGTCACAAAGTCCTGATTTCAAATTTGACCTCTGAAAGTCTAGCTGTGTGACCCTGGGCAAGTCACTTCACCTCTGTTTGCCTCAGTTTCCCCACCTTTAAAATAAGGAGAATAATAGCACCCACTTCCCAGGGTTGTGAGGATTAACTAAGATAAAACTGTAAAGCATTTAGCAGTGTCTGGCATACAGTAAGCTCTCTATTATTGTCAGCTGTTGATTTACTGAAGCATTTATCACAGTTTCCTGGCTAAGCTGAAAACAAGAAGACGTTTGTTTTCTCTTTGCCAGTGGTTCATGACTTGAATTTTGTTCTCTTATTTTACCAAGATAGCGACTATTTCTAGAATTTTGTCAATTAAGAGTGGGAAGAGCATTACTATTGTTTAAATGTGTGTTCTGCTAGTGTTTCTACATTAAGAATACTGCCTAACTCTTGCTTTTGCATGTATGTGTATGTATGTATGTATGTAACATACATATATGTATACACACATATATACACGTACATGCTGTTGATTGTAACCAAGGGCCTTCACGTGGTTTTAAAAAATAGAAATGTATTTAGTCAAAAAGTTTTCCCTCATTCACTGAAACATTAGGTGTTTTTTTTGTCATTTAGGTGATTAATTATGCAAATCATTGTCTTAATATTATATCATCTTATATGAGTGGTATTCTAATGACCTCATTTTAATTATTGACTGGCTATGTTGCTGCAATCTTTTTGCAAGGATCTTACTTCAAATGTTTGCATTCATATTCATTAGGAAGATTGGTTTATAGTTTTCTGTTTCTGCTTTGTCTCTTTCTGGTTTGTCAAGTTAGGTGGCATACTGGATGGAGGGCCCAGCCTGAGTCAGGAAGACCTAAGTCTAAATAAATCTGACCTAAGATACTTTCTAACTGTGTGACCTTGGGCAAGTCACTTAATTTTATGGAAACTGCTTCAGTTTCCATAAAATGGGTATAATAATAGCATCTACCTCCTAGGGTTATTGTGAGGATCAACTGAAAGAATATCTACAAAGCATTTAGCACAGTGCTTGGCACACAGTAGGCTAAACGCTAGTTATTATTAACCATCGGATCCAGTTTTGTTTTCCCTTGGCAGTTTACTTACAGCTGGCTTATCTTTTTTTTTTTTAAACTGAGGTTGGATTACTTAAGATCTTTGCTTTAATTTGGGTGTTTTGTATTTTTCTAGATACTCATCCACTTCTTTTGAATTCTCAGTTTTAATGATATAATTGTGTAGACTTGTTTGTAATAATTTTCTTTCTCTTTTCCTTTTCTTGAGGCAATTAGGGTTAAGTGACTTGCCCAGGATCACACAGCTAAGTGTCTGCTCCTGAATCTGAATTCAGATCCTCCTGACTCCAAGATCAGTGTTCTATCTACTATGCCACCAAGCTGTCCCTTTTTTCTGATAATTTTCTTCTTTTCCTTCTCTGTTGTGAATTCACTTTGTTCACTTTTTAACTATTTGAATTTCCTTTCTTTTTCTTGGATCAAGTCAGTTAATGGTTTATCTATCAACTGGTTATTATGTACACTGTCTACTTCAAATTTCTCTAACTCTAGTCTTTGATAGTTCCTTTTATATTTTTAAGGTTGTTTTGTTTTCCTCATCTTTTAAGTTTTTCAGACATACATTTTCCTCTGAGAGTTGCATTAGCTTCATTCTAAAAGTCCTATAATGTTCCTGCTTAAGATATCTGCTCCCTCAGACCTCTCCCCACCAAACAAAAAAGAAAGAAAGAAAATTCATCCCCAGATGACTCACCACGTTGTCAGCAGCCAGTGCACCAGAACAATGGCCTATAAGAGCAAAGGGGCAGAAGGAGGAAGAAGAGTGAGAGATAAACAGGTCGGTGAGTCTGAAAAACTATGGCAAAAGCAGACTGGAATGACAAGATCCTGAGGAAGAAGAGGGCTAACAAACACTTCAATGAGTGACCTGCCAGTGAACGGTGAAGAATGATGCAGCCTGGGAGAAAAGGAAGGGCACGAGACGCAGGCTGGGGCCAGACTCATCTCAAGCCCCTCTCCTGTTTACCTTCCTTTGTGGCAGTCAGTCCCATGATACGTGGCTACTTCTAACACTCACAAAAGTTCATATGGGGACTTTCAAGGTAGATGATTGATTTCAGAATTGGAAGGCAGTTTGTGTGACAACAGCCTGAGCAAAAATGATGTTAACCAGCAAGTTTGTTTTTGTGTGTGTGTGTTTTTTTTTCCTTCATGAAGATGTGGCTGAGATGGGAGCCTATAATTTGGGGTCTGGTCCTCCCACCAAAATGAAAGCCCCCCTCCTACAACACCCAGAATGCTGGGAATGGAATGCAGGCCAAACATTCAGACTGGCTTCACGGTGGCATTCTTCTACTTACCCATGTGGCATCCACAAGGCCACATGGGTAAGATGGGCCTGGCCAGGGGGAGACTCTACCATCAGGGATGCTGAGGATTGGCCCCAGCTCCAAACCCCTTCTCCCTCTATATATGACTCAACTTTCAACAGGGACACAAATGATTTCACATACCTTTGTATGGTCAAGCTGGCTAGAAGTCTATTGTGAACAGTCAGAAAATTTAAGTGAAAAAGGGACAAGGATGATGTCTACATAGCTTCCAGCCCCCAGAGTCTCAATCTTCCTATTACTAAGGAGGAAGTTGAGGCCCTATGAGGCTGAGGGCCTGGCCCAAGGTCACAGGGAGAGAGAGAGAGAGAGCTGGCGCCGTGAGGGAGCCAAGTCTCCTGGCTCCCTGCCCAAGATTTGATGCAATCAGAGGGACGAGGCATTCCTGACTCCTCCAAGGCCCATCTTCCCACTAAGTTAAATCAGGCTTTATCCTGGTTTCCCAGTATGTCTCAACTGGCAATGACTCCTAAGTTAGGGCTGTGCAAATCAGAGGCACAGGGCTAACTCTCTACTCAATCTGAATATTTGAGTAGCTTCCCCTACTCTAAGCCAATCAAACAGATCTATAAACAAATACTTAAATGAGACTGTTCACCTGTAGGGTTCCTTTAATCCCATGCTAATTACAGGAAGTGGTACCTGGAGGCACGAGGACCTGAGTTCAAATCTGACCTCAGAGACTTACTAGCTGTGTGACCCTGGGCAAGTCACTTAACCCTCTTTGCCTCAGTTTCCTCATCTGTAAAATGAGCTGGAGAAAGAAATGGCAAACCAAGAAAACCCCAGATGGGGTCAGGAAGACTGCAACAACTCAACAACAACCACAACCAAAACATAAAAAGTTATATTTTTCTTAAAGTTGAGCACTCTGGAACTGCCACTCACTCTGTGACCTTAGGCCAGTCACTCAGGTTCCAGAGGCTAGACTGAATGGCTTCTAATATAACATGTTCTAAGGTCACTTCTGGTCCTAAGGCCCTGTAGCCTGTGATGTGGAGCTAGCACCTGGCTGATATCTCTAAATCTGCTCATTCTACCAAACCATGTGAGGTCCTTGCTGGAAGAAGCAGGATGGCCCAGAGACCCCCATTTCACATGCTCCATCCTGGCCCACTGGATGGGGCCAACAGGAGAAAAGCAGCAGCAACAAACCCTTCACAGGCCTAGCTTTCAGTCTGGGAGAGCCAGGGCCCCCCTCTTCTGGGGGCTGATGAGCCCCAATAGCTCCTCCAAGGAGATAAACCCCTTTCCCTTTGCAGAAAAGGTCCGAGGGGGAGCTGGAGGGTTATCATTAGCAAAACAAATTTGGTAACCAAGGAGATACTGAGTTTTTCCACAGAAGCAAAGTGTATCTCTTGGTTATAGGTATGTGTGTGTGTATGAATGTATGTATGTGCGTGCATACACACTTACACACATGCATATACAGATACATATCTAAACAATCTACACACATGTACGCATATATGGATGTATACCGGCTAGGAGTGGGGAAGGAACCCAGGGGATGATGGCCGAGGGGGAGGCCTGGACAAAGGCGTCTGCACTAACACTGAGCTTCCTAGCCAGGTGCTTCCTTACTCGGGGCCACAACACTTCTGGGAGCTGGGGCAGCTGGCTAGGTGTGGCTACTCCCATTTTACAGAGGAGAGAACAGCTACAGTGGGAGGGGAGGCAGGGAAGGCAGGCTGGGATGCAAACCCCTTCCAGCGCCGGGACTTCCTGGCTGGGAGAGGGCAGAGTCGGGGTCTGTCTATGGGAACAGACCAGGGGCCTGCTGTGAGACCCGGGGGGCCAGGGAGTCGAATTAGAGAGAGAAGAACCAGGAAAGACAAGTGTCATAAAAACTGGGGTTAGGTCCAAAAGGATGATGAATAATGGACAGAGTCTGTTAGTGCCAGCAATGAAGAGATCATAGGAACACAGAAAACTGGAGGGGGCCTCAGAGGTCACTGAGTCTAAGCCCTCAATTTATAGCTGAGGAAACTGGGGCCCAGAAAGAGGAAGTGATGTACCCAAGGCAAGCTTTGGGGCCCCTGGGGGGCCAGAGCACACAGACCACTGGGCCTGGAGTTCAAATCCAGCGGCAGACACCCAGGAGCTTTAGGACACTGGTGGAGCAGTGAGCCTGTTTGCCTCAGTTTTCTCATATATAAAAGGGGGAATAACAGCACCTATCTCGTAAGAACCATAGTGAGGCTCAGCTGAGACAACATTTGTAAAGCCCTGGCACAATGCGGGGCACACAGCAGGTGGTCTCTAAAGGCTCACTCCCTGCCCTTCTCCAAAGGTCAGTAAGGGGCAGGGCTGGGATCCAGCCCAAGGGCCCGTGACTCCCGATATCAGCACCCTGCCCACCACAGGGCCACTCTTCCCCACCGGCAGCCTTGGAGAAAGGGCTCCAGTGGGCGGTGAGGTTCCCAGGCAGCCACCCGGGCTAAGAACTGAGTGGGAGGCAGTCACATGGCAGCACCATCAGAGGCCACAGGACAGAGCTGGAAGGGCCAAGACAAAGGTCAGAGAAGCTCGGGGTAGAGCTGACGCTTATAGGCAGCCAGGGAGAAGCTCGTGGAGAAAAGGAGCCCGAGAACAGGCAGAGAGAGGGCAGGACTACAGGAGCCAGTACCTAGAGGAGATGGAAGGGGGTACAGCCAAGGGCACAAGCAGAGGGAATGGGGAAATGGGATAAAGGAGGGGCAAGGGGATGATGCTGAAGGGAGCCCAGAGTAAATGAGAAGGGGTCAGCCCCAAGGAGGGACGGAGGGTGAGGGGCTATGGCCTGATACAGGAATTCAGAGGTCAGATGGTGGAGAGAGAACACTCATAGGTCATGAGGAGATCTAGGGTCTGCCCTCAGTATGTGTGAGTGTGTGCGTGTATCTAGGGCAGACAAAAGGTGCAAGTCATAGAATCTGAGGATGCTTATAAACTGGGAGATCATGGTATTTGAGGGCCCACCTACATTTGTCTTGAAGTCAAATATAAGGGTGGGGGGTTGGGGTGAAGAGAAAGACGGTGGTGAGTCAAGAAATCCATTCCTTGAGAAAAGAGAATGACTCCATTCTGGGTGCAGAAGATGAGTGTCAACAGTCTGTTCTAGAAAGGGAATATGTCTGGCTGGAGTGAACCTTTAAAGAGAAGACACTGCTGAAGGGGCCCTGGGGGAGGCCTAGAAGTAGGAGTGAGACACCAGGAACATCTCCAGGGTGCGGGAGGACGAGAGGACAGCCAGGGAGGGATGCTGGGTCTTCTGAGGGGAAGCCTAGTTTTGTAAGTGCAAGAGGATGGAAGAGGGGGGTAAATAAAAACCACAAAACGGGTCCTAGGGAGCACAAGGGAAGAGGAAGCAGGTTCTATGATTGGAGAGGCAACACATCAAAATGAACAGTGAAGGAAGTGCCATCAGAGCCCTTGGTTTTGTTCCTGCCTTGATCCACTTACAAGCTCCTTGATTTTGACAAATCACCTGACCACTCTGAGCCTCAGTTCCCTCACCTGTGAGATGAGGATGATAATGGAATCCCCACTTCTCAGGGTTCTGAGGAGAGCACTTGGCAAACAAACCTGGAAGCACAATACAAAGGTAACTCTTTCCTAACCCAGCCTCCCCCTCTGGCAGAGCCTCCTTCCACAGTCAACAAGGAGAGTCAAGAGGCCGGGTAGGGAAGCACTGACTCTCAGGGGACCCATGGTGTCTCTCCTTATTTGGGGTTCTCTTCCCAAGCCTGGGAGTTCACACCTGGCCCCTTGTCAACCCTACAGAAATGCCAGGAAACTCCAGCATGAATACAACACTTAGTACCCGATGACTCTTTACAGTAAAGACTGGCCAAATGAATGGGGAGCTCAGCCAAACAATGACTTTCCCAACCTCTCTGCAGGAGCCTCACCGCTGGGCTGCCACACAGCCTCTGCTGCCCTTTACGCCCAAACCAAGCTTCCTCTCCTCAGAGAGCCCCTGCAGCCTTAAGTGTGGCCCAACCGGGCCAGCCTTCCCTTGGCCATGGAAACGTTTTACTGTTTGGCTTTGTTCCAACTGCACTGGAGGCATCTGTTCAATGGTTTCTGTCATGTCTGACTCTTCATGGCCCCATTTGGGGTTTTCTTGGCAAATATACTGTGGTAGTTTGCCATTTCTTCTCCAGCTCATTTTGTTGTGCCCAAACCCAAATTACCGATCTCCTGATTTGAAGCCCACCATTAAGCCCTGAAGATGAGTAAGCTGGGGCAAACGGGGTCAAGTGACCTACACAGGGTCATACAGCTAGGAAGTGTCTAAGGCTGGACTTGAACTCTGGAAGATGAATCTTTCTGATTCCAAACCCAGTACACGATCTGCTGTGCTGCTGGGCCTAAAGTCAGCAGGACCTGGGTTCAAATCCAGCCCCAGAACCTTACTACCTCTTCCATGTTGAGCAGGCACTTATGCTTTGTTTGTCTCAGTTCCCTCATCCAAATAATGGGGAAGATAAAAGCACCTGCTTCCCAGAGATGTAAGGATCAAATGAGACAGCATTTGTAAAGCCCTAAGCACTGTGCCTGGCACACAGCAGGTGCTTAATAAAGGCTTGCTCCCTTTTGTGCCAGTTCTTTTGACTTGGATGATCTCTGTTCACTGGTGCGGTCAACCAACAGCCCTTTGCCCTGGGTCATCCACTTCCTGAATGGTTCTCCATGTTTTTTTCCAGGAAAAATGGTGGCCTTTCTTTTTATCAGTGAGTGTCCAGCGTTAAAAGGGCAGCAGTTGGTTTACATGTTATCTGGCCCTTGTAAAGAATCAAACAAGGTAAAGAACAAACAAACAGCCTCCACACTGAACATCCTGGCTTGTTGGGGGCCATTTCAATTAGGAATGGCTTCCCTAAGAACACCAGCCACCAAGCAGATGTTGTCATGGGGTTTTCCGCTGGTGAAACATGTACAGCTTAATCTGGATTACATGTCTAAATCAAGGCTCCCATCTGAAATGGGAAGCACGAAAAGGAGTAAAGCTGACAGCTATTAACCCAGCATCGCTATCTGACAAGACACTAAAGTTTCAGGTTCAACTCTAATGATAAAAATCTTTTTTTCTTCCTTGAGTCAAATCAGTTACAAACCATAGAGTCCCCTTTTAAAAGAAAAGTTGTTTAGGGTTAGGGTTCCCCATGTGCCATGTGTCTTGTCTTCCTAATTCATCCTAGGCCTGATGAGGGCAGGGACTGGGCTGCCTTCCTCCCAAGTAGCTAGAACAGGGATATGGAAAGAGCAGGCCTCCATGAGACTCGCTGATCCTGGCCCCAAACCTCAAAGATCTGATCTCTGGGCATTTCTCCATGGCCAGACTTCAGCCCTAAAATAGCCTTCAGCTTCCTTCCAACAGATTTTGGAACGAGCTCCCACCCTGAGGTGCAGCCCAACCTAGGAAGGACAAGTGAACATGGTGAAGATTGAAAAAAGGCTGTCCCGTCCCAAGACCCCTCTTCCCTTTCCTCCCAAATGACACAACACGGCCCAACTTTTCGAACTACATTAACACCTGCAGCAGCTTGGTTAGAATCATCAATACCCCTGTGTTCACAGGACTGTGGTCTAGATAGTGCAGAGGATGGAGCCTCAGCCCAAAGACCTGAGTTGAAATCTGACCTCAGACACTTCCTAGCTGTGTGACCTTGAGCAAGTCACTTCACCTGTTTGCCTCTGCTTCCTTATCTATAAAATAGGGAAAATAGCCCCTCCCTCCCAGGGTTGTTATGAGAATCAAATGAGATCATATTTGCCTGGCACATCGTAAGCCCTATAGAAAGGCTAGCTATGATTATTAATATTATATTCTTGTCATTCTTGAGTAAAAATGCCATCATGGAGCTGGGAAACACCTCAATCTAGGCTGTCCCAGCACTGTCTCCAAGTATCGGCCTTCCGGATTAATAGCCCATTTATCTCTATGCTGGTGGAAGAGCAAATAAGCATGGCCATGGGGGTAGATGCAAGAAGTGAAGACCCTCCCCCCAGCAGCATTTTTAGGCACAGTCATGGCTGGATTCTTTATTAACAGGGAAAAGTGCCTTTGTAGGCCACTTGACTTTCTTAACGGGGTCTAAATAAACAATGAGGACAAATAAGCAATCAGGGCAGTAATTCAACAGTGAAAGTAAAAGCTCCTGGAAATGGAGCATTCTCCCCGGCCAGAGCTGTAGGGCTGCAGCAGTGGTAGGTGGAAGGTCTCTGGGCTGGGCTGGTCTCTCTTCTCACTGCAATCCCCCATCCTTTCTCTTCCTCTTCCTACTAAGGAGCTAAGTCCAGGATACATGGGGAAGGCCAACAGAGGGAAGGGGCTAGACTGAAACTGGATGGGGAAAGGCTTCCTCTGGATGCTGGAACGTTAGCTGGGTATTGAAGGAAGCCAAGGAGGAGGCAGAGATGAAGAGGAAGTACAATTTCAGAAATGGGAACTGGCCAGGGAAAACCCTAGGCCCCCTCCCTGTCCCCCTTCCCCATGCCTTACTCCCACAGACTCTCTCCCATCCATCTCCTGGGCTTCCTCCTCCTCAGTTTCTGGGTTCTCTCACCTCTAAGAGCTCTGCCTCGTCCAGCCTGCCTCCATTCCCCATCTCCTCTCATGCTCCAGCCTCTTAGCCCTCCCCAATGCAGTCTTTCATTCCCTGGACCCCTTCCTCCCTTTGTCCTCACCCTTTCAGACCTCTACCTGCTGCCTCCTCACCTCTCCAGCCCCATATTCCTTCAGATTTTCATCTTCCTCATCCCTTACCCTTTTGTTT
Source organism: Gymnobelideus leadbeateri (assembly GCA_011680675.1). Taxonomy (NCBI): domain Eukaryota; kingdom Metazoa; phylum Chordata; class Mammalia; order Diprotodontia; family Petauridae; genus Gymnobelideus; species Gymnobelideus leadbeateri. The sequence continues at coordinate 365,437 of WOXC01010566.1, forward strand.
CTCTCCTTCCTCAAAACCCTCCTGTTCTCAGTGCCCTGATCCTCTCTCCTTCTTGTCCTTTATCTGACTATAACATAAGGGAACTGGCCTGGTTAGCCTGCCCTTATCTCCATGCCGCCTTACTCTATCACCCTTCCTCACTTCTGAACTCCTCCACCCTCTAATCCCTGGTCCCTGGTTCTAACAACTCCATGATACAATGCTTTAGCTAGATAACCTTCTTTGAGACACACAGCAAATGCTGGGAGGTAGGTGCTACAAATATTATAAGATCCATTTTGCAGATAGCATGACTGAGGCTCATGATCACGAGGCTAGTGTTTGAGGTAAGACTGGAACCCATGTCTTTCTGACTCCAAGTTCAGCATGTTTAACTACCTTGATAAATATATGTACATAAAAATGTGATGGTTAATGAATCTGGTCTCCTTATTGAGGTATGGGTTTAAATCCTACCTTCTGAGGCCACGGATGTTTGAGGAGAAAGGATTAAAGTTTTATTGAAGATTTTTGCAATAGCAAGAATGTGTACTCAGAGGTTGTCTGCAAGAGGGTACATATTCCCCTAAAATTTACCTTGCTTATATACAGTTTTTCAAAGTAGAGAATAAAATTAAAGGTATCTATAGTCACATGAAAAAATGTTCTAAATCACTACTGATTAGAGAAATGCAAATCAAGACAACTCTTGGGTACCATATCACACCTGTCAGATTGGCTAACATGACAAAACGGGAAAATTATAAAAGCTGGAGAAGATGTAGGAAAATTGGAACACTAATGCATTGTTGGTAGAATTGTGAACTGATCCAATTATTCTGAAGAGCAATTTGGAACTATGCACAAAGGGCTATAAAAATACGAGTGCCCTGCAATACCACTTCTAGGTCTATATCCCAAAGAGATCATGCAAATGGGAAAAGGACCCACATGTAGAAAAATATGTATAGCATCTCTCTTAGTGGTGTCAAAAAACTAGAAATCGAGGGGATATCCATCAATGGGGGAATGGCTGAACAAGTGGTATATGAATGTAATGGAATACTATTGTGCTGGAAGAAATGATAAACAGGTGGACTTCAGAGAAACCTGGAAAGACTTATATGAATTGATGCTGAGTGAGGGGAGCAGAGCCAGGAGAACATTGCACACAGTAACAGTCACACTGTGTAATGACTAACTTTGATAGACTTGGCTCTTATCAGCAATACAAGGTTCTAAGGCAACTCCAAAAGGCTCATGATGGAAAATGCTATCCACAGTCAGAAAAAGACAAAACAAACAAACAAAAAAGAAATGTAGATTAACAAGAAAAAGCAAAAAGAAAAAAAGGCAGAGAACAAATGAATTCCAAAGTTGCTAAGTTTTTAAGCACTATCTTGAGCTTCTGCTGTCTCCTGATCTTCTGTTTAGTCTTCAGTAAACTAGGCAAAACATTCGATAACTTAAGGGCGTAGGGCTGTATAACAAATGGATAAGTCCACCTAGAGCGCAGGTTCCAGGCTCCAAGGCTGGACTGGATGGTGGAGCTCACTTGGGAGTTCAGAAGGCTGGAGGCTGCTTCCTACAGCACGGCCTCCATTCTGGACTGGTTTTCTAGGTATGGGTCACTTTCAGACCCCCTCCTGTGCCCTTCTCTTGTCTCCAGGTCCCCAGGCCCCTTAGTCCCCCTGCTGCATTATCCTCCTGGCCCTCCTCACCATCCCATCCTAAGCCCCTCAATCTCCTCTTTGCTCTCCAGCTTCCCGTGGATCCGCAAGCACAGGGCTTGGAGTGTGAATCCAGCTTCAGGTAATTGACCAGCCTGGGACCCAGTCATTTAACCCTCCCTGTGCCTCGGTCTCCTCGTTAGGAAAATGGGGGCGGTCGGACCCAAAGGCTCTAAAGCTAGGATTCCACCATCTCTCACTCTGTCTCCTCCTACTCTCCCCCAGTCCTGCTGGCCTCCTCGCTGCCTCGCCTCTCGGTCCCCTCTTCTACAGGCCCCCTCCCTCTCAGGCCCCACTCAGCCCGGGGCGCCCTTTTTGTCCCTCTCGGGCCTCCGTCCCCGGGACAAGCCCTCTCCGCCTGTGACCCTCCTCCCGTCCTAACCGTGCCCTCCCAGGGCCTACCTTGAGGTTCACGGCGGGCAGCTCCATCCCAAGCCAAGCCAGGCCCAGGGCCGGATTCAGGCGATGGGGAAGCAGGCGGCGGCGGGGCGTCTGCAGTGGCTCCTACGCTACCTGGAGAGTTGGGAAACAAACTTTCCCGGCCCCGCCCCGGGCACCCCCCTCCCCCCAGCTCCGGTTCCGGCTCCGGCCGCCCCGCCACCTGACCCAGGGGCTGTGCACGTGACCGCGAGCCGAGGCTGGTTGCTAGGAGACCGCGTCAGCTTGCACCAGGCTGCTCCCCCTCCCCGCTCCAGCCCGGCGGGGCTAGCCGAGCTCTACCCCTGCCCCTTCCCCAGCCTCGGCGTTGGGCGGAGACCACCGAGCCCAGCTCCCCCCTCCCCCCAGATCCCCCTTCATCTCCCGCCAACCCGGGAGCACAGCCCTCTGCGCCTGCGAGGCGGTAAGGCTTCTTAGAGAGAGTGAAGGGCTGGGGCAGGAGCGAGTCTGGGGGAGCCGCGCCCCCTTCCTTCCCTCCACCCGCCAGCTCCCCGAGTGGGCTGTGTGCCCCCCTGGAGCGTAAGCCCCCTGCGGCCAGGGGCTGCTGCTGCCCCTCGTCCTTCCGGGCTTAGCACCGGTCCTTAGTAAGCGCTCAGTAAATGCGTGCGCTCTCGCTGGGTCTGTCTGTCTGTCTGTCTGTCTGTCTGTCTCTCTCTCTCTCTCTCTGTGTCTGTGTCGCTATCTCTGTCTCTGTCTCTATCTCCCTCTCTATCTGTCTCTGTCTCTTGTTTCCGTCTCCGTCTCCGTCCTGCTACACCCAACTAGGGCAAGTTGCTTTTTACCCCAATCCCTCCCCCAGCTCCTTCCCCCCGAATTTGCCTGGGACTAGTCACCAAGCCCAGAATTTCTAGGCAGTCACCCTAAGTAAAAGAGGAAGGACATTCTCCACCCACCCCCACTCCCATTCCACCTCCCTAAACTGTTTCAGCTGTTCATGTATGGGATGGAAGGTTGATGAAAAAAGAATTGGAGGTCTTAGTGGTCTGCAAGCTCACTGCCATCCTCTGGTATGCTGCAGCCATCATCTAGGGAAGCATCCCTTGTGGAGAAGGGCAGCATCCCCTGCCCACCTCCAGAAGTACCAGCTGTCAGACAAGTGCCTCTCCTAGACTGGTGAGCCCTAGAGCTCCAGAGCACGAGCACCAGCCCAGCCCTGCTCCAGGGGAATGGCCCTTGTGGAGATGAGACCCATCAGGTGCCACAGTTGATAAGGAAAGCCCCAACTCCACAAATCACAGCTACTGAAGACTCGGAAAAGGAGGTTCTCGTACCACTGAAGCCTTTGGCATTTTCACGTGACTCTGCATCAGAAATATATATGGTTATTATTAGTAAAATTGGCATTTAAGAAGATGCATTGTCCCCTGCCTTGCAGCAGAACCCTAAGAACCATGCGGTGTCTTTCTCCCCAACTTGCTGCTGAAACCTCCTGTAATCCCCCTCCCCCCACCTGACATTAGAATGTCAGCTCCTTGAGAGCAGGGACTGGCTTGCTTTCCTCTTTGTAGCTTAGGGCTTACTTAGCACAGTGCTTTGCACTTTTCATTCATTCATTTGAGCGTTCAGAGCTACCAGGAAAACGAATGTAATGTAATGTATATTCAGAGAGGCAGAATGTCTAGAACCAGGCATGTCCATCAGATCTCCATCCTGGACCGTTGCACATCAGTTTTGTGACAATTGGGGAGATCATATCTTAGGAAGACTATTGTTGAACTGCAAAGCGTCTCCAAGGAGAGGGACCAGAATGGTGAAGGCCCATTATTCCAGTTCATCCCATATAAGTCTCTGTTGTAGAAATGGGGTGTTTAGTGTTGAGAAGATATTCTGGGAACAAGAGGGTCATTTTTAAGTATCTTACCCATGAGTGAGAGGTTGGTTCAGTTTCACCTATATGTGCAAAGTTGGGAGAAATGGGTAAAAATCAAAGAGGCAGATTTTAACTCAGCTTTAAGGAAAACTCTGCTAGGTGGCTAAGTGGGTAAAGCATCATGCCTACAGTCAGGAAGACTCCTTTTCCTGGGTTCAAATCTGGCCTCAGACACTTCCTAGCTGTGTGACCCTGGACAGGTCACTTTAACCCTGTTTGCCTCAGTTTTTTCATCTGTAAAATGATCTGGAGAAGGAAATGGCAAATCTCTCCAGGATCTCTGCCAAGAAAACCCCAAAATGGGTCACAAAGAGCTGGATGTGACTGTAAAATGACTTAAAAATAAAAATTTCCTAATGATTTGTTGTGCAGAAGTGGGACAGGCTGGCTACCTTTGAATGTACAAAGACCCCCCTCTTTGGAGGTCTTCAGGCAGAAGCTGAATTATTTGTCAAGGATGTTGGATCCTCATTTGATCCTTAAATGTCCTCTGAGGTCCCTTGGGCAGCTTTGACCACATCATGACATTCATCTGATACTCTGTCCTGAAGGACACTTTCTTTCCAGTCTAGTTAACATTCCCTGGGGTCCAAGTGTGGCTTGATAAACCTCTTAGGATTCTTGTACCATGAAGAGAATGCTGCTATCTCAAGCTACAGGAGGAGAAAGTGATCTGAGTACTAAATTGATACTTGGGGGCTTTGTATCCCAAAGGATGTGGTTGTTGATTCTTAATTGGTGGTCCATGGACCCCAAAGCGCTCTGTGGATAGATTTCAGGGGGTCTGTGAAGGTGGGTGGGGAAAATGTACATCTCTATTTTCTCCTATCTTGAAATGAAATTTGACATTTCAGTTATTTAATTTATTTTTCCCCTGGGAAAGAGTCCATAGGTTTCACTAGGTTGCAATGACTCCATGACACAAAATGTTAAGACACATATTCCTAGGAGAACTGTGACCACATCAGGGGACTAACGCCTTCTTCCCAGTGCCCTGAATCCTTTAGAAAGAGTTCCTAATAAACCATGTCAAATATATACCATATGAAAAGAAAACAGCAACAGCTTTTCCAAAGGAAAGATTCGAGTAGGCAGCTTTGGAAGGTACAGGAGTGGGAGGATTGCCACCCTGGGCTCCTGTTTGGTCCCCCAAAGCTGTCCTATGGGACCATTGTGTGAAAAGGTGTGGTTGGCCTTTCCCCCCACACGTGAGGATGGTTTTCATTATGAGATGAACGCTCCCAGCTTTGCCCAGGGGACACATGAGCATTTCCCCAATAATTCAAGTAGGCCTCCTGAACTTTGTGAATGCTTCCAGGAGGGGAGAATGATCGGAGTCCTTGGAATCTATCTTGGAATTATGGGAATTTATTCACTCTCCTTAGTCAAGTAGATTATTCAATCCTGGTTGGAACTAGAATATTGAAAAGGCTAAATTCTCCAAGACAACAACAGCACGTGTTTCTAGGGTGGTAAGCTTTATAAGCATTTCCCACCCAACGACCCAGTGAAGTAAGTACTGTAGGTATCATCTCTATTTTTCAGATGAAGAAACTGTGGCTCAGAAAGGTTAAAGTGACCTGTCTTTGGTCACGCAGCTAGTCATTGTCTGAGGAGAGTCTTCTTCCTTCGGGTCCAATACTCTATTCATTAAGCCAGATAACCCTTTTCTGGGAGCCTCCAGGCATAAGGCACCTACAAATCATTCAAGCACAACTGCAGAGTGTATGCTTCCCTGTCCCTCTTCCTCATTCCATTGCTTCTTCATCTCTATCGTCCTGTCTCTCCCAGCTATCCCTACCCATGGCATGCAATCAAAGCATGACGGATTTAAGGGGAAAAGGGTATTCAAAAGCCTATCATATCATAACATATAAGCTTGCCGGGGTAGGATTTAGGTTAAATCCCACACGCCAGGATTCAGCTGAGCTAACACTTTATTACTTTAATTGAGATTTCAAAGTCAACCTCAGAAATGAGGCGTTTCCCGATCTTCCAGTAAGGAGCGAGCTCTCTCCTTTCAGTTTTCTTTGTACAAATTTCCCTGAATAGAATATTAGCTCCTTGAGGGCAGGAACTTCATTTTTGCCTTTGTATTTCTAGTGCCTAGCAGTTGAAAAGAGTATTGATCAAGTCAAGAAAACCTGGGCTCCAGTCCCACCTCTGGCAGTTCAAGCTGTGAGACCACAGGCAAATTCACCTCTCTGATCCTCAGTTTCTCTTTGATAAAATGGAGGTGATACATGTAGTGCTTGCTGCAGAGGACAGTCATAAGGCTTAAATAAGATAATGCTTAGGAAGCACATGGCAGTTCTGCAATCTCTCTATATAAATGTCCGCTGTAGTTATGTCGAGGGCCCACAAGTTCCTACATAGCCTATATGCACTGTCTAGGTCTTTCTGGGGGAAAGGGGGCAGGACTCTTAATCTGTCTGCATTGTCTCTCCAGATCATAAAAAGTGAAAGGTTCGTGGGGGCACTTGAGGATAAAAAATTCAGGGGCCGCAGGTTAAAAGAGTGGAATAACAAAGTACCTAGCAGGCCTCTGTACCCCAAGGTAAGAAAGACAACCAGGACTTTGTTGGGTTAGATTAGGAAGGGGGGGCCAGACTCAGAGCCGGTGGAAGGACAAGAGATGCTCTGTTTAGTTCAAAGAACTGATACGATCTTCATTCCGAATCAGCTAATGCAGGTGTTAGGAGTGTGGGAGGGGCACAAGTTAGAACCAGTTGGGCAGGATTCAGGGAAAGTAAAATTACATTCCCAGAGGGGTCAGAGGATGTATTACTGAATGCCTGGGAGAGACTTATAGCTGGAAGAGTAAGCTGGGAAGAGTTAAGGGGATGATAGGGAGGGGATCACAAATCAGCTCCATACTGAGAGAATCAGAGGTAATTCAAGGTTGGAAAACACATAGACCTGAATAGTGAACTCCACCATGATCTGATTGGTGAGCGTACAGCACAGCAGGACTATGCCTCATTTATTCGAGACACTGTTAGAGAAACTACCAAAGCCCTAGGTTTGATCAGGTCTGCAAAATATGGAGGGGGAACATCTTGGATTCAACATCAGAAAAATTCAAACCCTGACTCTTCCACTTGCTCCTGGTGTGACCTTAGGCAAGTCAACTTCGCATCTCTGAGACCTGTGTCCACATTTCTAAAATGAGGGCTTTGGACTAGATGAGGTCCCTTCTGGTCCTAACTCCATGACCCAATTTGGTTCAGGAACTGCTGTATCACCTTGCTGACATGCTGAGTTTCCAGTTCACAGGCTTTTTGCCATCAGAACTTAACAGTCTTGTTGTCTCGTTGGAAAAGGGAAGGTGCTGAGTTTCCTTCCTGTGGCAAGGGAAAAAAAAATGCAGAGAAAAATCCACAAAAGTACAGAGAGGAATTTGTTTCTTTGCTATTAAGGCCCTAGATTAATTATTAAAACCCTAATTGATTCTCTGTCAAAGTTTTCAGACCATTTCTTTCTCCTCAAGCCTCCCCCACCATCCGTTCCATTCCCTTGTCAGCAGATCTCTTATGCTTTACTGAGAAAGTAGAGGCCATTCTTTGTGAATGCTCTTTCTCCTTCCTCTACATCTCAAAACCCTTTGGCATCATCGCCTGTTTCTCCTCCGTTATTCTAGTCTCTGATGAAAACACCATGATAATTCTTGTCAAAGTCAACCCTTCACTATCAACTTCTGATCCCCTCCCCTCCTGTCTCTTCTGGCAGATTGTTCCCACAATCATCCCTTCTCTCTCTAAACTTCAGTATGTCTTTATCCACTGGTTTTGTCCCTGCTGCCTGCAAATATGTCCAGGTCTCCCCAAGCCTGAAAAACCCTTATAATTCTATCATTCTCTTAAACTATCATCTTTCTTTTTCTTTTCACAATAGGGGCTTAATGATAGCACTTACATAGTACAAAATGCTTTATTATTATTATTATTATTATTATTATTATTATTTTGCAGGGCAATTGGGGTTAAGTGACTTGCCCAAGGTTACATGACTAGTAAGTGTTGAGTGTCTGAGGCAGGATTTGAACTCGGGTTCTCCTGATGCCAGAGCTAGTCCTCTATTCACTACGATCGATACCCCCTTGCAAAATGCTTTATATATGTGTGTGTATACATATATGCATATTTGTATACTCATACATATATACAACACATGTATACATACACATGTGTATATACGTATATGTATGTATTTACATATATGTATATAATTTCATTTGATCTGCATGCCCATTCTTTGAGGTGCTATTTACTATCCTCTCATTTTACTGATGAGGGAACTGAGACAAAGGTTAAGTGAAATGCCCAAGGTCATACAGCTAGGAAATATTTTGAGGTAGGATTTGAACTCAAGTCTTCCTAACTCTAAGCACAACATACTAGCCCCTTCACTACCTTGATGTCTGCCTTAGTTTAATAAATGCATGTTGGATTGGATTTAACTGGATTTGTTCAGTTCTAAGAAAGCATGTTTATCTAGCAAATGAATTCTGTTTGGCTGTACAGTAGAAATTAAAGTTGGATCACATAGGAAGACTTAATTTTGTTGGTTTTTAAAATATAACATATTTCAGCTAGGTGGTACAGTGTTTAGAGTGCTGGTTTTGGAGTCAGGAACACCTGACCTCAAATCCAGCCTCAAACATTTATTAGCTGTGTGATCCTAGGCAAATCACTGTCTCAATTTCCTCTTTTGTAAACTGGAGATATTAATAGCAGTTGCCTCCCATAGTTGTTATGAGGATCAAATGCAATACTATTTGTACAGAGTTTTGCAAACAGTGGAGTACTATATGGATGTTAGGTATTGTTATTTCAGCTATTAGTATTAAAGCAGAAGTAACATTAAAAAAAAAAAGGACAATAACCAGGCTCTTCTGGGAAGGCCCAGAAGAATCTAGTGTATAAAAGCCATGCAAACACCTCATAAACCAAAGAACAAACTGCTTTGGGAAGTCACTGCCAATCACACCTAAGAGAACAGAATGGGTCGGGCCCTGGATATTAAGCTCCTGGCCTTTAGATTATGCTGGGGCAATGAGTCAATTGCTGCTCTATCTGTCAGTTGTTCCATTTCTGCAGGTCATGGACACAGGGATACACTTGACTCTTTGTGTGTGTGTCTGGGTAAATCTGGGGCTTTCTTCTCCGCTGTTGCTTTTTGTCTCTGCCTGGAGATGTGATTATCTTTCATCTCACCCAGGGAGTGATAGCAGGAGGAAACAGGCAATCAGGATGTTATAAAGCAAGTGGAGGAGAGAAAATCAAGAAAATATTGGATGTGATAGACCGTATGTGACGGGATTGTTATTCTAGTTCAAGTGACCTCTTTTGCAGCTCGCAGACCCCATGCCCTGTTTCTTTTGTCTGTGACTATGCCCTCCTCCTCTCTGAAAGCACTGAGCAGTTTTAAAACTTAGCCATAAAACAGGCTGATTATCATCCAAAGGAAGGAAGGAAGGAAACCCAGCCTTCTGAGGGACGTGGCTGGGGAAGCAGAGGTCATGAATTAGGGATACTCGTGTTTTTGAAGCAGCAGTGTGTTGTCTGGCAGTTGAGGAGGCCATCCATAGAGATGGTAGCTCCCACTCCAATTTAGATCAAAGGGTCACAGGTTTTAGAGCTGGAAGTGACCTTTGGGATTATGGAATCTAACCCCTCCTTTCACAGATGAGGAAACTGAGACCCAGAAGGGGAAGGGACTCATCCAAAGTTACACAGGTAGCAAAGCTGGTTTTCCTGGCTGACATTTGTTTTATAAATTAGCAAAGAGTGATAATAACTGACAATTATATTGTACTTTGAGGCAGCTAGGTGGTGAAGTGGATGGAGTAATCCAGTTGTCAATATTTTTGATAACTAGCTGCCAAGCTCTTTTGTTTCTAAGCTACTGAAGGACAAAATGTGCTGCCAGTGCACTCAAAATTCAACACCCTGGGAGGGAAGCATCATTGACCTTGCCCTAGTTACACTCTTACTTCTTTACTAAAGACCTGCTCAATTCATGTGGAGACCAAATTTAGGAGAATGTCGCCTTTTGACCAGCACTAGATGGAGAATTCCTAGCCTGGCTCCTCTCCAACCCATCTCCATCCAGCTCCATTGGGTTGTAACCCCCCATTTTTTTGCCCGAGTTTGGCCTAGTCCTTTCCTCCCCTTTTGTTGTGCTTGGAAGTAATTTCATTCATTTATCCTTGTTTATAATACAGGGATATGCATAATATAACCAAAGGCTCTAGCAGCATCTTTGTGATCTCATGGATATGAAAGATACGAAAACAACCAGATTCCCTCTGGCTGCCACGCTTAGCATCGATTGGGCTGTTTATCCCTGTTCCATGGTGCCCATGTGTTGCCAATCATCATAATGTTTCACTTGCTGCTGCCTCTTGCTTCCTTCCCAGAAGGCAGGAACTAACCAATGCAACAGGAAAGATAAGGAGAAAATTACATTATAGATGTCAGAGAGAGGAGGAGGGTAGCTTTGGTTATTGAAACTCATGTGAATGGAATTCCACATCCTTCCCTCTTGAGCTGCTCTTGTGGATGGATGAATGTGTCCTACTGGATGAGACTTGGGAGCCTTTGGCACAGTCAAAGAGAAGAGACACCAGGACAGATGATAAGATCCTGGATTTAGAACTGGAAGTGACCCAAAAGCCATCTGGTCCAACACCCTTAGTTTACAGATGAGGAAACTGAGGTCTGACCTCTCTGAGGTCAAGTGAAAGAAGGGAATGAAAAGTTATTAAACTCCTACTCTGGGCCAAATACTATGCAACTGTTAGCTCATTGGAGACTCACAACAACCCTGGGAGGTAGATGCTGTTATTATACTCATTTTACTAGTGAGGAAACTGAGGCAGCAGAGCTTAAGTGACTTGCCCAGGAACATACCACCAGTAAGTGTCTGAGGTCAGATTTGAACCTCGGTTTTCCTGACTCTGGCTCCTAAATGGACATCTATGGGGTATTAGGAAATTGTCGAAGCTCTTCTTGAAGGCAAGTAGATGTGGACACTGCTCTTCTCCTTGGATCCCCATGTATCTACAGGCTAAATGGACAGTTAACTCTAATTTCCCTTAGTGCTGTCTTCTTTTTGGTGTAACACAGTTATACTGCTTTAGTTATTTATGTACATGTTTTAGCCATACACACACACACACACACACCTCTCCAATGGAATGTAAGCTCCTTAGTACTTCCAGTGTCTAGCATTGTCTATTGCACATTGTTCATTGTTCAGTGTGTGTGTGTGTGTGTGTGTGTGTGTGTGTGTGTGTGTGTGTGTGTGTGTGTGTATGTAGTTTTATTGGTGTGGGAAGCTCTTAGTGAGGAAACACCTTCTGCCAATGCAGAGTTGCCTGGGGAATACTGACTGAGAGTTTAAGAAACCCTTGGTTGCCCATATAATCTCTGTGAGTCAGATGCAGATCTTCTTGACTCCCAAGATAGCCCTTCATCCACCATCTCAGGCTGTATCTCTGCAGTTGCTTAATTATTAAAATTGTTGGAAGGTAAAGAAGGTCTGAATGGGTTTCACCAACCAGTCTCCTCCCTTGCTCTAAGAGAAAATCTTCACTCAATCACTCAATACTAATAACTCACACTTGTATTACATTTTAAAGATTTACAAAGTTCTTTGAGCATAAGATCCTTGTAAGTATTGTCATGCCCATTACAGGAAAGAAAATTCTGACCCAGAGAAGGAAAATAATTGGTTCAAGGTTATATGGTTAGTAAACAGAACAGGGATTGAGACCAGTTACTGTCTCTTTCTAAAGCCCAGTGCTCTGTCCATTAAACCATACTGGTTTATAACATAACGTTTATATAGTGCTTTAAGATTTGCAAAGAACTTTATAAGCATTTACTTATTTTATCCCAACAACCCTGAAGGTAAGGTCCTATTATTTTCCTCATTATGAAGAAATTGAGTTTGACAGAAGTTAAGTGACTTGCCCGGGGACACACAAGTGTCTGAAGCTAGATTTGAACTCAGGTCTTCCTGACTCTAGACCAGCTCTCTATCCCACTTTAACGCCTAGCCAAGTTGTGTTACACCAGATATCTATTGAAGCCCTACTACATGGGTCCATTGTGAAGGTGATGACCTGAGAACAGGAAGGGGGCATTCCAAGAGCCATCCAGAATGTTGAATGTATCTTAATCTTCTTCCTTGGAGGACAAAGTTTGCTAGGACACAGTGGAGGACCAGAAGGCTAGTAGTGGATTCTCCTTCCTAACAATTCCCCCCAGACAGTCAGTCATTTGTCCATATGCAGCCCCTACACATAAACTAGATCCTTTTATCTATATACAGTCTACTCACACACATACGCAGCAAAATGTCCTGGACTAGAAGGCAAGATTGAGGGTTAGGAAGGCTTTGGTTCATTTCACACTTCTGACACTTGCTAGTTATGTTTACCAGAGGTACTTCTCTAAAGGAATGAGAAATAGATGGATCGGTAGGAGTTCCCATGCCAAGGAAATCATGGCTCCATGATGAAATGACAAAGGCAGGCACATACAGATGCTCACCATCTTTTATTCACTGTCTTTCTCACCACCCCAGCTAAAAGGAGTGAAGAAATTCAGGATATCATGACTCCCTGATGAGTTGTGATGTACCAATTGGAAAAGAGTGCTTTAGAGATCATTATGTTCACCACATACCCCCATACTAGTTGGGTCCTGGATCTTAAGGAACAGAAACAGTTATAGCTGCTTTTAACATTATAAATTATGCACAAATCACCAGGGTCCACATACATACACACATATACAAGATACAACGAGACATACCTTGCCCATTCTCTGCCCCCTTTGGCTCCCAATCATATACTGATTTGGGCATATGAATCCACCCAGGAAATCAGCTTTGTCCAGAACTCTCCATCAATTTGGAGTGGTCTGAAGTGGGTAGGACTCCGTGTGTGTATTTTTATTGTAAAGTGACAAAGGAAGCAGGAGCCTTTTTCCAATTCATTCATCAGGACAAGGAGAGCCCAGGTCCTATGCAGTCATCATGAGTAGGTTAGATAAATATAAACACAGTTTAGTAGAATTCCTTTGGGGTCAAGGGCTGTATCCCTGGGTCCATCAGTCACTCTTGATTACATGTCTTCCTCCTCATCTATAAAAACGGGCTGTTGGATTAGGTGACTTCTGAGGTCTGTTCCAGCCCTAAATCCAAAAAAGAGAGAATCCTGGGTGTGGGGAGGGGGGATTAAAAAGGTGCCTCAAGTAGAAAGTAGCACCTGAGTTGGGCTCTGAAAGAGGTGAGAGGTGTGAGGTGAGAGTGTGTTTCAGTAAACAGCTATGCAAAAGCAAAGAGGAAAGAGTGTCCCATGGAGGTTCAGTGATAAAAATGCTTAGAAGAGACAGAACTAGCGCCTACACTCAAGTGTTCTCACTCTAAGCCTGGCACCATTTACATTGCACTCTGACGATAAGCAAAGTCACTCATGGATTGGAGACAGAATCATCCCTAGATATGACTGATCAATTTTCCCTCAGGTATCACCCACACCCAGATAATTTTCTATTAAGTCAGTTTCAAAGGCTCTAGTAACCCCAAGATTTCAAGACAAAGTCCATGTAATGCCCGAGTCCCCCAGCCCCTACCTTTGCCATGCCAGGAAATAGGAGGGGATAGATGGTCTTACTTCTAGGCCCGATCAATAAGCCTTGATTTTAGCACCTACTATGTGCTGGGCTATACGATCATTTAGGCTGCCCCCAGAAAGCAAACATTCCCTAGGCATGAGGAATCAAGACTCTCTGGGTCTTGATTCATGAGGAATCAAGACTCCTGAGTCTCAGAGTTTCTCTAATATGGCCCTCAGGGTACCTTTTCTCTCCTCACCTCCCCTTTTCAGCTTCCTTTTATATATTGTCTTCTTTTATTAGAATGTAAACTCCTTGGGGGCAGGCACTGCCTTTCTATTTTTATCTGCATTTCCAGCACTTAGCATAGTGCATGGCATAGTAAGCTCCTCGTAAATGCTTTTTTGACACAGAATAGTTTACTGGGCTGTTCCCCTGCCTGTGACTTGCAGCAGGGGGTCCTTCTCCAGTGCCCAGTGACCCCAGGCTAGAAAGCAGCTAGGTGTGATGTCCCTGACACCTGCTCCAGACAGTTCAGCCATCATGCCTGAGAAATTCACAGTTCTCCAAGAATATGAAAACAATAGCTATTGCTTTGGTGGAGCTCGGTTTGTATGCACCAGCCAATAGTGTTCAGGATCCGTCAGCTACATCTTGGCTCCTACTAGAATCCGAAAGAGAGAGCATCCTTTCCATCTGGTCCTCTGATGTCTCAGCCAGGCTGTGTGTGCTGGGCTGCACTGGAGCCATCTCAAGATGCTTCAAGAGAACTAACTACTTGTTAAATTTTTAATGTGAGCTTTTGCACCTCGGAAATCGGCAAACATGATAAATCAGGGCTTGATTTATTGTTTTGTTGACTGTCTTGACTTGAGAAAGTTATGGGAAAAAATGTGAATGATGCAGATTAAACCTGAAGCTGGGTCGTGTGTATATTTCTCCCCTACATGAACAGTTGTTAAACATTTATCAACATACCACTATTACCTCCCCAGTTAACTTCTGCTACTCTGCAGAACAGGATCTGAGCCTTCCCTTGCTTCTCCCTAAACAGCCCCTACTTTGCTCTTAACTCTCTCAAATCCCAGGGGTTCTGAGAAGAGCTTTGCTACAGCTTCTGTACATATGGTGGCCTGCTATATGGGGAAAATTGGGTGGTGCAGAGAAAAGATGCCTGGAGTCAGGAAGACTTGTGGAAAAATCCCATCCCATCTCAGACACTAGCTGTGACCCTGGGCAAGTCACTTAACCCTATTTGCCTGTTTCCTTATCTGTCAAAACAGCTGGAGAATGAAATGGCAAACCATTCCAGTATCTTTGTCAAGAAAACCCCAAATAGGGCCACAAAGAGTCAGACACACCTGAGATGACTGAACAACAATATGTACTCTACACTCTAACTAAATAGTGGCTTGTTATTTCCTGTTTACATGAGCAGATAGCTCTGCCCAGAGGAGTAGAGACAGAATATCAAGACTAACCCCCATTCATGAACTATCAACTCTTTATTTACAATTTAATAAAACATACATGCAACACACCACAAGACTACAAGGTGACAACTCTCCCCCACCCTCCGCACCTACCAAAGCCCCCCTCCCCCCTTTAAAGAGGAAAATCCATCCCGCTAGAAAAATCCTAAGAATTCAGACGGAGTGACCAAAGGCCTTGGGATGAGTCCATTCCACTAAGTTTTTCATCAATGAAAACCAATTCCAACCTAGGAGAGGGGACAAGGAGGTCAGAAGACACTGTAGGCTGAGGGTCGAGTCCTGAAATTAGAGGTTCACAGCTGATAATTATAGTAGAAGTGGGCTGGGTTCTTCTATAAACCAAAGACTTTCTGGAGAGTGAATTAATTCCCTGCTCCCTCCCCATTCATCCTAGTAATTAGGACAAGCCATAGAGGAGCAAACGCTGGAGCAATTAAACCATTTCTGGCCTTATTCATAATCTCTCCCACCAGAAACCAGAATGAGTTTATTTTCTAACTCATCCAAATGACCTCTAATCTCCTGACTGCTTGGTTTTTGCTTTCTTCTTCCATACATTATGATGTTGCTTTATAGATGTGTTCTGGGCTTCATGTATGTGCCTTGTCTCTCCAGCTACAGGTCAGATCCCATTTTCGTGAACCCCAGGCACTAGCTCAGTAATTTTCCTTGAAGTCAGTAATTAGGTATGTTGGATATTTCTTGAAACTGGTAGTCTAGGAAAAGTTGGAAGTCTGGTCTAGTTACTAGTTCCCTCTAAGTCAACTTAGAGTTGCCAGTTGAAATGCAATGTTATGTTTGTTTGACCTGTAGAGTGTAAGCTCTTTTGGGCCAGGGGATGTTATCTGCTACTACTTCTGTGCTCCTCCTCATAGCAACTAGGACATAGCCCTCTACACAGTATGCACTCGACCTTATGTTGACAGATTGGCTAAAGAAAGTCCTATGATAAGTGAATTTGTTACTGGAGATGGGGTAGGGAATGGACCTGTGAGTTAATCGGTTATAGGGAATTCCCAGATGAGGAAGCCTCTCTACAACGCATCTTTTTAGATCACTGAAAGGACTAGCCCAGGGTCCCATAGCCCTGGGCTATGACACATAGTATGTATCAGAGATGAGATCTGAACCCAGTTTTTCTTTTATTCACTAAAGAGTCTAAAGCCCAAAATGTGTCAATCACTGCAGCAACTTCTGGGTTTGTTTGTTTGTTTTTCTGGGTAGCCAAGAGCATTTGAGTCAGCACTGCTCTTTTCAGACTCCTTAATATGGCATTATGAAGCTACCTCTGGGCAGTGGAAATCTCTAGCTTCTGTAACTGGAGAATTATACTCACCTAGATCAAGGTCACATGTGGCCCTCTAGGTCCTCAAGTGCAGACCTTTTGTGAAATTTAGATTCAGTCACAGGGCCAAACTTGAGGACTTAGGGGGCCACTTGTGGCCTTGAGGCCACAGGTTCCCTACCCCGATCTAGATTAAAGAAAGCTGAATGGGGGGGGGGGGGGTTATGGAATCCCAGAGCTGGAAGGGGGCTCAGAAGTGGTCTAGTTCAACTTTCACCTAATCAAAAATTCCTTCTATGATATAATGATCTACCCTCTTTCATTTGAAGACCTCTAGGGAGAGCCTATCCCACTTTGGGGGTGATTCTAATTATTAAAAAGCTTTGATTTTCCCTGAGTCTAAATCTACCCCTCTGTAACTTCCACTCATTAGATCTGCTCTCTGGGGCCAAGGTGAACAGATCCAATCCCTCTCCTATATGATAATACCTTCAATGTTCCCTCTAAATCTGGGCTTCCTAACCTGGGCTTGGAGAACTTACTTTAAAAAAGAGTATGGGGGCGGCTAGGTGGCGCAGTGAGTAGAGCGTCGGCCCTGGAGTCAGAAGGACCTGAGTTCGGATCCGGCCTCAGACACTTTAACGCACACACAGACAAAAACCTAGCTGTGTGACCTTGGGCAAGTTACTTAACCCCAATTGCCCTCCAAAAAGCAAAAAAAAAAAAAGAGTATGTATGTGTAATATATATTTATGTGTGTCTGTATTTATGTGCATATATAGATACACATATATAACTGAATTTTAATTTAATTGGCTTTCTTTGTAATTTCCTGTGTTTTCTTTTATGCATTTAAAAATACGACTCTGAGAAGGAGTCCACAGGCTTTACCAGATGGCCAAAGGGATCCAAGATAACACACAAAAAGTTAAGAACCCCTGGTCTAAGTCTTCCCTTCTCCAAACTAACCAACCTGAGTTTCTTTAACCAATCCATGAAAGACTTGATCATCCTTTGGATGCTTTTCATTTTGTCAATGTCCTTCTTAAAACATGGTGCTTGGAAAGGACCTTGATGCTTCAGAATTGGTCTGATCAGAGTAGAGGAAAACAGGACTATCACCTCCCTTATTCAGGCCTTGGTGACTGTCCTCAACTCTGTGAAGGATGGCTTTAGAAATCATTGGGGTAGCCTCTATCTCAACAGAGAGTAGGGCTAGAAGAAATGAACTTTCATTACATCAAGAGAGACTTAGTTTAGACATTAGAAAGAACTTCCTAATAATAATTAGAAAGAACTTCCTGGTGAATGGACATTGCTTGACTAGACCCTGGATTTCCCCTATGCCTAGAAGAGAGATCTTGAGAATCTCCATGGGTCTAATGTTTCCTAATTCAGATTCCTAGGTAAGACTGAGAATCAAATAGATAGATTTGTTGGGTTATACTGATGTGGTCCATACTTAGAATCAGCTGCTTAGGGGACCAAGAACTCTGACTACCATGGACTTGATACCTTTGGCCACCCATTTAGCTCTATGGTGGTTAGCCTACTGTCTCACAAATATGTGCCTTTAGTTATAAGGACTGGACAAGTAAGTGTGGGACAGAAAAGGGCAGATTTTAACTAAAAGTAGAAGAAAAATGAAGTAGCATCATATTTGTATCTGAAGGACCTCATGGGATCATTGTACACTCACTAGAAGCTATTGAAATTTAAACTCCCAGAGAGCAGGGACCAGGTCTTCCCCAATCACTTTTATAGACAAACAAGCACTTACTGAGTGATCTTTGATGAGGGGACACTGTGATTTATAGAAGAAGGAGGGCGGCAAGAAGACCCTATTACCTAACCCAGCCATAGACTTTACTAAGGCATATGTCTATCTCTCTCCCACTGAAGAAGCAGAAAAACACGGAAAGTGAGTAAATTTTCACCTTTTCCTCCTCCCTTCCCTCCAGGTTGGTGCTAAATTATTATCTTTCATAGCACAGCGAAATTAACTGATGAGTTATCTCTTCCTCTCCTGTAGATATTGCCAATAGTTCAATTTGCTTTTATCATGGTGGTGCAGTATCTCTTGGAGACAGTAGAGGTCACTCTTAGCATTGCCATCCATTGTAAATGGCTGTGAGAAGATGAAGGAAGTAGGGAGTCTGGAATTGTGGGCTGGCTGTGTTGGTGCCATTGAAAAGTCCAATGCTTCATTAAGCCCAATGGGTCTCAAACGCCACTCTCCAGTCATTTCCTTTTCATAGTTAGGACGTCCAGGCTCAGAACCTTCGACAACCATCTGGCCCACTCTTGTTTTCCCCATCACTGGTTTTAAATAATTCTCTCCTTTCCCTCACCTTCCAGGGCATGGTCCACAGGCAGATGGGGAAACTGTGCCATCACCTGGGTACGCTAAACGTTAATGAATGATCCTTGCTCCCCATCAATGGACTCTGGCTCCACACATCGTCCTTTCCTTCGAGTGACTCTTCGGTTACGGTGAAATTTGGCGTAGCAGCGGAGTCCTGTGCAAAGTAAACAATAGAAGAGTAAAGGAGGTGGCCATCTGTCCTGGGGGAAGAGAGAGGCTCTGTGTGCACACACATGTATATTCTCAATGGCTTTAACAGTCTACTCTACCTCAGAATCTAGGGTCCTATGAGTTCCCCTACAGACGAGGGCTTTGCACTGGGATATACATCTGTTCTCTCCAAAGTTACTAATGATTTCTTAATTGCCAGATCTTATGGCCTTTTCTAGTCTTCATTCTTCTTGACTTTTCTGCATCAATCACCGTTTTCTCCTTGACATTCTCTTCTCTCTAGGCTTCTGTGCCATGATTCTCTCCTGATTCCCCTACTTAGTCTCAGTCTCTTTTGATGATCTTCACCCAGGTCCCATTCAATAACTGTGAGTTCTCATAGGGCTCTATCCCAGGCCTTCTCCAAGTCTTCTCTCTATATACTGTTTAATTTCCCATGAATTTAATTACCCTCTCCACGCTGATGATTCTCAGATCTACTTATCCAGACTTAACCTCTCTGCTGACCTCCACTCTTGCATCTCCACCTGCCCATTAGACACCTCTAACTGGAGGTCCTGTAGACATATTAAGCTCAGCAAGTCCAAATCTCCCCCTACACATTCCCCTCTTCCATGTTGAGGGTACCACCATTCCCCAGTCACGAACACTTACGACCTAGGTATCATCTTTGACTCCTCACTCTCTCTGGTCCTCCATATCCAATCTGTTGACAAGGCCTGTCCATTTTGTTTTTGTAACATCTCTTTCATATGCCCTCTTCTCTTCTCTGACCCTGCCACCATCTTGGTATAGGGGCTCATCACCTCATATCTGGACTACTGCAAGAGTCTGCTGGTTGTTCTCCCTGTTCCAAGTGTCTCCCTACTCCAGTTGATGTTTCACTCAGCTGCCAAAGTGATCTTCCTAATTACAGGTCACCCCCCTCCCCACCCCTCATACCTCCCTTCAGTCAACTCAAATGGTTCTCTATCACCTCCAGGATCAAATATAAAATTATCTGGCATTCAAAGCCCTTCATAGTTTGCAGCTGTCCCATCTCCAGTCTTCTTATACCTTACCTCCACCTCCCTGGCCATGTACTCTTCAATCCAGGGACACAGTCCCCTGGCTCTACTCTACACAAAACACACCATCCTCCAACTCTGGGCATTTTCACCGGCTGTCTGCTATGCTACCAATACTCTGCCTTCCCTTCTCAGCTTCCCTGGCTTCCTTCAAATCTCAGCCTAAATCCTAGCATCTACAGGAAGCCTTTCCTGACTCCCCCTTAAATTCTAATGCTTTCCCCTCTTGCTTACCTCCAATTTATCCTGTCTGGAGCTTATCTGTATGTGGTTTGTTTTCTGTCATCTCTCCGATTAGACCATGAGTTCACTGAAAGCAGAGACTGTCTATCGTTTTTCATTATATCACCAACCCTCTCAGCACAGTGCTTGGCACATAGTAAGTACTTAAATGCTTGCTGACTGATATGTAGTATCTATTTACTCATACTGTCAATGAAAACAGATGCCTCTTTTTTTTTTTCTGCCCTGGCCACTAAATGTCTTTTCTACTCTCTGGCTTAAAAATAAGGTTTTTATACTCAGGGGCATGAGAGATTATTCATGAATAGCTAGGAATTCACCTGCCTTTTCATGGATTGCTATTTAGGGGTGATGTAGATTGATTTCTCAGAGTCAACCTGCTTTTCCTCCTTATGACATTATTATGACAGACCCTCAGGGAAACTACTTCAGGTTTTAGCATATGATTTAGCTGTCTCAAAGATTAGTACCCTGCGTTAATTTTTTTTCTTGAAATATAACTCCACTTTGGCAAAGAATTGGAAATTGAGGGGATGACTACCAAGCAGGGCATGACTGAATAACTTGTGGTATATGATTGTGATGGGCTACTATTGTGCTATAAGAAATGACAAGCCGGATGCTCTCAGAAAAACCTGGGAAAACTTACATGAACTGATGAAAAGTGATATGAGCAGAACCAGGAGAATACTATATATAGTATCAAATATTGTACAATGATCAACTGTGAATGACTTAACTATTCTCAGAAATACAATAACCTGAGATATTTCCAAAGGACTTATGATGAAAATGCAAGACATCTCCAGAGAAAGAACTGATGAAGTATGAATGCATACTTTTTTTTACTTTACTTATTGCTGTTGTTTTGGTTTCTTAAACAACAGGATTAATATTCACATGGCTGCACATGTATAACCTATATCAAATTACTTGTCATTTCAATGAGGGGTAGGGGGGGGGAGAGAGAGAGAAAGAGAAAGAGAGAGAGAGAGAATTTAGGACTCAAAATTTAAAAAAAATTAATGCTAAAATTGTTTTTACATGTAGTTAGAGAAAAAATAAAATATTAAATGAAAAGAAACAACAACAAAAGGAAACACGACCCCACTCCTAGGGAGGAGGCAGGAGCTTAGGTCACGTGGGATTGGCTTCAAAGAGACTAACTGAGCAGGAGCCTTGGAAGCAGGCAGGGGGCTTGAGTGCTCCAATACAGCCTTTCTGGGCACCCCACATGCAAGAGGAGGTAGAAACGCCTGCAACCTGCTGGCTCTGCTTTGATCTCCTCTCGCTGTAGCTTCCAAATAGACAACAACAGGGTGGGCCTTTTACACCAGTAGAATGGTGTTGATCACTCTTTATAATAGGAGTAAGAAGTACAATAGCTGGAAATGATAATAATGATAGCTAATATTTACATAGTGCCTACCATGTGCTGGGCACTGTACTAAATATTATCTCATTTGATTCTCATAACAACCCCTGGGAGGCAGGTGCTATTAGTATCCCCATTTTCCAGATATGGAAACTGAGGCAAACAGTGTGTGACCTGCTCAGGGTTATACTAAGTCCCTGCCTGCTCCCTGGGGGAAATGGGGTTATGTTTCAAGAAAAAAATAGTGGAAGGTACTAATCCATGAGACAGCTAAGTCAAGCTAAACCTCAGGTTTTCCTGAGGGTCTGTCACTAAGATAAGGAGGAAAAGCAGTAAGTGTAGCAGGGCAGATTTGAACTCAAGTCTTGCTGGGTCAGCTAGGTGAATAGAGCACCAGTACCAGACCCCCAAAGTCAGTAAGACCTGAGTTAAAAAATCCAGCCTCAGATACTTATTAACTATATGACCCTGGATAAGTCACTTCATTCTGCTTGCCTCAGTTTCCCCTTTGTAAAATGAACTGGAGAAGGAAATGGCAAACCATTCCAGTACCTCTGCAAAGAAAACCCCAAATGGGGTCACAGAGAGTTGGACACCATTGAAATGACTGAACAACATCCTAACTCCAGTGTCAGCACTCTATCCACTGAACCACCTAGTTACAAAGGACATTAGATGGAGCTGACTCGTTTATTGCTATGATAACATTTAAAAAAATAACTAGATTTGTGATTTAATTTGTGTGGGGAGCTCAAAGTGAGGAAATTCTCTCTACCAAGGCCATTTCTTCTGCATCTCATTAGTCCCTCATAACAACCCTATGAAGCAGCTGCTGTTATGATCTCCATCTTATTATTATTATTATTTTGCTTTTTGGAGGGCAATTGGGGTTAAGTAACTTGCCCAAGGTCACATGGCTAGGTTTTTGTTTGTGTATGTGTTAAGTGTCTGAGGCCGGATCCAAACTCAGGTCCTTCTGACTCCAGGGCTGACGCTCTACCCACTGCGCCACCGAGCCGCCCCTGATCTCCATTTTTCAGGTGAGGAAATCAGGCCCAAATAATGGAAGTGACTTGCCCAGGGTCACAGAGGTTAGCAAGTGACAGAGTCAGGATTCAAACTCAGGTCTTCCTGACTCCAAGTCTATCCACTTATCCACTCACTCTGATAACAACAGATATATCCGAACAAAGTTGATTGATGTGTTCGTGGAGAGAGATGGGAAGGGTGGTGAGAATCATGTTTTGACCCTTCATGGCTGTGGGTTTTTTTTTTTTTTTTATTGAAGGAGGATGAGATTTCTCCAACCCTTAGAATGACCTCCCTTGGTCAAAGCATGTAGCACACACCCTACTTTGGGTTGTCCTGCCTTTGGGGGACAACCCTCCTTGAACTCAGCAAGGCTGGTCCTTGGAGAATTATCTCTCATTGGATCCAGACTCAAAGCCTTTCCAGACCTTACCAGAGAGTGTAGACTTAGCAAGTAGAGCCTTCAAGAACTTAGGGTCACCATAACAAGGCCAAGGAAAACTTCTCAAACATGGGACAGCGAAAAGGGAGGGCTAGGAAATCCTATGGGGGTCCCAAGAAGGAGTGGCAGCTGACTTTCCTGATAAACCAAATGCCATCAGCTTCTTTTCTAAGGGGACAAAGACTTTTGCATTCCCCACCCCCAAATACAATATTCAGAAGTCTTTAGCCTGGGCTCCATCCTTGACCCCCCACAGCATCCTCCAACAGCTAGTTCACTCAGGAGCCAGGTTTAAGTGGGAAATCATTTTTGTTGAATTCCTCCCAGTTCTTTGAAGCCCAACTGCTACCCTCCAGGCAGCCTCCTCTCATTGTCCCAAAGAATCATTGACCTCTTGGACCTCACATAGCTGTTTATTTGGTAATGTTGTGCTTTTAGAGTACATTAAAGTTTTAAAAACACTTTACATCTATTTTTAAGTTGTTTTTTCTAAATTTAAAAACACTTGAAATCTATTATCTCATTGGGATCCCCACAACTGAGTGAGTTAAGGACCCATTTTACAAATGAGGAATAAGGGAAATAGAGATACTTAGTGATAATTAATGATAATTAGCATTTATATAGTGCTTGAAGGTTTACAAAGAGCTTTATAATTATTTTCTAACTTTATTTTCACTACCACTTTGGGAGTCAGGGTCTCTTATTATCCTCATTTTATAATTGGGGAAACAGGTTAAGTGACTTGCCTAGGGACACACCTCTAGTAAGAGTCTGAAGCAGGATTTGCACTCAGGTCTCCTTGTCCCCAGTCTACTGTTAGTATTATCCTTATAACTGAATGAGTTAAGAAATAATTTTACAAATGAGGAATCTGAGAATCAGATAGGAATAAAAATAATAAATAATAATGTAAAAATGCTGTGAAGTTTGCAAAGTGCTTTACATAGGTTATCTTGTTTAATCTTTACAACAACCTTGTGAGGTAGGTGTTATCATGACCTTCAACTTAAAGATGAGAAAACTGAGGGGTCATACAGCTAATAATTGGTAAAGGCGGCATTTGAACCCAGCCCTTTCTAACTTCCAAGTCTACCAGCCTACCAACTGACCCATCAACAAGCATTCGTTAAGTGTCTACATGAGCCTGGCATTGGGGGTACAGAGATAAAGACAAAGCCATCTCTGCTCTCAGGGATCTTACATTCTAGTAGGGAAAACAACATGGACAAACAGAGCTACCATGACACCTCCCAAAGTCCTGGTTATGAGAAAGCAGGATGAGAAATAAGGCCTCCTGGTTCCCTCCCCACCTTATGCCAAAGAGAGAAAGCTAGGCTAGAGAGAACTCACCTTCCATGCACATGCAGTCATCGAAACACTTGTTATTAAGGCCCCGGTTATGAGGTTTGCAGAGATGTTCCCGTAAGTCACAGCAGGACCCTGCCAAGATATCAAGTGTAGTCAGAGGCGCCAGGCAGGGCGCCTCTCCCTACTCTTCCCCCAAGGGACTGGCCCCCTTTAAAGGGAATCCATCATCTCCATGTCCAGGAGGCTGCCCCGGAAGAGAGGAGTGCATGGGCCAGCTGGTCCAGAGAGGCACCATGCCGGGCTCACTGATGGATGTCACCAGAGGCTCTCTCCAGGGAGGGCCAAGATGCCCAACTGCCGGAAGCTGCTTATTGATCATAGAAGAACAAACCACATGTGACCATCTCCAGGAGAGAACTGGCAGGCTAGGCAGAATCTGAGAATTTTATATCTACGGAGGATCTCAGAGATACAGCCCTCCTCAATTTAATAACAATAATAGTTAGCATTTACATAGTGCCTAAAAGTTTATAAAACACTTTATAAATGTTATCTCACTTTATCCTCACAACCCTGGGAGTTGGGTGCTATTATTATACCAATTTTATGAATGTGAAAACCAAGGCAGACAGGTGAAATGACTTGCCCAAGGTCACAGAGTTAGGAAGTGTCTGAGGCTAAATTTGAACTCAGGTCTTCCTGACTCCAAGTGTGGTGCTCTGCAAAGAAAAAGAGAGCCAAGACAGATAGCTAGAAGATGTGTCTACCTTAAAAAACTAATATTTCAGCTGTGCTGGTAGGACAGTCATATTGTTTTTTAAGGCATCCTCAGAGGTTTTGGGCATCACAATTCCATGCACATTAAGAGTGCTTTATGGTTTTAAAAATGTTTTCCTCTTTTAGGCTCAGTTTTCTCATCTATAGAATAGGGATAATAATAGCTCCTACCTTTGGGGTTATTGTGAAGATCAAATGAGATCACCTATGAGAAGTACATTGCAAAGAGTTAGAGAAATGCTAGCTAGTATTAACAGAAGTGGAATGAATGGCCAGTCTCTGCTATCTCTGTGCCCTTGCTCACCCCTCTCCCATAACTAGGACATCTCTCTCTTCAACCACTACCATCTCTTGAAGTCTCTGCCTTCCCTAAGGGTCCATCCAAGATTTCCCCATTTCCATGAAGCCCTCTAATCCCCCAGGCCCAAGCAGAAGCAAGCTTTCTCCCCTCAGATTTTGCATTGCCATGGCCTTTCCTTTAATGGTCTGCTTTGGCAAGGGGAGGGAAAGAGGTGTAGCAACTTTCCCATAACTAGAGGTCTTCAAGCAGAGGCTGAACAGCCCCTTGGGACATTGCAAAGTGATTCTTGGTCAGATAGGAATTGGACTCCATGGCCCCAGATGTCCCTTCTGATCTTATCCTCCCTATCATGGTTGATCTAGTGCTGGTCCTCTCCTCCTTGTCCCCATTAGAGGATAAATAGGCAGGGTCCATGTCATAGCCATCACTGAGTCCCCAGCCCATAGCAGACACTCAAAATAAATGTTAGCTGAATCGATCAAATTGGGCAAAAAGTGAAGGAAAAAAATCAGTCAGCCAGCTATTTGGTTTCCATGACACCAAACCCTTTTGAATCCTGCCCCACCCCCACCATGTGACAAGCAGGAACAATTTGTCATGGCAAACAGCTGTCAAATTTGCTTTGTGACGGGCTTGATAGCCACCATAGTCAAACAGGTGGCGGCATAAACACAGGCTTCATTCATCCCTCCCTCAAGATCTGTTGCCTGGGTGACGGGATGAGGACAGAATCTGGCCCTACTCAACAGGAAGTAGTCAGGAGAGAGAGGAAACCCAGACTCTAGGCAGAGGCTGGCTCCAGTTTTGCCATCCTCAGCGGAGCATGGGCCCTCCTCAGTAGGCCTGAGAATCACCTCCCTCTTCCCCTCTCCACCCTATTCCCTCTAGAAGATCCCCTGGAGTGATGGAGAAGGAGTACCTGGGAGACAGTCCAGGTGATGGTCGCAGGGTTCTTCTCTAGCTGCTGAGGTTTGGTTGCTGTAGCCTGGGCTTTTACTCTGATGTTTCTCTGAAGAGGAGAAAATTCAGGGTCAGAAAGCTGATAGACAGATCCCTCTCTCCCCACCACCTCCACCAGGCAGGCTGCTACTGAGAGTGGGGTACCAGCATCCCCCAGTCCTATATCTGGCTCTTCAGGCTTTCCGTGGAACTTAGGATTGTTAGGACTGGCTGGAAGAACCCCAGAATGGCAGAATGTGAGAGTTGGAAGGGACTTTGGTGCTCATCAGTCTAATCTATATATGAAAGGATTCCCTGCATCACACATGGACCTTAGAGAAAGCCAGTTATAGAAGCAGAGGATTTAGGACTGAGAGAGTTTTTAGGGGTCAGAGTGTTTCCAACCGTTTCATTCGACAGAGAAGGAAACCGAGGCCTAGACACATTCTTGGATGTTAAAGGTTGTCTCCCTGACTATAGTAGAGGGGAATCAGGGAGGTAGTTTATTAATCTCTAGGAGATTCAGAGAGGATTTTTTTTTTTTTGTGATATGGCTAGGGAATTATATAATATTAAGATTCTTGTGCTTCTGAAGTTAACATTTCTATGCAGTGAAAAGGTGGATTTTTACCCAGGACCTATATGATCACAACTACAAAACACTTCTCACACAAATAAAGTCAGATCTAACTAACTGGAAAAATACCAATTGCTCGTGGCTGGTTTGAGCTAATTTTAAAAAAAATGACAATTTTACCCAAACTAAATTATATATTTAGTGCCATGCCAATCAATTTACCAAAAAACTACTTTATAGAGCTAGAAAAAATAGTAACAAAATTTATTTGGAAGACCAAATGGTCCAGAATATCAGGGAATTAATGAAAAGGGAAGGTGGACTAGCTACACCAGATTTTAATCTGTATTTTAAAGCAGCAGTCATCAAAACTACTTGGTACTGGCTGAGTAATAGAGTAGTGGATCAATGGAATAACAGATTGGGCACACGAGATTCAGCAATCAAAGTTAGTAATCTATTGTTTTATAAACCCAAAGACCCCAGTTTTTGGGATAAGAAAGCACTATTTGACAAAAACTGCTGGGAAAACTGGAATATAGTATGGCAGAAACTGGGCATAGACCATTATCTAACACCATATACCAAAATCAGGTCTAAATGGGTGCATGATCTAGGCATAAAGGATGATACTGTAAGCAATCTCTGAAAGCAAGGAATAGTTTACCTGTCAGATTTGTGGAGAGGGAAAGACTTTATGAACAAACAAGAATTAGAGAACATTATAAAATGCAAAATGGATAATTTTGATTACATTAAATTGAAAAGCTTCTGGACAAACAAAGCCAATGTAACCAAGATTAAGAGGGAGGTGAGAAATTGGGAAAGAATTTTTACAACCTATGTCTCTGATAAAGGACTCATTTCTAAAATATAGAGAGTTGAGTCAAATCTATGAGAATACAAGTCATTCCCCAATTGATAAATGGTCAAAGGATATGAACAGACAGTTTTTAGAGAAAGAAATTAAAGATACCTATAAGCATATGAAGAAATGCTCTAAATCACTATTGATTAGAGAAATGCAAATCAAAACAACTCTGAGGTACCACATCTCTCCAGTCAGATTGGCTAAGATGACAAAACAGGAAAATGACAAATACTGGAGAGGATGTGGGCAAATTGGAACACTAATGCATTGCTGGTGGAGTTGTGAACTGATCCAACCATTCTGGAGAGCAATCTGGAATTATGTCCAAAGGGCTTTAAATAATTTCATACCCTTTGACCCAGCAATACAACTTCTAGGGTTATATCCCAAAGAGATCATTGAAGTGGGAGGAAGACCCATATGTACAAAAATATTTATAGCAGCTCTTTTCGTGGTTGCAAAGAATTGGAAATTAAAGGGGTGCCCATCAATTGGGGAATGGCTAAACAAGTTGTGGTATATGCATGTAATGGAATATTATTGTGCTATAAGAAATGAGGATGAGACAGTTTTCATATTTACCTGGAGAGGCTTATACAAACTGATGCTGAGTGAGAAGAGTAGAACCAGGAGAAATTTGTATACAATCACAGACACAACATATGTGTGATGACCAACTATGACAGACTGGACTCTTCTCAGCAATGCAGTGATATAAGTCAATCCCGAAAGACTCATGATGGAGAGAGATGTCTACATCCAGAGAAAGAACTAGAAAGAACTGAGTTTGAATCCTGATTGAAGCAAACTACTTGATCTTTTCCCTTTTATTGTTTGGTTTTATTTCCTCCTTACCATTTTTCATTCCATCTAGTACAATCCGCCTTTGTAACCTGACTAATGTCTAATGTGAAAGTATTTGCAGATCCTATACTAGATTGTATGCCATCATGGTGGGAGGGGAGGCAGGGGAGGGAGGGAAAGAAAATTTGAAACTCAAGGAATTATGGAATTGAATCTCGTGAACTAAAAGTAAACAAACAAATTAATAAAGACAATAAAAAGGTGGATTTTTAAAATTCAGAACTGTGGGCAACTTGGATCATTTACCATAAATCAATCAAGCATTAAATGCCTGTGGAGGGGAAGGTACTTGGTATATGGAGATAAAAAGGAAACTGTTCTTGCCCTCAGGGAAGTAACAGGTCAATACACACACGTATGTATGTATAAAAATAAATACAAGACAGTTTGGGGGTGGAGGATGAAGAAACTGAACTTTGAAGGAAATCAGAGATTCTAAGAGGTAAGAGTGTGGAGGATGGGCATTCAAGCCTGTAACAAAAGTGTGGAGAGCACAATTTCTATCAGT
Source organism: Gymnobelideus leadbeateri (assembly GCA_011680675.1). Classification (NCBI taxonomy): domain Eukaryota; kingdom Metazoa; phylum Chordata; class Mammalia; order Diprotodontia; family Petauridae; genus Gymnobelideus; species Gymnobelideus leadbeateri. The sequence goes on from WOXC01010566.1 coordinate 394,701, forward strand.
TTCAATATATTTCTGTGCTTTACACTATAATGCACTATAGTTCCAAATAGCACTATTTCTGGGCATCTAGGTGGTTCAGTAAATAGAGTACTAGGACTGGAATCAGAGAGATCCAAGTTCAAATCCTGCCTCAGATACTGCCTAGCTCTATGACTCTGTGCAAATCACCCCACCACTGTCTGCTTCAGTTTCCCCATCTGCAAAATGGAGATAATAGCACCTACTTCCAGGGATCCAATGAGATAATGTTTGTAAAATGTTCAGCAAACCTTAAATTATTATATAAATTCTAGGTTCACTTGGAGTGTTGAAGAGGGAGGCTATGTCTTCAGTTATAGATTGACCTCTTACAGATTGGTCTTTGAGGTCTTTTACAGACAGACTTCAATAGTCCGTGTATGAAACATTTTAAAATGAGCCACAGAAACAAGTTAGAAAGTATTGAAGATGGAGGCATTATTTGTTACTGATTTCAAGATCTGAGTCATTTTGTAGGACTATGACAGGTGGTGGAATGGAAAGAACAGTAGATTTGGAGCAGGGTATCTGGGTTCAAATCCTGGTTCTGTCTTACAAGTGACCTTCCCTCTCTCGTCCTGGGTTTTCTCAATCTCCTAGGGCCTCAGCTGTCTCATCCGTAAAATAAGGGTGTCAGACTGAATGTCACCTGAACTCTAAATCTTAGGAATGAATCTGAAAGACTAGTACACAGAAGATAGATCAGACTTGTTCTGATTGGCCCTGTAGAGCAGCAGGCAGAAGTTACAGGAAGAAGGTTTTCAGTCTGATATTAGGAAGAACCTTTCTCATGACTGGAGTGGCTCCTTAGTGGCACAGGCTGCCTGCCCTCCAAGTACATCTTAGATGGCTTCTCCAACTAGAGTTTGGAGGGCTACTTATCAGGGATTCTAGAGAGGGGATTCTTTTTCAAGTAGAGCCCAGATTCATGGCCTTTAAGGTTCTTTACAACTTAGAGATTTTGTAATTCGGTGAACCAGATTCCCTCCTTCTAGCCCCAAGGCCTAGAAGGGATAAAAAACACAGGTGAAGTTGAACCCGGGACGAGTCAGGAGAGGAAGAGAAGGGAAGATAAACCTTTCTTCTTAGCAGAGGGCCACATGTCAGGTTTTAAGTCTTCATAATCAGTCCAGTCAAATAAAGCCATGTCCAGAGTGGGCATCACATCTCCATCAGGCCTAATCCGAGCCTGGAGAAGACAAGGTAGAAAGATCAATCAGCTATATTGGTTTAAAAAATCAGAATTATTCAGAAAAGCCTGGAAAGACTTACATGGGTTAATGCAAAGTGAAATGTACTGTGTTTAAAGTAACAGCAATGTTGTAAGATGATCAGCTGGGAACATCTTAGCTTTTCTCAGCAATGCAACAACGCATGACAACTCTAAAGGCCTTAGGATGAAAAATTCTCTCCATCTCCAGAGAAAGAACTGATAGTGTCTGAATACAGATTGAAGTACACTTTTAAAACTTTTCTTATTTTTCTTGAGTGTTTTTGGCTACGTCTTCTTTCACAACATGACTATTATGGATATGTTTTGTATGACTACACATGTATAACCTATAGTGAATTGCTTGCCTTCTCAATGGGGGGTGGAGAGGGAGGAAGGGAGAGAATTTTTAAATTAAATTAATTAATTTATTTACTTTTAGTTTACAACATTCAATTTCACAAGCTTTTGATGGAACTCAAAGTTTTAAAACAAATGTTAAAAATTGTTTTTATATGTAACTGGAAAAATAAAACACCAAATTAAAAAAAATCATAATCAGAGAAACCAAGGGCTACAAAGGAGGGACCAATGAATCGTTCACTCTATTAATAAAGCATCTCAGATCAAGATGCATCCTTTTGGTTGATATGGTTCATTCTTGACCCCAACAGTCACTTTGATTCTAGAGTTTCTGCAGCTATAAGGAGTTATTCATTGGTCAGGGTACCTGATGTCTAAATGTACTAACACCACTGGATTATGCCAAAGTGAATCATTCATTAGTATTTATGAGGAATAGTCACGTGGTCACACAGCTAGTTTTTTGTGTTGTGTCTGAGGTCAAATTTGAACTCAGGTCCTCCTGACTCCAGGGCTGGTGGGCCACCTAGCTGCCCCCATTATTATTATTATTAAAATGAAGAAGTGTAACTGAATACTCTCTTGGGCACTACCATTTTGTGGGTCTCTGATTCCTTACCAGGGGCCTTGGGGATGTAACAGGCAGAACTGGTGATTCTTCAGTGGATGCTGCTGTCTCAAATGTAGTCAAGAACAGGATGGTGGGGGCCAGGCTAGTAGAAGATTCTTCCATTGGGCCATTGGGGGACAGGTCCTCGGAGAGTTCCACCTTCTTAATCAAAGAGCTGGGCTTTGGATCCAGACTTCTGCCTATCAAAGGGGACAGTGATAGTGGAATCATTTAAGGACTGTTTCCATGCCACGATGACCAGTCAGGGTCAATTAGATAACCTCCCTAGAGGATGCAGACACTCAGGACTGGAAGGTACCTCAGAGAAATCTAGTCTGGCCCAGCCTAGAGAAATGATTCCCTCTATGGCTTAGCCAATGAGGAGTCATCCAGCCTGTTCTGAGCTAGGGAGGGCACATGCAGTAATGGAGGGGAGGGGAAAGGAAGGCTTTGGGGAAGGCTGCAGCACACGCACACACACACACACAGACACACACACACACACAGACACACACACACACACACACACACATACACACTCAATGGGCCCTGGGTGGGGTCTTATTTGGAAAAAAGATGAAGAGCAGGTAATTATGTCTCTAGGTCTTTTTCTCAAGTAAAAAAGGTCTTTGGCTTCAACACCCAGACAATACAATTAGTTTGGAGAACCTAGCCAAAAAAACCCCTAAAACCATGAAATGTCACAGTGTGGGGGGGATCTCAGCACAGAATGTCAGAACTAAAAAAAAAAAAAAAGAACCCAGGATGTCAGAGCTGGGAGGGCCCTAAGAACACAGGATGTCAAAGAATATAAGAGAGATGTTCAATACTATGTAGTCTAACCCCCTCATTTTCCAGAAGAGAAAACTGAGTCCTAGATAGATGACATGATTTGTCTAGGATTCCTCCTTCCCATTGAGCCAGGAGCAAAGCCCATCTGTGCTGCAGCACCGCCCCCCCCCCAGCCATACCGCCCCTACTTTAGTTTTATCCCACCTTAGGGTCCTCGACTTCTATGATAGAATTATTATAGTTGACAGATGGAGTAAATTAAATTAATAAGATTGGCGGAGGAAGATTGCAGAAGCAAAATTCCCTTCTCCCCAGAGCTTAGCACCGTGCCTGGCACATAGTCAGCACTTAAACATTTGTGACCTTCCTGAGCAGCCCAGCAGAGATGGTGGAGTGGATCCAGAGGCATCACCTGGGAGGTAGCTCAGAGGTCATTTAGCCAAGCTATCTTCCCTCCCTTCTTTCCTTCCTTTCTTCCTTCCTTCCTTCCTTCCCCTTCTTCCTCTTCTTCTTTCTCTTCCTCTCCTCTTCCTCCTCCTCCTTTTCCTCTTTTCCTCTTCCTCCTCTTTCTCCTCCTCCTCCTCTTCCTTCTCTCCTTCCTCTCCTCCTCCTCCTCCTCCTCCTCTCCTCCTCCTCCTCTTCCTCCTCTTCCTCTTCTCTTCCTCCTCTTTCTCCTTCTCCTCTTCCTCCTCTCCTTCCTCTCCTCCTCCTCCCTCTCTCTCTCTCTCATTTTTCAGATATACAAACTGAGGCCAGCATCCCAATCCTTTTCAAACGCTCAATATCAAACCAGCGGCTTCTCAGACCGGCTCAGTATAGAAACAGGCCTAGACTGAGATTCAAAGCTGAGGAAAGCCTAGGTTTGGCAGACCTGCCTTGTTCCAGGATGCCAGACAGAGCAGTGGCTTGGGGGAGGGTGGGCGGCAGAGACGTCCTCCCTGTGCCATTTGCATTTTCTCATTCCTCCAGTAGATCCTGTCTGGCTGTGCATGGAGGCTGATACCAAAGACATCTGCTTGTTGTCACACTTGAAGACTTCCAGGGGGAAAAAACCCATCTTTTGTTACAAAAGCATTGAGAGCTGCCTGGCAAGAGCCTGGTCTGAAGCCTGCCAGCTTCTGTTTGTGAATTCAGCTGCCATGGGGCAGGAAAGCCCCTCCCTCTGTGACCAGATGCATCGGGAAGCAGCCCTCAGCACAAGGCCTGCTTATTATTTTATATATCGATTCGGCCAAGTGAAATGAGCACTGGATTTAGGGTCGGCAGGATCTGTGTCCAAATCTTGCCTTTGCTGCCCAAGTGACCTTGGACAAGTCTCTTCTCTAGACCTCAGGCTTCCTCATCTGAAAACTGAAGGAGTCTGGATGACCCAGTCTCCTAGTGGTCTATAGCTCCAGCAGGCAGAAGGATCCGTAAATAAAAGCCAGATCAATAACAGTCAGCATTGACATGATGTTTTAAGGTTTATAAAGTGCTTTACATGTTGATTCTCACAATAACCTTGAGAGTTAGATGCTCATTATAATCCCCCATTTTCCAGCTTGAGAAACTGAAGCAGACAGAGGTTGAGACTTGCCTAGAGCCACAAGGCTACTAATATCTGGGGTAGGATTCAAACTCAGATCTTCCTGATCTCACCACCTCACAGCTTACCTGGAGTTAGGAGAGTCCTGGCTTTAAACCCTCCTTCTGGTGATGTGATCATTTTCCAAGCACCAGCTTCCTCATCTGTAACGTGGGGTGATTCTCTTTTCCCCTTAATCTTAATATTTCCCCCCTCTTGATTATCTCTAATATATTTTGTACATTTCTTACTTGTACATAGTTGTCTCTCCCGTTAGACTGGGAACTTCTCGAGGGCAGGAACTGTTTCTTGGCTTTCTGTGTCTCCCTAGCATTTAGCATACAGTCTGGCACACAGTAGGGGCTTAATAAATGCTTGTTCCCTTCCCTCTCTCCCCTCTTCATTTATACTCTGCCATGAGGTGCAATGGAAAAAACAGTGCATTTGCCATCAGTGGCCCCCAGCTCAGATTGAATTCTGATACTTACTATCAACAAATTGATAAGCATTTATTAAGTGCCTACTGAGGGCTGGGTGCCATCTAGGCCTGGTCTCTACAAGCAATGCCCTCTATGATCCTGGCTAAGTGACTTACCCTCCTGGAGCCTCAGTCTGATTATCTGTAGAGTGAATGAAGGGTGTGGGGACCAGGCCCCAGGATCACCTGAAGGAATGGAGGAGGTTTAGCCTGAAGAAAGGAGAACCCGGGAGCCAGGCATTGGGGAGGAGGGCGGAAGGATGTCCATTTTCAAGGCTAACTGCTCCGTGGAAAAGGGATCAAGGGATTAAGACTTGTTCTGCTGAGACCACATAGGGCAGAATGGGGGAAGGGTGCCAAGAGCTAGATTTAGGTTGTACAGCAGGAAAAACTATGTAAAAATTATTGTTGTTCTGTCAGTACAACTATTGATGACCCCATTTGGGGTTTTTTTGACAGAGACACTGGCGTGGTTTGCCATTTCCTCCTCCAGTTAATTTTACAGATGAGGAAACTGAGGCAAATACAGTTAAGTGACTTGCCCAGGGTCACACAGCTAGTAAGTATCTGAGGATGGATTTGAACTCAGGTCTTTCTGACTCCAGGCCACCTAGCTGCCCCTCCAGAAAAGGATGACTTCCCTCCCTCCCATCTCTCTCTGCCCCCCCATACCTCGATGGTGCTTCCCTCTGTCCCTCCGGCGCTTGTGCTCTCTGGCATGCTTCCTCCCTCTTTCAAACTGATTGTCCCTCTCAGGGTAGGGGAGCTCAAAGCCCAGAAAGGCCTCCTTATCCTGCAGCAGGCCAGCAGGGCCATGGCGCACCAGCATCTCCTCCCCAGCAGGGAGCATGCTGGGCAGCCTGGAAGTGCCGGCTTGCTCTGGCACGTGGGCCCTGCCCTTCTTGGCCAGCCCATGTCTCCGTGGGTGCCGGGGCCGGGGCTGCCACAGCTCTGGGCCCTGCCCATTGATGTTATTCTCTGGGACGTTGCTTTCCTTGGGAGCAGACTCTAGGGCACCTGTGAAGCTTGACTCTGTGAGGACCAGGATCCAGAGGAGAAGCACTGGGGAGAAGCAGCCAGTCAGCGCTGCCATGGCCCTTGGTCCCTACAAGAACAACAGAACACATACTGAATCAGAAGCCATCGATCAGCAAACATCTGCTGTGCACCTACTGTGTGCAGGGCAACTCTCTAAGATTCGAATGCCTTTCTTCCTTTGATTATATCTGGTTTATTCTGAGTGTAGCTTGTTTGTACAAGGTTGGGCATGATGACTCACTTGTTAGATTGCAAGCTCCTTGAAGGCAGGGACAATTTTTGTCCTTTTTCTGTATCCCCAGAACTTAGCACAGAGCCTGACACATAGTAGGCACTTGATAAGTGTTTATTAACTGATTGATTGATCTGGAATGGTAGAGGGAGTTTCCTCATATGGATGTCCACATAGCAATGAAATCAGGGGTTTGGTTCACACACAAAAAATGATTCCAGGCACTGGACAAATCCTAAATCTGTGATCCCCTATGTAGCCTTGGACAAGTCAATTAACATCCTTGGACCTCAATTTCCTCAACTGAAAAATGCACCTGTTTGTTGGTCTGGTGGCTAGAGCACTGGGCCTGAAGTCAGAGAGACCTGAGTTCATATCCTTATTACTACTACTTACTTCTCAATTTCCCCATCTGTAAAGTGGGGATAGAAACACCACCTACCCTCCCAGGGTTGTTGTGAGGCTTGCACAATATCAGCAGAGTTATTCGAAAAGTTGTATAAATGCCAGAAATTATTATTAAAATGGGAGGGGTTATGAAGTCAAGGGTTTTTGAGGTCCTTTCTAAGCTTTAAATCTATTCTCCTATGTGTAATCTTGGGAAAGCCACATAACCTGGGGGGTCTCAGTTTTCTTGTCTATAAAATAGGAAGGTAGGGGTGGAGGTTGGACTTGGTTTCTAGGGATCTTTTCAGCTCTAAATCTTTGATTATTTCTGGATGACTCACGCTCCCCAAATGTTGCAAAAGACTCAGGAAAAGGAGGAGCCAGTACGGCATCTTCATGGGGAGGAGGCTGCCTACTGGGAAGGCCCATCTGGAGTGACCAGGCTACAATGTTCGGTGCATTATCCCTCCTCACGTCTATTCCCCCTTTCCTGCCCCCTCCATTCTTATTATAACCAAACAAGTGCAACAGAGGGTTAGCTTGACATGATTGAATTTTTATGACCTCCCTGGGGCCCACCACACATTGCATTCCTCTCTCAAAGGTGCTTATTCAATCCCTTTTTTTTTCCTTCCTGATTTGTTGCAATATAATTGCTCAAGATCCAGGCTAAATTAGCTGACCTGGAATTTCCAGTAACTCTATTTTTCTCCCCGGGGCCTCCTGTACCTGATCCTATGACCCACCCCCCTCCACCCCAACATTCAAGCATTCCCACTCAACATGCTCATAGGGGGACTTCTTTGGGCAGTGCCTTTGGACCAGGGGATGAAAGTAATAGGAGTCTTTAGAGGCTTCATTATTAATATTACCAATACTAATGATCCTCATTAGTAATCACTGGTAATTATTACGTCATATCTATAATCTACTAATAATAGTGAATATATACCTTCCTATATAAATGTGTTATGTATAAGAGATGTCCCAAAAGTCTTAGTGCAGATTTAAGCTACAATCTTTAAAAACTTCACCAAGACTTTTGGGACACCCTGTATCATTGAATTTGATCTGTAAGATAACTTAGCAATTTTAGGATGATTATAGCTATCCCAAAGTGGGATGGAGGGTATTCTGGGTTAATGAGCTCTTTCTTAATGGTGGGATGGTGGTGGTCACTTGTCTAGTTTGTTGTAGAAGAGATTTTTTTTCTGCTCTGGATCAAACTCAGTGATTTTTGGGATCTTCTGCAACTGTGATATTCTGGTATGGAGAGACCTGAACTCAGGCAGACCTGAGTTCAAATCCTGCCTAACACATTTAACTAGCTGTATGACCCTGGATAGGCAAGACACTTCACCACTGCCTGTCTCAATTTCCTCCATCTTTACTTTTTGGACGGTGATTGCCCAAAGTCACATGGCTAATAATTGTGTCAAGTGTCTGAGATTGGATTTGAACTCAGGTCCTTCTGACTCCAAGGCCAGTGTTCTATTCACTGCACAACCTAGCCACCTCTTCCTCCATCTTTAAAAGGGGGAAAATAATATTACCTCCCTCCCAGGGTTGTTGTGAGGATCAAACCAGAAAACACATATAAACCACATTGCAAACCTGAAAGTGCTAAATAAATGCTAGCTATTATAATTACCCCACAGTGTGGATACATGTTCAAATAAACTAAACATGTATTTATTAAATTCTGACTCTTCACAAGACACTCCCCTAAGTCCTAGGGACACAAAGATAGAACCAGTGAGTCTCTGTCTTCAAGTAGCTTTTGCTCTTCTGGGTGGAAACAAATCTGTGGGTACAAAAGAATTTGGGGCAGCAACAAGCAGGAGGGTCAGGAAAGAATTCTCCTAGGAGGTAGCACCTGAGTCTAGCTTTAGAGGAAGCTGGGGTGTTAGGAGGTGGAGAAAAGGAGGGAGCATATTTCAGGCACAAAGCCCCGCTCGTGAAAGGACGTGGGAGATGTATTGCTGAGCTTGGAGAACAGTGATCAGGCCAGTATGACTGTAGAAATATGAGATAAATCTGGATAGAGAGCTGGAATCAGACTGTAGAGGCTTTTAAGGGAGAACTTGAGGAATTTGTATTTTATCCTTGAGGCATTTGGGAGCCCTTGAAGATCCTTGAGAAAGAGAGTGACATCATGAAATTGGACTTTAGGAAGATTATCTTGCCAGATTTGTGGAGGGGGATTTGGGAAAGGAACATGAGAGTGGGGAAGGGCCTTCCCCGGGGTCACACAGCTGGGTCACTAGAGATAGGATCTGGACCTATATTCACATCTTGAGGCCTTTCCAGCTGCTACTACTCACCCAGGAGGTGTCTCAACTAATATGGGTCAAGCGCTTTCTGAAGTGGAAATCTGATTTTACATTAGACATGCTTTCTACTACACTGTGCTGTCTTTTGGAGTCTAAGTCTGGAAATTGGGGTGACCACATTCTGCCAAGCCCAGAACAGGAAGGGTAGAAGCATCGACCTTCTGGCCTAAAGGCATTCTGTGCTGTGTAGACCTGTCCTTTCCTCCCATCCTTCCCATGGCCATCCCCTATTCAGCAGTAGTATTGCCCGGCCTGCCGCCTCCTCCTCTCTCTCTTTGTGTCAGGGATGAAAAGCGGCAGGTTCTGGTACAGCCTTTTCCATGTCCCCTATTATCTGGGCTCCCTCATTATTCAGCCCTGAGCCTTTGGATGCTGGAGGAATGTGTGTTACTGGGGAGGGGCTGGGGAAAGCTCCCCTCTTCACCCCTAACATCTCCACTTAGCCCCTTGCTCCCTTCTGGTTAACTTCTGCTGTTCTTAGCACATGAAGGGGACCCTGCAGCGTTAGCATCAGCTGAGATGCCTTTCCTTTCCCTAGTCTGCCACAAGGAAACTCCCTGGGTCTTTTTCCTGCAAAAGATGGTGGCGGGGGGTGTTGCTGAACAGGGATGTGAACCTGGACCGACAGGCCCTCCAAGGGGATCTTTTAGGGGCTTTCAGTTGAGTGATGGAAAGCTCTGGAGGGCTCATCGAATGTCAGAAACCCCCAGCCCCAGAATAAATACCCCCTCTCATTATGAGAGCCAGAATGCAAAGAGTTTAGAGTGGGGGTATTGGATTTACCTCGGAAGTTCAGTTCTGTTATTCTTTACCTGTGTGCCCTTAGGTGAATCCCTTAACCTTTGCAAAATGGATGTAGGACTAGATTATCTCACAACTCCATCCCAATTTTTAGTCCCGTGATTTTATTTAATTCCACAGGTTTGCAGGCACCATGAAGGCAGGGGTCTTGTTTTCTCTAACCTTTGCAATTCTCCAGTACTTGGCACAGAGCTAGCAGACCTGGTTTCTATAAGAGTGGTGCTAATGAGGCCATGGTTGAGCTGTCTATAATAGAACCAGAATCCTACAGGGTAAGACTGAATCCCCCCAGGGCAAAGTCATTACCAACTGGGTTGAGGGTGTGGCCAGTGACATCATAACTATGCATTCATCCAACAACAAACTACTCATGAAATGGCCGTTGTAATAGTATATATCACATACATATATAATATTATATCTCAATATAGAATATCACACACATGTCACAAATCACATAGAATATCACATACATGTGATATTCTATATTACATATAGAATATCATAGATCACCTATACATATACTATTACATATCACATATATAATATAGATCACATATGGAATATCACACACATATATAATGTTACATATCAATATAGAATATCACACACATATATCACATGTAGACTATCACACTATATATTACATATCACATACATAGTATCATATACATATATAATATATATTATAATATCTTGAAGACCAAGATTCCACATGTAGAGCTGGTAACATAGTAGGTGTTTAGTGAATGATTGATAGTTTAATGATTGAATGGATACCTATAAATGCACTGGCTACACCCTCAACATATTCCAGCTGGTTATGATTTTACTCTGTGGAGAGAGACGGGCTCAGAGTTCATCAGTGAAGTTGTCCAGGACCAGGATTAGGGGTGTTCTCTGTGCCTTCCTCTCTGCAGAAATCATCACTTCATACATGGCCCAGGCTTTCAACCATGGCCTTATTATTAGCACAGAACTCTGGCCACCAAGCTAATCAGAATAGGTAGAATCAATTCTGGGAGACGGCAAATAAACCACTGGGGAAACATGGCCAGGCCACTCTTAACAAAACAATCTCCCTTTTATACTGGAGGGGAGGAAAAGAATCTTGGACTACTTCAGCCACAAAGACTAGAAATTGTTTGAGCCAATCCCCTCACTTATAGGGGAGGTACTCCTAGAGGGGAAAGGACAGGAATGTCATGGGAGAAGGGCAGTTCAAACCCAGCCTCCTAAAATGGAGTTACGTGTGCTGTTTCAGCTAGCTTCCCTGGCTTCATAAGTAGTCTGGCAGACTTACTCCGACTGGGAAAAGATTTGTAGACTGATGAGCAGTGGAGGGGGGTGGTGTCTGCAAAGCTCTTACCGCCCAGGGCAGCTGTAAATCCATGGGAGCACAATTTCCAAGGAAAGATAGCAACCCACCACTGAGTGATGGAGAAGTCTGGCAAGCAGCCTTAGGAAATGGGGGAATGGATCATAGTATCAGAGAGCTACGGCTGAAAGGGCCTTGAAGATCCTCCGATGCAAACCCCTACTTTTACAAATGGGGAAACTGAGGCTCGAGGACATAGTAGAATGGATCAGAGCCAGGATTCAAACCATGTCCTGAGTTCAAATCTCACTACTGACACAATCGGTCAGCAAGATCTGTATTTCCTTTATTGTACCACATTTCCTCTGGGGTTTGGGCTGGATGATCCAGCTCTGCTTCCAGTACCCTATGAACTAGACAGGGACTAGAGGGAGCCAGAGTTCTGCGGGAGCCTAGCAACCCGGGACAGAATGTGAAGGGGAGGAGGTGTCAGAAAAATGAATGATTTCTCTCTCATTCTCCCCTCTGCCTCCCTCTGTGCCAGTCACAGCTATAGTTCCAGACCTGCATGAGACAGCATCATATGCAAAAGAGGATAATTAATCAGCCCTGGCGCCCAGCTTTGATTCCTCAATAGATTCCTCCCCCTCTCCAATTTTCCCATTCAGGGCCGGCCCTCGGTGAGGGGCAGGGGACAAGAGGGGCGCCTGCCTCCCCGACAGACAACTTGTGGCGCCTTGGCTGAATGCTTTCACCAGGCTCCCCGTGGCATCTGTCACCCATAGAAGTCAGCCAGGCTGGCCCACCCAGAGGACCCCTGCACCACCGAGACGCCGGGCCCACTGAAGAAGGACAGATGGTGGGTCCTCAATGCGTGGGTGGCGAGGCATGCTGGGCTAAGGGTGGGCCAGGGTGGTCACCTGGGGATGGACTGGATCTGGGATGTTCTGAAGCAGCCGGACTTGGGATCTGTCAGCTGCAGGCACTCTTAGCTGTGTGAACTTGGGCAAGGGAAGGAAGAAAGGCATAAACATTCACATAACACCTACTAGGCCCTGCTAAGCTCTTTACAATTATGCTCTCATTTGATCCAAGCAACCTTTCGAGGTAGAAGCCATTATTATCTTTTTTTTTTTTTTACATTTGAGGAAACAGAGGCAGACAGAGGTTAAGTGACTTTCCTAGAGTGACACAGTACCTGAAACAGGATTCAAACTCAGGTTTCCTGTACCACCTAGTTTCAAGTCACTAAACTTATTGTGCCTCCATTTCCCCATCTGTAAAAGTAGAGGCTGGATGAAGTTATTCCTAAAGCTTCTTGCAGCTTGAATGGAACTGGATTCTATGAGAAGAACAACTTCCTAGTAGAATATGAAGTTCTTGAATCTTGGTACTCCAGTGCCTAACATAGAAAAGACGTATTTAATAAATGTTTGTGGTATTGAATGGTATTTTCTGAACCATTACAATAACCCACTTCGATGAAATACAGCAGAAAGAGAGCTGGCTTTGAGTGCCATCCTTGCCACTTACGACTTGGTGGACCTGGGGTAGGTTACTTCATCTCTGGGCCTGTTTCCTCATTTGTGAACTGAGGGGGTTGACTGGACTAGGTCACCTCTAAATGTCACGATCCTATACTTCCTTCCTCCCAGTCATCCTGTGAGGAAGAGAAGGCAAGGTTTACTTAACATCCTCATTTTACAGATGAAGAAACAGAGGCCCAGAGACATCAAGAGAATTGCCCAAGGAAGGCCACACGAGTAGTAAATGGCAGTGCCTGGAGTGGGAGACCCAGAGACTCCAAATCTAGTGTTTCCCTCCCATTATTCCACGCTTCCCTCTTTGCATATTATAGCTCTCCAGGGGTCAACGTTTATTACTCGGCTGCTATGTGTGGCCAGACACTGAGTGCTGGTCCCAAAGCAATCTTTCCCACCATTTAAAAAGCCTTAAACTCTACAGGGATTCCACAATACTTTGGGCACTGCCCTGCCCTGATAGACTATCCCTTTCTCTGGCTCATAGACTACTATTCATAACTGAGCAGGCACCTCCCTAAAGTTTTACCTGCATTCTCCTGTTTGAGACCCATAGCAACCCTGCAGGGGGCTCTGGAGCCAGCTCAAACATATTCATAGAACTATTATTAAATTTTCAGTGGGAACACTTACTCCTCAAAAACAGCAATTGATTTATCGTTTTGTTGATTGTCCAGACTTAAGAAAGTGATAGAGAAAATGTTAATAGTGAAGATTAAATTCAATTCATGCATGCATATCTCCCCCACCCCGCCCCAGGCTGGTTGTTAAATATTTACCAGCCCCCCTGGGGGGGGGGCAGGGCTCATCCTACAGGTGTTAATATCCTTATTTTTACAGATTTGCTCATTGAACCTCAGAGAGGTAAAGGGATTCTCCCACTGGAAATTTCAGAAGTCAGTTTTGCTCCCTGATCTCATCTCATCTCTCTCTCTCTCTCTCTCTCTCTCTCTCTCTGCTTTTTGGAGGGCAGTTGGGGTTAAGTGACTTGCCCAAGGCCACAGGCTAGTTTTTGTGTTAAGTATCTGAGGCCGGATTTGAACTCAGATCCTCCTGACTCCAGGGCCGGTGCTCTATTCACTGCACCACCTAGCTTCCCCCCCCTCCCCCATCTCCTTCTGTCATCAAATCTAATGGTCACCATGGTGATGGAGAGCAAGCTCCTAGAACCATCCAGGGGCTGTCTCCAAGGAACTCCCAACAACTGCCAAACTGGGTTCATTTCACTTCTTCTTGGTCAGGACAGTTGTGGTTCTTACTCGCCTACTGCCAGGAACTGACCTAGGAAATCAATGCTTTCTGTTGGGTGTGTGTAGGTGTGCCTGTGTATAATGTTAATGGGATTTAAGATCTTCCCCACTCATTAATAGGCCTCATGTGGAGCCCATTAAGGGAAGCTTGCTTTGGGCAGACTTGCTTGGAGGAAGGCTTTCACACCTTTTGCTAATTTCTAATTAGGCATTGAGTCACCAGTGTTGCAATGCCTTCCAGCTCGGAGAAGTGTGTGTGTGTATACATACATACATACATACATACATACATACATACATACATACATACATACATACATACATACATACATACATACATACACACACATACATACATACATACATATATTCTGAGTTGCTATTTTGCTTTGAGGGCTCACTTAAAAGAGGGATCTTGTGATTCCCTGGTCAAGATTCTGAGTGGCTGCATGTTCAGAGCTTGCGGACTGCTCAGATGTAAAGGATCTCTCCATCTATGGATGTATGTAAAGTGTATAGCAATATTGCTCTGATTCAGGCAGAGCCCTTGTCTGTTGGTCTTTATTTTTTTGCTTGTATTTTCTCTGAAGTTCTGGGTGCTGACTTTTCCCCTGAACTAGTGAATGTAATAAAAAAAAAAAAACTGTTGACCCCTTAAACAGCTATCTTTCCTTGTAAAGCAGGTCTAAGAACCTGGGCTAGCAGCCATCCTTGGTATGCCAGTGTGATTGCTGCTACAGTGTGTGGTGGTAGGGTGGAGGGATGGTTTGTGGGTTGGGAGGTCTGGGGAGATGGAAGAGGAAGGGAGATGAAGTTACTCCTACTCAAAGACCCATGGACAGAGAATTCATTGAACTTAGCTGAGTCTGGGTTTCAAATGACGTCTGCCTTCTCTCCCCCAACCTCTCTCCTCCAACCAAGAAGCCACATAACAAAAGACTGGATTCTTGACTTCCCAACGTTTAGCTCTAGGCAAGAGAGTGGGCCTAAGAGTTCTAGTACCTCATTATCTACAAAATATAACTGTCCTTGGAAAGAAGTCATTGGTCCAGATTTTATAACTCACATTCTATTCCTCCAAGAACTTACATAAGTTCATTGGAAAATAAGTAGAATGCATAGAACTCTTGACATACATTCTTTCATTTGAGACTCCCAACATCCCTGAGAGGTAGGTGTATAAAAGGATTATTGAGCCCACTTTACTAAGCCCTTGAGAAGTGACTTAGCATCACACAGCTACTGTCAGAAGTAGAGATTGGAGCCCAGATCTTCATAACTCTCAGTCTAATGCTCTTTTCTGCCTTAGGGATGCTTTATTTTCATAGATTTAGAGCTGAAAGGGGCCCTGGAAGTTACCTAATCTAACCCCCTCATTTTATGGAGGTCTAGATAAATTAAATGACTTTTCCAAGGTCACAGAGTTAGTAAATGGAAGAGTCAAGATCTGAACCTTGGTCTTGTGTCTCCAGACCAGAACTTCACAGCCCATTTATCTTTAGAGGACAACACTTTCTAACATGTGTGCTTTAAGACAATTGGTTACCATAGGTTAACTCTGGGATGATTCTAGGTTAAAAGATATGGGAACAGGGCAGCTAGGTGGCCCAGTGAATAGAGAAGTGGTCTTAGAGTCAAGAGGACCTGAGTTCAGATCTGGCCTCAGACACTCAAACAGTTACTAGCTGTGTGACCTTGGGCAAGTCACTTAACCCCAATTGCTCTGCCTTCCAAGCAAAAAAAAAGGGAATAGCAGATTAAAATTAAATCAGTCAAGTTAATGTTGTTCATTACTCATTGGTCATCTGTGGAATTTTAAAGCTACATTGAGGCTCAGAAACCCTGGAAGAATGGTGTAGTGAAAAGAACAATGGCTCTGGAATCAAAGAATCTGGGTTCAGAGGCTGACTAATGCTTACTGCCCACGTGACTATTGCCTTCATAGCCCAAACTGAGGCTCTTTGGGTCTCACTTCCCTGAAGTGCAAAACTTTCTGTAAAAGCTGTAAAAACAGCTTTAAAGTCCATTGTGTGAGATGGAGTCAGTAGGAAATGCCTTATTAGGAAGACTCCAGGACTGAAAGGAAGTTTATGGGCTTGCCTAAAGTATTCACCAGTGGAATGAGAGCAAGCCATTTAATCCCTGTTTGCCTCAGTTTCCTTGTCTGTAAAATGGGGACGACAACAATACCTCCAAGGCTTCTTGCATGGCTCGAATGAAATAATATTTGTAGAGCACTTATCACAGTGCCTGGCCAGTAGTGGGAAGGAGAGCTCACCAGGCAGGAGAAGATACCTGAAATTTTGCAACAATATTCATTACACTGTGGTGTGCGGTAGGCCATTATTTTTCAAACCTTCCTTAGCAGACTGTATCTTCCCACCCCAGAAAGGTGGGCTTCTGTAGACCAGAGCCATAACTAGCTATTTATGATGCCTGGACCAGTACAAACCACTCCCAGCGTGAATGGCAGACGATCAAGAGGGAGGGAGACCAGAGGGATACCTGTGGATGGAGACATTGGGCTACTGTTCGGTCACTTTGGGGGAAGCTACTGAAGGAGGATAATAGAGAAGGGTGGGGATAGGTCAGGGAAGAGCTCTCCTGGGATTTGTGGCCCTGGGGTGGAAAGAAGTGGGGTCACTTCCTACTTTAATTGGGTTGGTTCTTGGTGGAAGGATTAGTTTCAAATGCTTTTAGCTCCCTTTAAATTCAGCACCCTGGGACAAAGCCCACGCTGCCCCTATCCTAGTTACAATTTTACTGTAGAGCTCATCCATCGCACTATTTGCCACCAAAAAACGTTTCTCTTGCCCAGATTTCCTGCTTGTTCTTCCATGGTTCACAGATTTTTTTTTTTAATAGAAAGAGACCTTAAAGCTCATTTAGTGAAACTTCTTTATTTTACAAATGAGGAAACTGAGGCCCACAGATGTTAGGTGGCTCCCAAGTTTTCAAGATTCAAACCCAGGTTTCCAAGACCTCAGATTTCAGGATCTTTCCATTCCACTTTGCTTTTTCTTTCCCTGTCACATTTTTCCATCTTTCAACCTCCCAATGTAGATGAGAACTCCCTCTGGGCCTTTACATCGTTTTTTCCTCCTTTAGTTTCTGCCTTTGTTTCACAAAACACTTTATTCTTTCTGGTGATCCAGAGAATAGACATGTTTTCTTTTAACCCTTTCATTTTCTCGGGTTGGGATCAGATTGCTAATTTCCTTTTTAGGTAATAACCATCTTTGAAAATAAAAATTTGAAAAATAACCCAGTCAGCCATATTTACTTTGCATTCACTGTATTCATAGCCCTGAACTAAGTCCTTTGGGAAATGCTTAATTAATAGCAATGACAACAGTGATGATGATGATGATGATGACAGTAAGGATAAATCAGGACTTGGCCATCACCACCAGAAATTATAGACAGTCCATAAGGAACCCAGATATATTGATCAATGCAGATTATTCAAGGGAACAATAGAAACTTTGCAATGCATTATTTTTGCCTTTCTTTGTATTCTCAACATTCAGCACAGTGCCTGGGCCCATAGTAGGTGCATTATAAATTCTTGTTGTCTGACATCACTGCAGGCTGCAAATTGGGACCTAACAAATACATAACAGAACATGACCTAGTGATTAGAAATAATTACAAATCAAAAATTCACTACTTGACACATCCTGACAGATGACAGATCCAAATACCATATAGACCTCAAAATATACGTAAGATAATAAACTGCACTGCAACTGGGCCATTATTACAGACCAAAGAGTTACAATCACCCAAACATAATGTTGATTCATTAAAGCTTCAACGTGCTTTAAAGTACAACGTGCTTTAAAAATAGATTTAGCTGTATCAAATGCCTATAATCTCCAAGTTATGTCAAACAAAAGACTTTCAAAACATAAGAGACTGAGCAGAAGAAACAAAAGTCATGTGAGAAAAGGATTGAAGCCAATATCATGTCTGTTATTTTTTCTTCTACTAGAGTTGTCCTGTAAATGCCCTCAGTAGCAGCTTGGGGTGCAGTGGATACTGTTCTGAACCTGTAGTCAAAAAGACCCGAGTTCAAATTTGGCCTCAGACACTTATTAGCTGTGTGACCCTGAGCAAACCACTTATCCTCAAACTGCCTCAATTTCTTCATTTGTATAATTAAAATCATAATAGCACCACAATAACACCCAGAGTTTTTTCAAGGATCAAATGAAATATTTGTAAATTGCCTGGCACACAGTAGGCCCTTAATAAATGCATTTCCCTCCCTCCCTGCTTCCAATGAACTTACAGAAGATGAATTCACATCCATCACAATTATTTTATTCAACTACACACAAAACAGTCATTTTATGCAGTTGTGCAATAGTCCAAAGATCATTAAATGTAAAAAAATGATCCCAGGAAAGTAATTTGTTCCAGGATCCTTTCTGTCTGAGCCCAATAGAAAAGGAGGACAGGAATGAGATGAAAAACAATGCAATAAGGGGATAGATTAATCCTATCACTCTACTGTAGAGAGAACTCCCAGGTGAGAAAACTTTCTCCACCAACACAGGTTGACACTTTCTGTAACTTATACTCTTAGAGATCAATGAGAGGTTAAGTGAATTATCCAAGGTCACACAGCCAGAGCATTCATAGGCACTTGGACTCCATCTTCCTGGTTCTGAGTCCAGTTTTCCAGCCACTAAGCCATGGTGCCTCTCAAAGCAAAAACAACAGGTAAATAAACATTTATAAAGCACCTATTATATACTAGGCACTGCCCTAAGTATTTTACAAATATTATCTCAATTAATCCTTACCACAACCATTCAAAGTAGATGCTGTTAGTATCCCTGTGGGGAAACTGAGGCAGACAGGTTAAATGACTTGCCCAGGGTCACATGCTTAATAAATATCTGCAGTTGGATTTGACTCCAGGTTCAGGGCTCTATTCACTGTGCCACCTAGCTGTCTCTATAACAACAAACTATAATAATAAATTAGCTTGTATATAATGCTTTGAAGTTTGCAAAATATTTTACCTACATTCTCTCATTTGATCAAAGAAAGGGGGCATTGATAACTCAAGGAGCTCTCAGTTTGAATGGGGAAATAGTCCCAACCCAGGCTCCTAGTCTGATGGGGGTAGGCAGTTCCTACCTTCAATGAGTCCTTGTATGATGGGGGATGTAAAGGCTAACACGGGAGACAGAGCATACCCAGGAGTAAATATTGATAAATAACAATGATGAAAAACACAAATTCTAGCCAACTCAGACACACCAAAGGCTAAAGGATTGGGGAGCTAGGGCAGAGCTGCTAAAGAGGTCGGGGTAACTGGAGAAGATTTCTGCAAGGCAGCAGACTTCAGCCCAGTTTGGAAAGGGGCAGGGGAAGCAGAGAGGAGGTTTGTGTGTGTGTCTGAGAGAAAGCATTGTGTTTGTATGCCTGTGTGGGTGGGTCCATGCAAGGGAGTGTGTGCAAGGGAGTGACCACAAGTAAGTGTCCTTGTATGCATTTGCATGTGCGTGGATGCCCCAGGATAGAGACCAGACAGATGTGAGCTGTTATGACACCCAGACTCAGTGGGAATGATCGGTGGATGGGTCTTGGAGGGCCAGGAGCGGAAAGTGGTGGCGGAGCTCAGGGTTCACAGCTCCTGACTTCTGGGCTGGAATCAGGAGGCTGGCATTGTCTAAATAAATGAAGCTCCACCTTCCCTGCTAACTAATTTCCCATCTGCTTTTTCTGTTGTTCCACACAACAATAGGGAGGACTTCCTCTTCTGGGCCCCAAGAGAGGCCCCATGCTTTCCTGAAAGCTCTTCTAGCTTGGGTTCGCCTGTCACCCCCTACTGCCCCCTCTGCAGCTACAAGTACTTTTCTGAGCTGGCCTCTCCTCTCCTCTCCCCATGATGGGAACCATCTCGTCCAGAAACACTCCACCTCTGTCCTCTGGTGCTCTCACTCGGTGTTCATTTCCCCTATGTCCTTCCCAATTACTCAGACTTGATCCTGTCATTTGAGGATTATACAGGCGCCTTCTGCACGGTCCCCAGCCCTGCCACCGAGGACAGAGGCATTGTATGTATGAAGGAAAGTCTTGATTCTAAAGTCAGGGAATTTGATCTCACGTCTTGCTTTGCTTCTTCCCAGCTTCCTAACCTCACTTGAGTCATTAGAGTCTTGAGCTAGAAGGGGCCTCTGAGGCATCTGGTCCAACCCCCGAATTTTACAGTGGAGGAAGTGGAGGCCCATAAGGCTGAGTGTGAGCTCCCCAAGGGCAGAACTTTTGCCTTTCTTTCTGCCCTCAGGGCTTAACACAGTGCTTGGCACATAACAAGCATTTAATACATGAGCATTGACTGACTGCCCAGAATCACACAGAAAGTCGGGCACTGGCAGGGCTGGCAATCCAGCCCCCTGTAGTAGAATGGGCAGTCTTTGAGGACAGACCATCTCACTTTTGTCTCTGCATTCCCAGTGCCTAGGACAGTGTTAGATGAACGTTTGTTGTTTGACTGATGATTAATTCCAAATTCTGGACTTTGAGCCTCAGTTTCCTCATTTTTCTATATCTTTGTGAGGCCAAATTGTCTTCATACTCTTCACCAAAACAACTTATCGCAGCAGACTGAATGCCCAAACAGCTCTGAAAATCAGACATGAGATAGATTTGCAAAAAAAGGGTAAAGGCAAGGCCACTAACATTTTTTTCATTTCAGAAAATATAGTTATTTATGTGATCATGTCATGGGCTTATCATTATTATTTTAATGAATAAATAAAGATACTATTAAATATGATTATTAAATAACATACAATAATATATTACATATATAACATGTTGCTACATTATGTAATGTTATATTATCTATAACAATTTATAATAATTTATATTATTATATAATATATAAATATGATTTTATAATTATATATCATGTAGCACTATCATGTAATATGATATATTTTATTACTATTATATAACATTATTATGTAATTGTGCATTGTAATATAATATATAATATGTTATATAAGGATATCAATATATAAAATATAATAAAATAATTATTAAATACATTAGCTATATAATAAATGTATTAGCTAATAAATAATATTAGTTAATAAGTAGATAACATTTATATAGTGCCTACCATGTGCCAAGTACTTTACAAATATCTCATATGAACCTCACAACAACACTGAGGTATATTATTATTCTCATTTTACAGATGAGAAAATTGAGACAAGAGGTCAAGTGACTTGCCCAGGGTCACACAGCTGGGAAGTGTCTGCACAGCTTCATTTCTAATATAGTAAATATCGATAGATATAAGTAACACACAAAAAAAACCTTTTGTGGGGGAGGGATGGGTGGGAAGTCCTCAACAATTTTGAAGATTGTAAAGGGTCCTGAGACCAGAAAGTTTGAGAACATCTGGGCCAGCTCACAATGCTGTCCTCTAGCTTGAACAGTAAGATTTATGAGATTGTATTCAAAGGGTGAGGCCCAGAGTGGGATGTCTGATCCTGAGTGGGCATCCCCATGAATAACCTCAGGGAAGGGGACTCACAACCCCACGTCAGCTGCTCCCGGGTTTCCCTTAATCCTTTAGCCCCAGGCACACATGTGGCTTGTCACTTGTTATCAGAGCCATGCATTCAGAGATGGAAGGTAGCACAGGGCCTCTGAGATCCAGCCCCTCCTCTCACAGAAGAGGAAATGGACCAGGGAAGGCTAAGTGTTTTGCCCAAGGTCACACCAGAAGGAAGTGCCAGTCAGGACTTGAACCCAGGTTCAAATATCTCTCATTTGAATTCCCACTTCAGTTCAGCAGCCTCTTCAATGATATGGACAGTGATGGTTCCTGGTGGGGTGGGGGGAAGTTGCTTTGCGGGCTCCAAAACAGAGAAATCTCCCAACTCAATCAAAACCCAGCTGAGGAGGGAGCCAATCTCAATGAATGAAAGGAAAAGCTGGTGTGAGACAGAGGTGCTGAATTGGGTAAGTGTCACATGGCCTCCTTGTGATGAATTACCAACTGTTAGAAACCATTAACAGAGCCAAATTGATTTCATTTTGAGAGCAGAGCCTTTTCTTATCTTCCATGGATTATAGCACAAGCTGGAGCTCTGTGTATGTAGATGTGTGTGTGTGTGTGTGGGAGGGGGGTGATTGTGTGCAGAGTCTGAGGATGTGGGAGTGGGAGGGTGTGTGTGTGCAAAGGTGGGAGTGTATGGGTGTGAGCATCAATGTGAAGGTAGAAGTGTAAGAATATGTGTAAAGGTGGGAATGTAGGGGTGTGAGCGGAAAGATAGAACAGTATAAGTGTGCAAAAATGAGGATATGGGGTGAGAGTGATAGAATATTATAAGGATAAGTGTGCAAAGATGAGAACTATGAGTGTGAATGTGAAGATACAAAAGTATAAGTGTGAGATGGTAGATGTGCAAAGGTGAGTGTATGGGTGAGTGTGAAGATTGAACAGTATAAGGATAAGTGTGCAAAGATAAGTGTATAGTTGTGTCAATGTAAAGGTGAGAATGTGCATTGTGAGTGTGAAGGCATAAGTCTAAGGGGGTGAATGCCTTGTGTGCAAAGGTGTACATGGGTGTGAGTGTGCAGATACAAAAGTATAAGGGTGAGATGATTAGTGTGCAAAGGTGAGAGTGTATGGGTGTGAGTGTGAAGATAGAAAAGTATAAGGGTATGAAAAAGTGAGAGTGAGTGGGTGTTAGTGTGAAGGTGTAATGGTAAAGGGTGTGCAAGAGTATGAGCATGAAGGGAAAAATGTGAAAGAGGAAGACAGCTAATGTAAGGAATGTGAAGGAGGAAGAATATCCAATATCTAAATGTCAGTGTGATTGTGAGGATTCGTGAGATTGAGGCTAGGAATGAGGGTCTACGAGTGTGCAAGAGCATAAGGGATGTGTAGAAAGGTGAGGGTGTTTAAGGATGGGATGGTGACAGTATATGTGTGAGGACGGAGTGTATGTGTGTGTGATGGTGAGAAGGTGTGTGTGAATGTGGATAGAAGGAGAAAGGCATATGAATGTGAAAGGAGAGTGGGGGTAGTGAATATGTGTATACGTCTGAATGCAATGATGCTAGAGTTTTTGTATACAGGTGTGCAGAAGGGTGAGAGTACAGTTGTGAGATTAGAAGGGTGTGAGAAGATAATTGCACAAGAGTGAAAATTCAGAGATAAGAGCCACACAAAGATATGTCACTCAACCCCTACTTGCCCTTCTCTTTCTCCTTTCTAAATCTATTCTCTTAAAAAAAAAAAAAAGGCTATCAGTCATTTTCACCATAGTGTGAATTCCAGATACTATATCACCTCTCCAAGGGATGTCTTCATTAAACTTCCCAGTGGAGTGGGGACAAATGTTTATTGTGTTCCCACTATTTGTCAGGCACTGTGCTAAGTACTTTCCAAAAGTTATCAGTCATTTCTTACTCTTCCTAATCTCATTTGGGGTTTTCTTCACAAAAGATACTAGAGTGGTTTATCATTTACTTCTCCAACTCATTTTCACAGATCAGGATACTGAGGCAAATAGAGTGAAGTGACTTGCCCAGGGTCACACAGTTAGAAAGTATCTGAGGCTGGATTTGAACTCAGGGAGGTGGAGGCTTTCTGACGCCAGACCCAGCACTCTGTGCACGGTGCCACCTAGTTACTTAACATCCTGGACCATCTCCAGCTGTCCTGATGAATATCTGGTCACTGGACCCAGATGGCTCTGGAGGAGAAAGTGAGGCTGGTGACTTTGCACAACCCTCCCCCACTCAAATCAAAGTCAACTGCAAGTCATGCCATCATCTCCCTGATGCAAGGTCCTCTTTGAGAACAGAGGACAAACACAACAGCAACAATAGCAAACATTATTTCATTTGATCCAGTGAGGCAGATGCTATTATCATCATCTGCATTTTACAGTTGAGGAAACGGAGGCTGACAGATTAAATGACTTGCCCAGGGTCACACAGCTAGTAAGTGTCTGTAAGACTGAATTTGAAGGATTTTCAATGAAGAATGAAAGCCTCTGTCCTCCATTAGAAAAGAATCCCAAATATCAACCAGGTATTATTGGGGAGGGGGATGTTTCTGAAGGGCAGGGGGGCATTCCAGACCCTATCTGTCCAGAAAGGTTGCTTTCTGCTCTGCTGGTCTGGTACAGCTGGTCCTGAGCAGGTAAGTGTGGCCTGAGAGTTGGTGGGTGGTGCCAGTACACAGACTTGTAGCCTGGCCTGGGGGGTGGGGTGCATCTCTGTGTGTCTGGATGGATTAGAGAGCTGGAAGGAGCTTGACAGACCATTTCAACCCAACCTTCTCCTTTCTGGGGGTGGGAGAGTCTTGAGCAGGTGAAATAAGAAAGCAATGACTGGGAAAGCGGCATCTCCCCCGATTCCCTGGTCACTGTGTTGAGGTAATAGGCAGTAGGAACTAAGGTGGTGGCAGCTCAGCCCAGAAGGCAGAATGAGGGAGTCCTGGGAGAGGACAGAAATAAAGCCCTTCAGAGATGAGAGGTAGGGTAGGGCAGGATGGCTGGAGGGAGAGGAGACTCGGTGAGGAGGAGGACAAGACTACTCCTATTGTTAGACCAAAATCCAGGGGCTCTGGGCCCCGGGGCTCAGGACAGGCCTCTAGGGTCAGGACTAAGAGAAACGGAAGGGTTTTTTTGTACCGGACAATCTCTAATGTCTCCCATCCTGTGTTCTAAGATTCTGACATTCCTTGTTCTAAAGTACTTTACAGCTCTGACATTCTCTAAGTAAAGCCCATTCCCTCCTTCTTCTGATTTTCCAGGCCAGGGGTGGGGAATCTGCCACCTCCAGGTCACATGTGGCCTTCTAGATCCTCAAGTGAGGTCCTTTGATTGAATCTAAACTTCACAGAACAAATCCCCTTAAGAAAAGGATTTGTTCTGTAAAACTTGGCTCAGTCAAAAGGCTGCACTCAAGGACCTGGAGGGCCACATGTGGCCTTGAAACCACAGGTTCTCCACCCCTGTTAGGCTCTAAGGCCCTTCTAGCTCTTGACATTCTAGGTTCTAAGATCCCTATGCAGTTTGACATTCTGTATTCTAAGCCCTCAATCCCCCCACCCCAGCTCTGACATTTTTTGTTCCAAGGTTCCTCAGTTCTAAATCTGGTAATGACATTCCTTTTCACATTTTCACTGTCCCCCCCGCCCCCAGCACTTCAGCTGGCAGTTTTGCTGAGGATACAACTCTTGGGGGGTGGGGAGGGGGAATGAGAGGAAGGACGAGCAATTCGAGGAGGGACACTTTTTGTAAATGCTCACATATTTTTAATGCCAGAAACGTGATTTTAACAGGCAAGAGAAGCACTGATTTTTGATAAGTCAAAGCAAAGACTCCGATGGACAGCAGCCAGAGGGGGTGCCATTTTCAAATGGGGTGTGGCAGGAGGAGTTAATTTTCCAACCTTGCCAAGTGTCTAAGCAGCCTCCACTAGGCTCTGTGAGGGAGGAGAGAGGCAGACTGATCATAGAGGGAGGAAGGAAATCTTCTTTTACTGACCGAAATCCCCAAACCAGAGGATCTGATTCACTCAAGCTCTAGGTTAAGAGGGCTCTGATTAGGATAGAAAGCAGACTGAAGACAGATAGGCAGAGACCTATCTATAGGAGAGAGGCATTGAGAGGAAGGGAAGCGGACAGTAAGTAGGTGATACAGAGCTTGATAAGGACAGGATGGAAAGGGGACTGGAGTAAGGAAGACTAGGCTCAAATACTGTCCCTCTGTGCCTCAGTTTCCTCATCTTTCAAATGAGAGGACTGGGCTTAATGGCCTCCAAGGTAGTTCCCAGCTCTAAATCTCATTTATGAATCAAAAAGAGTTGAGAGGGGCTGAGGGATTGGGCTAGGTCTGGAGAATAGTTTGTCCACATTGAGAGGACACACTCAACTGTCAGGATCCACAGGGCTTTGTCCTGAGTCCAGATGGGAGGAACCGAGGGCTGGCCACGAGTCCACGGTTTGGGAAAGTGTCAAGACACCCTGTCCCAGATCAGTCAAAATGCTGAACTAATCCCCAGGAAAGGGTGCCTCTCAAGGCAGAGAAAGAATGTTCAGACCTTCCCATCTCAGGGTTAACGGAGATGTGAAATAATGGACCCAAGCCTAGAATGTCCCTAACACAGGTGTCTCTGATCAGGTTTCATTCTGTGTCTGAGGAACAAGATTCAGGGTTCCCGGCCCTGTAGATGAGGTGAGGGTGATCTACTTGGAGACCGGAGACACAAGAGAAATCAATGATACAGAAATGGGAAGATCGAAAGAAAGAGAATAGGAGAGAAAAGAGAAAGTGAGAATGCAAAGGTATGGAAAGACTGAACGGAAGAGGGGAAAGAAAGGAGAGAATGAGAGTGTCGAAGTGCGGTGGAGAGCGTAGGAAAAGGAAAAGTAAGCAAGGGAGTGCGAGAGAGCCAGAGAGACAGATAGAGAGAGAGGTGAAACTGAGAAAACAGAAAAAAGAGGGAAGGTGAAGAAGGGAGAGACGGTGGGAGTGAGTCAGAATGAAGAGAAGAGGAGAGATAGAGAAGGGAGCGGCTGCTCTTTCTCCGTTATACTCAGAACTCCTTGCCCACCCCTCTGTCTCCTCTTCCCCCTGTCCCCCAGCCCTCCGCCCAAGGAGCGAGCTCTTTCACAGGTGACCCACATTTTTCCAGGGACAGATAGCGCGGAAGGAGGGCAAATTCTCCCGGGCACCTGGCTGTGAGGCCGGCCCAGGAGCTTACCTGTCCAGCGCTCGGGCAGCCCGAGGTAGTGGCGAGCGGTGTGCCTGCCGGGGCGCAGGATGCTAAGGGGGACTGGTGCGCCTCCGAGAGCGCAGAAGAGACCGCTGGCGGACTAGCAGTGGGAGAATGTGCAGATGTGAGAGGGAGGGGAGGGAGGAGGGGACGCGAGAGGTGGGCAAGGGGAGGGGACACGGAGCGGGGGAGGGGCGCGCAGGGAGAGGGGATCCGGAGCCGAGTTACCCGGGGGGCGGGGGCGGGGGCGGGCTAGGCAGCCACCAGCCGCGGGGCCAGGGGAGGTCTGCCGGCTCGCCCACCTGCCCTACAATGCGGGCGGCGGCAGGGGGCCAGGCCAGCTCCCCCCGCGCGCTCCCGAGCCCCCGCGCGCCCCCGCCAGCTGCTCTCCGCCTGGCGGCTCCCCAGAGGCAGAGGCACCGCGCGAGAGAGAGACTTGGAGACAAAGAGAGCAGACAAAGGGCGGCGCGGCCGGAGGCGTGCGGGGGACCAGCGGGGGCCCGAACCTCCCAGTACGTACGGCTCCAACTTGGCCCCCATCTCCACCCCTCCCCTGCCCCCACCTTCCGTGCTGGGGTCCCTGAGCAGGCTTAGGACCTCACACGGGGACCCAGATGCGGGGGATGTGCAGCATCTGGGCCCAGAGCCGGCCCCCAGGCTCCTTTCCTTCCCCTCCCTTTCCCTCCCTTCTCCTCCCCTCCCCAAAGTGAACGGATGCCCAGAGCCGCGGGGGACGTGAAGCGGGACCCCAACAATGAGATCAAGGCAGCCCGCTCAGCTGGCGGGAGCGTCTGGCCGGGCCGGGGACTGGCGGTCCCCAAAGAGATTATCCCCTTTTCCTGTCAAATGGAATGGAACAAATCAATGGGGGGAGGTGGGGGAGGACGGATGGAGGAAGACCAGTGGGGCCCTGGCGGAACATCAGAAAGTCAGAGTGGTGGGGGGGTGGGGGGGGCGACCTTCCTAGGACTTTAAGGTTTGCTGTGGGGTGTGAGTGGGGTGTCGCTGGGACTTTACTCTGAAGGGGTAAGAAGCGCAGTGCGTGCGCCCCATTCCTCCCCATCCCGCACACCTGGGCTGATCTCAGCTGTATTCGTACTTTCTCAGTCTCACTCCTCCTCTAGGTTGGAAAAGAAAAGGAGGAATGAAGAGGGAAGAGCATCTCTGGTTTCTCCTCCCTTCCCCCCCTCCTCCCTGCCTCCCTTTCCTTTACTCCCCTCCCCTCTCCTTTCAGTCTGCCACCAAACCCATGGGGGCCAAATTAATGCCTCACACTTCCCGACCCAACTATTGAAATCACTCAGGCCCTGAGCCCAGGACAAAGACCCTGCCCCAAGCTCATCCATCAAACTGCAGGGGAGGTAAGAAGGGGCTGCCACTGACTGGAAAATCCGTCTCAGGCTCCTGGAAGAGCTGAAGCCCATGAGTCTCCGCCCCGCCCCTCCCTTCCACCTTGGCTCCCACTTCCCAGCCCCTGACTGGGGGAAGGTGGAAAAGACTGGATTTATGGGTCCTATAGCCCCAGTAACTCAGTGCCTGGGTCACTTGTGCCATGTCTGGTGGCATGATCAAAGGATACTAGCAACTGGAGAGGATGGGGGGTGAGTGGGGTGGGCTAGGCCCCCAGGCTCTTTCTCCTTGTAGTCAGGGAAATGGAAATCACAGGATTCCAAATCTATGGAGTAAAGACAAGAGAAATGAGAATTGTTTCTTTTTGGTACTGGGAAAGAGGGCGCAGCTCAGACATGTTTACTTTACTGAATTGAACTTCATTGCTCAGTACCTTCCAAGGGGCAATGGGAGACTGGGGAATAGTCATGTAATTAATGGTAAGCCAGGAAGGAAAGGAGAAGGAAGATGCTTCCTGGAAGGTTTACAGCCCAGCCAAGTGCAGACCGGAGTCACATGGACAGAAGCCTGGACCCCGCACTTGTGGTTCAGTGGCCCTGAGCTCTGCCTTGTTTCTTCTTTCTACATATGGCAGGGTGCTGTTGTGGAGGAAGCATTGGATGAGAAGACAGGAGGGGGTCTGTCTCTGCCTCTTTGTGACCCTAGACAAGTCCCTTGATCCCTCTGAGGCTTGTCTGTTAAATGGGATGATTGGACCTTAATTCCAGGATCTCTTTCTATTGAAGAAAGGAAGGAAATAAATATTGAAATACCTACTATGTGCCAGACACTGTGCTAAGTGCTTTACAGATATGATCTCCTTTGGGCTAGGGATCTTTGATTCTGTGAAATGTCCTGTATCATAGGTAGGACCTTGCTGAGAAGGTAGGTGAGGATGGTTTTTGCATTGGCCCAAGTTTCTTGGGGGAGCCTGATGTTACTGGCTTAAATGACATTGGTGGCTCAGGCAGGAGGGACCAAGAGCATAAGGGTTATGGCATGGCCTTCTGAATACTCAAGGGCAGCCTTGCCTCAGCTGCCAAAGGAAAATAATTATGGTGTTCCAGTGGACCCCAGGGCCTTCTGAATTTAGACATAATGTGAGTGATCCATGAATGAGGAACACTTTAGGACCCCCTAACCCAGGTTAGCTTAGCAGGCTTGCATTCCTTGGAAGTACTTTGTGATCTCAGAGGCATGTCTAGTGTGTGTGTGTGTGTGTGTGTGTGTGTGTAAGAAAAAAAAAGAGTTACAAGAGAAACAGCAGGTATGAGAGACAGTGTTGTGTAGTGGAGTCAGACCTGGCTTTTACCCATCTGCAGGATAACCTCTAAAGCACTTAGAAGCTACCCTCTTTTTCTGTATCAGATCTAAGATTGTTGTGTTGTGTTCTGGGCACCACCTTTTAGGAAGATGAGCTGGAGAACATCCAGAAGAAGGTGGGGGGGGGGGGAGGGAAGGGAATAAACATTTTTTTTAAAGTGTCTACTATGTGGCAGGCACTGTGCTAAGCTTTCCAAGTATTATATTATTTGATTCTCACAACTATTCTGGGAGGTGAGTGCTGTTACGCTCCTCATTTTATAGTTGGGGAAATTGAGATAGAGGTTAAGTGACTTGCCCAGGGTCA
Source organism: Gymnobelideus leadbeateri (assembly GCA_011680675.1). Taxonomy (NCBI): domain Eukaryota; kingdom Metazoa; phylum Chordata; class Mammalia; order Diprotodontia; family Petauridae; genus Gymnobelideus; species Gymnobelideus leadbeateri. The sequence goes on from WOXC01010566.1 coordinate 424,426, forward strand.
CACATACTGTCTGAGGCTAGATTTGAATTTAGGTCTTCCTGACTCCAGGCACTGCTACCTAACTGCCTCCAGAAGAGAATGGTCAGAAGGGTGAGATGGACTGGAGACCATGCCATATTAGAATCATAGCTGTAGCGTTGGGAGATGCCTCACGGGGCATTACAGGCCAAGGGCTGTTAATGACTTAGCCAGGATCATATAGGCAGCAACTAGAATCAAACCCAAGTGTCATCACTCTTTCAGAATCTTCTTCAGGGCTCTTTCCAGTATTGCTTAAGGGTGACTTTCAAAACTCAGCTACAGGAATTTAGACAGGAAAAAGAAGACAGGCAAGGTGTGGTGACTGAGTTCCAATCCTTGAAAGTTTGTGCTTCTCTGCGCCCCAACTGGCAATACAAGGAGCCACAGTTGAAGCTGTAAAGGAGACAGTTTAAGCTTAGTGGAAGAAAAGATTTCCCAACAACGAGAAGGGGAGTGGGATACTCCACCCAAAAGTGGGAGACAGTGGGGCCCCCCTGGAGGTCTCTAAACAGAGACTGGAGAACCATTGGCCAGTGGTTGTTGTAGAGGGCAGTTTTTGTTCAGGGCTGAGTTCAGGCAGAGTTACCTAGTAGATAGAAAACTAGGCTCTCAGTCAGGGAGATCTGGGTTTAAGTTCCTCCTGTGATGTAGACTGCCTCCTTCCTTCTGGGCAAGTCTCTATGACCAAAAATCATCCAAGAGCTGTGGGTTTGCACTGGTAGAAAGTTTCTGTCCTGGAGTTCCCTATATCAATGACATCCATTCCCACCCCTGCCCCCTAAAAAGGGTTGGGATCAACTAGGTGGCCACTAAGGTCCCTTCCAATTTGTAGCTTCTTTGATAGGATAATTTCATCAATGAGAACACTCCCTTCATTGGCAGTGGGTCAGCAGAACACTGGCTCCTTGAAAGCAAGGAATGTTCTATTAAAAAAGAACAAAACCTAGGGGCGGCTAGGTGGTGCAGTGAGTGGAGCGCCGGCCCTGGAGTCAGAAGGACCTGAGTTCAGAGCCGGCCTCAGACACTTAATCCACACAAACAAAAACCTAGCCGTGTAACCTTGGGCAAGTTACTTAACCCCAATTGCCCTAAAGGGGCGGCTAGGTGGCGCAGTGAGCCGGCCTCGGAGTTGGGATGACCCGAGATCAGATCCGGCCTCAGAAAATGACCACCCACGAATAAATAATGACTAGCCGTGTAACCTTGAGCAAGTTACTTAACCCCAATTGTTTAAAAAAAAAAAAAAGAACAAAACCAAAAAGCAAAAACCTTTCTGTCTCTAGTGCTTAGCTCTGTGCTTTGTTATAATAGTAACAGTTATATTTCTGTAGTACTTTGCATATATTATCTTATTGGATCTTCACAACAATCCTGTTGAATGAGTTATCTCTGTTGTCCTCATTTTGCAGGTGAGGAAACTGAGCCTGAGAGATGTTAGGTGACTTGCCCAAGGTCACGTAATTGGTTAATATCTGAGGCTGTATTTGAACTCAGGTCTTCCTGAATCTCATTCTAATACTCTATTTGATAACAGACTGCTTTTTTTGTATATAGCAGGTGCTTAATAAATGCTTTTTCAATTGAATTGAATGGTGTTTGAAAGTTGTGGTGGCCAAAAATACATCACCTAATGGCCAACCTAGTGATGATCATAGGATCCTGGATATAAACACAGGGGTCATCTAGTCCAAACTATCATTTTACAGCTGAAACTGAGGCCTCCTTCAGGTCATCATCCATCCATCCGTCCATCCATCCATCCATCCATCCATCTACCCATCCATTCAACAAGCAGACAAGCCACAAGCTTTATGTGAGGTTTGTGGCTTCATTATTCCCACCTCCTCTGCTTTTTCATTCCCAGCTTCCATTTTGAAATCTTCTCTAGTGTTTTCCCCTCAGGGCCCTGCCACATTTCCCCAGGGAGCTGATTGCAGTTGGCAAATACTTTCTCTCTCCTCCCAAACATTTAGCCTTTTATTCTAGACTCCCTCCTACCTAGTTATCATGGGAAATGTGCAAATTATCTCAAATAACATTCCACCATGCAATGGATGTTTCAGACTGTCATAAATTAACTCCAAATTCAATCTAGACACCATGACCATCCATCAGCATGATATAATCAAGCTCGTGAGGAATCAGATTACAGTGACCCAAATGGGAATAACTAATGTCCTTTACTCATAGCATCTGCCCTCCAGACAATCTCTCTTCTCCATTGTTTGTTTACAATCTGTCCTTCCTCCATCATCCTTTCCCCAAATCCCTGCTAGGTTAGGGTTAGAGTCTGGGCCTCATCTTTCCTAATTCTGCCACTTAGCATCATTGCTTCTGCCTTCCATGGGTCAATGGTTGCAAGACAGGAGAGCTCCCTAGCTCTCTCCTTGACTATGTGACCTTGGACAAGTCCATTCTCTTCTCAGGGTTCCATGGAATGATAGATTTAGATCTGGAAGGCACCCTCTATTACAGGGAATTTTAACCAAAGGGTCTGAGAATTTGGAGAGGAAAAAAAATTACATCTTTATTGTCACTAACCTTTAACTGAAATTTAGCATTTCCTTCAATTATGTATTTGTTTAAAAAACATGTTTCTGAGGAGTGCATGGACTTCACCAAACACTGCCAAAGGGCTCTAGGATACTAACAAAGGTTAAGAATCTTTGATCTAGTCCAACACCCAAATTTTAGAGATGGGAAACTGAGGCTCAGGATGATTTAAAAAGGTTATATCTATCTGTACTGAATCATAGTTCTAGAGATAGAAGGGGACTCAGAAGTCATCTAGTACCCCCCCCTCCCATTTTACAGATGAAGAAACTGAGACTTAAAGAAATAAATTGATTTGCTGCAGGTCACACAAACTGGGGTTTAAACCCAGGTCTTCTGACTCCAAGTCTGCAGGTCTTTCCACTGTACTAGACTGCCCCTGGTCCTGAAGTCCAACCTAATGTGGCAAAATAAAAACAAACAGGGTCAACACGTCAAGCTGAAACAGCACCTCCACTTGGATTTGGTTTCTTCCTTTGTAAAATGAGGATATTGGACTAGTAAACGGCATCTGACTTTTGTCTTTTCCAATATGGTGAGAGATTGATTCACATAAATACCCGGAAGGCAAAGGTTCATATGCCAGATGGTTGGGATTGGGGGTGGGAGGGAGGCAGTTCTAGCTGTATGTAGATTACTGAATGAGGAGAGGATAAAAGATGGTGGCAGAGAGAAGAGAAAGAGGAATCAGGAGCCCCCCGGAAATTACTTCCTGAGAGTTATGGTAGTTGGCTCATAAGGTCCCTAAAGCTAAGAACCCTGAACTCATATAGCGCCCCAGTAATGCAGGGACTGAGTGGGTGGAAGGGAGGCGACAAAGGCTTTCCCCTTGAAGGCTACAGTCACAAAAGTCTCACTAACCTTCAAGGGGAGCAAGTGGCTTTGTTTCTCAAATTTAGTTGGCTTAGCCAAAGATCAATCTTTGGGCATAATTTTAGGGCATCCCAGGAAAGGTCCACTTAATTCTAAACCATATAAGGAAATGGAAAGAGCCCTGGATTTGGAGTCAGAAGACTTAGGTTTGAGTTCTGCTTCCTCTCTGTAAAATAAAGTGGCTGACTAGGTGATCTCTCAAAGGTCCCTTCTGGTTCTTGACCCTGTATAGTCCAGCCCCCTCAATTTTACAGAGAAGGAAACCAAGGCTTAAGCAACTTTCTTGGGGGTCACAGATGTAGCAGCCAGGATCTGAACCCAGCTCTTTTGACTAAAGAGACACCACTCATTTCACTGTACTACTCTGACTCCCTGGGGGATCAGTTCCCTTCTCCCCTTAACTGCAGAATCCTTTCCTTCCATTGGGTCAGTGTAAAAGCAAATACTCCCCAGGAAGCAGGGGTGCAGGGGGAGGGGGGGAAGAGTAGGGGTGGGGGGGTGTTACAGTCAGTCAATCAATCTGCACTTACTGAGTTCCAGGCATTGAGGATGTAAAACAATGAATGCAAAAGTCCCTACTCCTATGGAGCTTATATTCACTCTCACAAGTTAAAGTGCTAATGAACTGTGAACTGGGGCCTTCCATAAATGTGAATATCCTTTGGCTAAAGGCTAGAGATATGCTTCTGATAAGGGCCAGCAAATATTCAGGGTTGGATTCCCTGAATTAGCAGCTTGATTGCTAACCTTTCTATCTATGTGACCTGTGGGAAATAATTTAATCTCTGTAAAATGAACTGATTGGCCAAAGATCAATCAATCAACACATATTTATTAAGCATCTACTATGGACCAGACCTGTGTTAGGATTGGGAACACAAGTACAAAGAATAAAACAATCCCTATTCACAATGAGTTTACATTGAGTTAACATATGTAAAACGTTTTTGCAAATGCTAAAAAATCTATATGGGCTTGGCTAGGTGTCGGGGTGAGTAAGAGTCGGGACTGGGATGGGTTTCGGCCTCAGATACTTAACACCCACACAAAAAAACTGGCCGTGTAACCTTGGGCAAGTTACTTAATCCCAATTGCTTAAAAAATAAACCACTATATGAATGCTAGTTATTATTTAAAAAAAATAAAATTTTATTTATGTCTTTTGTTTTTACATTGACTAGATTTCCTCTTGTATCTCTTTGGATTCCCCTCCCAGAGAACTATCCTTTATAACAAAGAACTGAGTTTACATTTTAATAAGGGAGATAATGAAAAGGAACAAAAATAATGAAGTTAATAAATACAAATATAACAATAATGATAGCCAACGTTTAAGGGGTGAAAAGTTATTTACATAACTTTTGTTTGATGCTCACAACAACCCTGTGAGCTAGGTGCTATTGATATGTCCATTTTACAGGTAAGGAAACTGAGGCTGAGGTTAAGTGACTTGCCCAGTTACCCATATTTAGAACACTGCTAAATATATGCAAGGTCGTTAACTAGTAAAGTCGTTTGGGAAGGAAGAAGTTGGGGGAAATGAAGAAAGAAAGGCTTCATGCAGAAGATAATAATAATAATAACTAACATTAAGGAACGCTTACTATATATGCCTGGCACTTTGTTGAGTGCTTTACAAATTAAATCTCACTCGATGATCTCTAAGGTTTCTTTGGTCATGAAAAGTTAAGGTTTTAAGTTCCTTGGGGACAAGGCTTCTAAAGCATCCCAGCTTCATGGCTCCTTCCCACCTGTCCAGATGTTGCCAGCATCTCCACCGCTGGGGGCTCCGCGGAGCGCGAAGGGGAGGGGCGGAGAGCGGCGTTGGCGCGGGCTCGAGATTGGGGCGGAGTCCGGGAGCCAGGCGGGCTCTAGGACCCAGTGGGAGGCGGTGGGACGTCACTCCGACGCGCGCCTGGGAGACCGGTTCAGCGCTGGGGCCGCGGAGAGAGAAGGAGCGGGAGCCCGAGCTGGAGCCCGAGTCGGAGCCCGAGCGTCTGGGTTAGACCGTCCCGCGCTGAGCGCCAGCAGCCGGTACTGGTCCCCTGGTTCGAGAGGCGGGTGGGCATTGTGTAGGGGGGAGGGGTGCAGGGCGCTGCCCAGCTGCTGCTACTGCTGCCAGCCGTGCCAGCTGTGCCCTGGACCCGTGGCAGGAGCCAAATGTGCGCTGGCCAGAGCCTTTCCCCTTTCCAGATCTCCCTTCTCGCCAGAATCCCGCCTTCACGGCAGCTGCATGTTCCCTGCATGGAGGGCCCCAATTTTCAAGACGATCATTCCAGGGGCGTCCCTTCCTGCCTCCCACGACCCCCCATAATCATGGAAATCCCAGGAAGGGGGACGTGGAGACTCTGAACTTTCCCGGGCCTTCGCCTGCGTGCAGATGACCCGCTCAGGCTTGGTGAACTAGAGCCCCTTGCTACACCTCAGGCCCCTTGAGGATAGGGAAGAAGCGCATTCTACTGTGGGACCCCCCCTCCCGCCCCCAAAGCCCGATCAGTCAGCCCTGTCGCCCGGGGCGGGGGGGGGGTTGTTCGGTCCAGCCACCCTGGTCAATTTCTCTGCAACTCCTGGAGGTTAGAGATGGTTTTATTTCTTTTTTTGTCTTATCGTCCCCATCCCTTACACAGAATTGGCTTCTGAGGCCTCAGAGTGGGCGAACCTGGAGAGTGAAGTCTAGTCTGTTCACTCATTTATTCAATAAACATTTATTATATGTGTACCAAGTACTGGGGATACAAGGACAAAGGCAAAATGGAGGGAAAAAACTAACAAACCTGAAATGGTAGCTTCCCTCAAGGAGTTAATATTCTTATAGGGTTGTTATGAATCAAATGAAATAATATAAATATTAAATAAATAATATGAATATAAATTAAAATGATATAAATAATGTAAAGCACTTTGCAAACATTGCTATACAAATGTTAGCTATGATTATTGTCATTAAATATGAATGTCATTGCTGCCCTCCGCTGTCCTAAGGGTGACTCCAGTTGTTAGGATTTGGAGGAGTAATAGCAATTGTGCTCAGCAGTCCTTGAGGATAGGGTTTTGGATACTTTCCTTTCCCATTAGGAAGGGACCAACAGCAGCCTGAACTCACCTGTCTGGGTGGCAGATGAAGTCTCCCCGAAAGTATAAGGGCTTCTTGAGTTCTTTATTCCACTTTAATTGTATAATTTTGATAATTTAATAATAATTTAATTTATTTATAGAAATTTAAATCTATCTAATTTAATAAATAATATTAAGTTTCTCTTTCTTTACCTATGTGGATCTGTGAGTGCTCCTTTGCCCCTTTGGGTTTGGTGGGACAATGGGTATTATTAGGCTGAGTGGTTGCTTAGGAAAGGGTCTTCTTTCTCCTCTCCTAGGTGGCCAGAAGAATGACCACTCTCACTCGGCAGGACCTTAACTTTGGACAAGGTAAGAGCTCTCAGTTTTTCTTGGGAGTCCCAGCTGGAGAGCTGGTTCTGGTGTTGGTATCACTAAGCGTGATACCCAGCGGCACCTCAGACTGTTTCTCTTTCTCCAGTGGTGGCTGATGTTCTCTGTGAATTCTTGGAAGTGGCTGTGCATCTTATCCTCTATGTCCGAGAGGTTTACCCTATTGGAATCTTCCAGAAGAGAAAGAAATATAATGTGCCTGTCCAGGTATGGGATGGAGCTGTGAGGATATTATGGAGTATTATATTTAGTTCTTGGTCAGCCATTTTATGATGGACATTGTTGATAAACTCACTTGAGTCCGGGGGGACAAGGGGATAGGAGAGTATGCCATACTGGTATCATTTGAAAAACCTGGACTATTTGCCCTGAAAAACAGACTTTCACTATTTTCATAGATCAGAGGGTGCTTATGTGGAAGGGGGTTTCTGACTTCTTCTCTTGGCCCCAACAGCTAGATGCAGGAGCAGATAGTAGTTGCAGAGAGGCAGATTTTGGTTGAATATAAGGAAAATTTCCTAACATTTGTTGAAAAGTAGGGTGGGCTTCCTTAGGTTACAGTGTGTGCCTTGTGACCAGAAAATCTTCAAGTGGGGGCTGGATGCCCACTTTTTGGGAATTATAGCTTGAGAACTGGAAGGGATCTCTCAAATATTATCTAGTTCAACCCTCATTTTAGAGGTGAAGAAACCAAGGCCAACAGAGGTGGTGTGGCTCCTCTTTTTTGTATCCCCAGCACTTAATGTAGTGCTTGGCACAGAACAGGTGCTTAATAAATGTTTATTGAATTGTCCAAGGTCAGGAAGGTAGCCAGTAAACATTTATTAAGCACCTACTCTGGGCCAGGCGCTGTATTAATGCCTGGGATACAATTTAGAAAAATATTGGCAGCCCCTGCCCTCAAGATGCTTACAATTGAATAGAGGGAAAGTTCTGAGTCCTCTATGAAGGAAAGCTTTGTGAGGGGTTTGTTGCCCCTCCCTCCATTCTGTGGGGAGGGGCAACTGAGGTGACGAGTGACTAGGCTGGGTCAGTTTCCAGGATGATGAGATTTCAGGTGATGAGCTTATCCTGGGGGAAGGGAGGCCTGAAGTTCCAGAAAAGCAGCTGATGAAAAAGGAAGCGCTATTGCTCCCTGATTTGATTTCTCTTGGAGAGGGGGGAAATGACTTGGGTGTAGGAAATAGAGAATAAATACAGAGGAGTATTTCAGGGGAAAGTACTTAGCAGCTGAGGCCTGTGTCAAGCAGAAAGGTCTCATGTCAAGCTCCCACACTTGGAGCTGAGCCTGGAAGGTGTTGCTAAACTATCACACCATGCTGTGGACTAGAAGCAGTTTGGAAAAATAACAGCTGGCATTTATGCAGCGCCTACTGTGTTCCAGGCACTATACTAAAGGCTTTCCAAATATAATCAAATTTGGTCCTCAAAACAACCCTGGGAGGTGGGGACTATTATCTTCATTTTGCAGTTGATAAAACTGAGGTAAATAGAGGCTGAGACTTACCCAGGGTCACACAGCTAGTAAGTATCTGAGGATTTGAACTCAGGTCTTCCTGACTCCAGGCCCAGTGTGATACCTAGCTCCAGGAATACTCAGTGGATCTTCTTCGGAACGTGGAGGGGAGGTGGGGGGTGGCAGGGCAGGCCTGTGTCTTGGGTTTCTTTGGGATTCCTGCTTGGCCCGGGTTTGACTAGCTGCCCTCTGGAGTCTCCCCCATCTCTGAGATTTTCCTAATCTGTGGAAGGTTTTAGAGTTCTATTCTGAGAAAAGGAATGTCCCAGCTGGGAAGGGAAGAGCAGTGGAAGCTGAGCTACACCCTCTAGTCTCTGAGGGCTTCCTGGCTTTTCTCATGGGCCTGAGCCCTGGAGCCCCTAGGAAGTCCTTCTTTTCCCTAGTATTTGCTTGGCCTCTGAGATGCCCAGATGCTTCCATTTTTCCTGGCCTACTTACAAATGAAATCATCCTTCCCCTAATATCCTCTGAAATTCTTGACTGTGGAAAAAAAAAAAACAACCCAAAACTCTAGGCTATCTTAAGGGAGAGAGAGGACAGCTAGCCAAAGAAGCTACCCAGAAAATGATTCTTTGTTCATTAACTTCTTATCCAAACTTCTCTTAAAGTCTCCTAACCAGATTTGGGAAGGGAAAGAGATGGGAATCCTCCACCCCCTCCAATGCTGGAGCCATAATCAAATCAACTGCTGTTGTTATCCATGGAAAGATCGTGTCAATCTGCTGCTCTTGTTGGCTCTACCATATTTTTCCTAACCAAAATGGCCCTCCCTGGCCACCACTCCCTCATATGTGCTCTCTCCCCCCCCCTTTTTTTTTTTGCTTTTTGGAAGGGTTAAGCGACTTGCCCAAGGTCACACGACTAATTTTTGTGTTAAGTGTCTGAGGCTGGGTTGGAACTCAGGTCCTCCTGACTCCAGGGCTGGTGCTTTATTCACTTCACCACCTAGCCTCCTCATCTTCCCCTTATTTGAAAGGAACAAACACAACAGTTGTATTTTTTTATTCCTCCTCTACCCCCTAACCGAACTTAACTTGGAAAAATAGGTAGTCTTGAAAAGGGGGTGGTATGAGATCAATTAACATTTATTATTATTGTTGTTATTATTATTATTATTATTACTGTTTAGGCATGTATTCTGTACCAGGTGCTGGGGATACGGAGGCAAGTAAAACAATCTTGCCCTCAAAGGGCTTATATTCTTTTGGGGAAGCAGTGTGTGTATGTATATACAAAATAAATACAGGATAATATTGCAGGGTAACATGGGTCCATGGTGGGGGAGGATAGTGCACAGAGTGTCTGGTCCTGGAGTCAGGAAGACCTGAATTAAATCCAGTCTCAGACACTTAACTAGCTGGGCAAGTCACTCAACCCTGTTTGCTTCAGTTTCTTCATCTGTAAAATGAGCTGAAGAAGGCAAACCACTCCAGTATCTTTGCCAAGAAAACCCTAAATGGGATCGTGAAGAATCAGACGTGATTGAAAAACAGCTGAACAATATTACAGGGGAACATACTGGGAACTTAGGAGATTTGGGGAAGGCCTCTTGATTCCCAGATAGGGCTTTTTGGCCCTATTCTGAATTCCAAGAATTCAGGTGAAGCTTGAAGTTTGTAGAGAAGCAGTTGGTGTAATGAATGGTGTAATGGCCCTGAGTCCAGTTCCAGCCTCTGACACTTACTGGCTGTGTGACCTTGGATAAGTCAAGACTATAAGTGTCAGAGAAGGTAAAGGTATTGATCTGCTTTAGTGGAGGGAGTTCCCCTACCTGGAAGTTCCCTATACCAAATAAAACCACAGATCTGGTGCTTTTTCCCTTCCGAAGGATGTAAGTCAAGTCTTAAGAAGAACAAAATATCTTCCCACTTTGCACAGTAGGGAGAAAACATGAGATCTCCCCTCCTTGGTGACAGGGTGGCTTCATTTTGTCTCTATATTCCCAACTCCCAGCTCATTCCCTGACATATATAATCAAACCCTGGGTTCAGATCTGCCCTCAGCCTCTCAGCCTCAGTTTCCTCAGCTGTAAAATGGGAATCATAATAGCATCTCCCTCCCAAGGTTGTTGTGAAGATAAAAGGACATGATATTTTTATAAAGCACCATGTAAATGCTTACTGTTAATTTAATGCTGTTCTAGGATAGACTGACTTTTTTGTAATTGTATTTTTTTTTATTTAAATTGAATGAAGTTAGAGCTTGGGTGGCATGAGCCATGATGAAAAGCATTTATTAAACACTGACTATGTTAAGGAATGGAAGTACAAATAGAAAATCAAGGGAGCTTAGATTCTAATGGGGGAGAAAAAATGTGGGACAACAAAACGTTTAGTCATTTCACTTGTATCTGGCTCTCTCTGGGACCCCATTTGGAGTTTTCTTGGCAGATATTGGAGTGGTTTGCCATTCCTTCTCCATCTCATTTTATAGATGAGGCAAATAGGGTTAAGTGATTGCCCAAGGTCACACAGCTAGTAAGTATCTGGGATTAGATTTTAATTCAGGTCTTTCTGACTCCAGGCCTTGCTCTCTCTCTCTCTCTCTGCACTGTGTCACCTAAATGGCCTTGGAAGAGTTAACATTAAGGGCAAATTGGGCTTATTGGGAGGGTGTCCCCAGGGTGGTAGTATCACCTGTGGTGAAAGATATCTAGGCTTTCTTCCAAATGATCTCCTGTGTCCCTTCATCAAAGACAGAACCTTAAACTGTTCTAAGGTGATGGTCTTCAAATCTTTTTTTTAAACAATCATTTTTCAAAATTTTGCATTCCAAATTCTCTCCCTCCCTCCTGCTGCCCCTCTCCCCTCCTTGAGAAGGCAAGAGATTTTATATCAGTTATGCATGTGTAATTTTGCAAATTTCCATACTAACTGTGTTGTGAAAGAAAACAGACAAAAAAATAAAACAGGAAAAATGAAGAGACTAAAAAAGTTTCCTTCAATTTGCATTCAGAGTTCGTCATTTCTCGACCTGGAAGTAGGTAGAATTTTTCTTCCTGGGTCCTATGGAATTTTGTTGGATCGTTGTCTTGACTGAAATTGCTAAGTCATTCACAGTTGGTCATCCTTATAAGAGTGCTGTTACTTTGCACAATGTCTGGTTCTGTTCACTTCACTCTGCATCAATTCATGTGAGTCTTCCCAAGTTTTTCTGAAGCCATTCTAATCATCATTTCTTATAGTACAATAGTATTCCATCATATTCATATATTAGAACTTATTCAACTATTCCCCAATTGATGGGCTTCTTCTCAATTTCCAATTCTTTGCTACCAGAAAAAGAACTTTTTATTTCTACCAGTAACAATATATCTTTTATTTTTTTCCACTTAATAATTTATTTTTTCCAATTACATATAAAGATAGTTTCAAACATTCACTTTTATAAGGTTTTTAGTTCCGATTTTTTTTTCTCCTTCTACTACCCCTTCTAGAAGATGGCAAGCAGTCTAATCTAGGTTATACATATGCAGTCATGTTAAACGTACTTCCACATTGGTCATGTTGTGAAAGAAGAATCAGAACAAAAGGGAAAAAACCACAAGAAAGAAAAAATGAAAAAGAGAAAATAATATGCTTTGATCTGCATTCAGACTCCATAGTTCTTTCTCTGGATGTGGATGGCATTTTTCATCATGAATCTATCAAAAGAACTTTTATAAATATTTTTATATGAATAAGTCCCTTTCCATTTTCTTTCATCTCTTTGGGATAATAGTGGTATTGCTGGGTCAGAGGGTATATGCAGTTTTATAGACCTTTGGACATAGTTCCAAATTGCTCTCCATCAAGATTTAAATTAGCACTGGGGAGGTATGTGATACATACACAAAGTTTTCCCCTCAGTAAGAGGGGAATAAGAGCTGCCATTTTTGTTCCTTGTGAGTTGAGGTTTCTATATGTTCTAAGGTATCTTGAGACGAAGGGTAACAGATAAGTTTTTTTTTTTTTAATTTTGTGGATATTTGACTTACTATGGTGCATATGGTGGTGAAGTCAAATTTATATAAAAATATTTACAAATGATCTTTTATCTATATGTAGAATTTTGTGGCACAGCCAATGACTTGGCATGCCCATTGATAACCACTGACCCAGGGGAGATGAGGGTAGGGATAGCAGTTCTTGGGGCCCCTCCATTCCACCCCTATTCCCTCTCTTTTCTTCCTTGTTTAATAAGGCTCAGTTGCAGTTAGATGGCTTGTGGTTTTAAGGCAGGGATGGTTTTACTTTTTGGGCGTCTCTATATCCTCAGCATCTGCTCTATGTACATAGTAGGAGCTTTATAAATGCTGATTGATTATCCCAAGGACCTCGTTCTTGGTTCTTTTGTGAACAGATGTCCTGCCATCCAGAGTTGAATCAGTATATTCAAGATACACTCCACTGTGTTAAGCCACTGCTGGAGAAGGTGAGTAGCAATCCTGCTGCCCCTGCCCCCCAGATACCCCCTGTCCCTTTAGTTCTTTCTAACTGCCTCACTTGTGCTCCTCTGGAGGTCATGGATTCTGGCTGAGCTTTGAGACAGGTCATCAGATTAGACCTAAGACTGGAAGGGCCCTTACAGCTCATTTAGTCCAGCCTCTTCATTTTACAGACAGAGAAACTGAGGCCCAGATGGTTGAAATGGCTTACCCAAATTCACAGAGGTAATAGGTAGCTGAGTGGGGATTCGAACCTGGGTCCTCTGTTTCCTCTTCTCTAAAATGAGAGGGTTAATAGTCTCTAATTGCCCCTTAGTCTCTAAATCTGTGTGATTCTCTGAATCCAGATGCAGCCCAGCTCTTTGTCTCCTGCACCATGTGTCTCTCTTGTATTGGTTATATAATATAAGAAGATGCAGGATGGCCCAGTGGGTAGAGAGCTGGCCTGACACATACTGGCTGGATGACCTTGGTCGAACCAGGATCAGTACCTCTTGGTGCCCCAGGCAGCTCTCTTTGGCCAGGTAAAGAACCATTGATATCTGCATAGATAAGGGAGCTTCCTTATCAGGTGGTTTCTAATGAAATCACACACACACATACACACACACACACACACACACACACACACACCCCGACAGACAAAATTCAATGCCCAGATTACTGTACTATGTGCCTGTCCCCTCCACCATTATCTTCCATTTCCCATGTCTGGATGTAGTTGCTTGCATATTGTTTCTCCCATTAGAAAGCAAAGTCCTGGAGGGCAGGGGCTGGTTTTCCTTTTCTTTTTATCCTCAAGGCATAGCATAGTTAATAAAATGTTCATTGACTTGATTGTTGACTGACTTCTGGAGTAGGCGGGAGCAAGAACAGTGGTCTCTGGACACCGATTGACTTTAGGCGATTTTCCTGATTTCCCTAACTCTGACCTATGGAGGAGCTTTGGGGGTTTGCATTCTGGGTCTCTCTCCCCACTGTGGGATGCCTGAGAAGGATGTGGGTGCTAGAATGCTGGGTTCTTCTTTGCTGTGGTTGACGTTGTTGTGGGATGGGTTGGGATGACCTTTATTTGCAGAATGACGTGGAGAAGGTCGTGGTGGTGATTTTGGATAAAGAGCACCACCCAGTGGAGAGATTCGTCTTCGAAATCACTCAGCCTCCCCTGCTTTCCATCAGGTAAGCCCAGAACTCTTGGCTTCCCTTCTTTGAAAAGAGTCACAGAACCTTAGGGTTGCTGGGAGAAAGAAGCTTAGAAGAGGGAGTGCCAGAGCTCATGGGGTCTTAGAATATTGTTAGAGTGTTAGAGCTGGGTGGGGGCCCTCAGGACCTGGAATGATAGAACTTTGAGGGACCCTAGCTCAGAAAATGTCAGAGCTGGGAGGGACCTTAGAATAGACAATGTCAAAACATGGGATGTCTAGAACCAGAAAGGACCTCGTCACAGAGAATGGTGGTGCTGAGAACATTGGGGTTCTTGACTTGGCTTGTTTTCTTAATGCTTTGATAACCACATTTTAATAGAAGTGCCATCCTTTATAGTCCTGTGTATTTTATTTTTAGGCATTTAAAAACATGATTCTGAAAAGATGCCCATCTATAGGCTTCCCCACACTGCCCAAGGGTCTGGTCCAGGGGTGGGGAACCTGTGACCTCAAGGCCACATGTAACCCCTTGAGGTCCTCAAAGTGTGGCCCTTTGATTGAATCTAAACCTCAGCAGAACAAATACCCTTAATAAAAGAATTTGTTCTGTCAAACTTGTCTCTGTCAAAAGGCTGCACCTGAGGACCTAGAAGGCCACGTGTGGCCTTGAGACTGCAGGTTCCTCATGTCCAGTGGTCTAACCTTCAGATTTTAGAATGAGGAATTAAGGCCAAAAAAGTGCATATCTTTGTGTAGCTTTGCATTTCTCATAGGATAATAGGTCTGTAGCTAGAAAGGACTTCAGAAGTATCTTATATTTCCTCCCAGCCCCTCCCCACCAATTTTAAAGAGGAAAAATAAGCCGAAAGTGAAGTGATTTACCCAAGGTCACACAGGTAGCAGAGTAAGGATTTAAACTGTCTTTAATTTCTCCTTGGCTTATTCTTTGCCCCATCCAACAATATCATGCTAAAGCCCCATGCTGATGTGCTTAGGAGACCCAAAGAACGGGGCAGACTGATTGAAGGGACCCAGACCCTTTGCTAGACTCCATTTACATGGCTTTAGTGAAGTGAACACCTGGCCTGGGAGTCAGGGACTTTGGGTTCCAGTTTCAGGTTGTCAAGCGGCTTCCTCTCTCTGGGCCCTAGTTTTTCCATCTATGAAATGAAGAGAGTTAATTGAGACGATCTTGCAGGGCTCCAGCCCACTCTGACAGCCTGCCTCTCACTGGGTGGGCGAGTGCACACTGGGTGGGTCACCAGCTTCTCTCGTCCCCAGCTCAGACTCTCTGCTGTCCCACGTGGAGCAGCTCCTTCGTGCCTTCATCCTGAAGATCAGCGTCTGTGATGCCGTCCTGGACCACAACCCCCCAGGCAGGCCTTGCTCACTGTTCTCCTGACCCCTGGGCTTTGGCTGTTTGCTGGCTTTTCCCTGTCCATCCCACTGGGTGTCTGTCCTGGACCACAACCCCTCAGGCAGGCCCTGCTCACTGTTCTCCTGACCCCTGGGCTTTGGCTGTTTGCTGGCTTTTCCCTGTCCATCCCACTGGGTGTCTGTCCTTGGGGATGGACCTGCAGGGGAGTTTCCTGTAGGGCATTCTTGGGGCTGAATGGAATTCTCCTGGCCACTTGTGGGGATGGACATGCCTTGGTCCAGTGCCACACATGCTCCATGGGGTGTGCTCCAATCCAGCCCATTTTTCTGCCTCTTTCATGAAGCCATTTGCACCCTTCCCATTCTTCAGAGCCCTCACCACCTCCTGGAAGTCTTCCATGATGGACTTACTCCTGCTGGGTCCAATCACACCATTCCCTCTGCTTAGTGGGGCAGTAGTCTGTTTCCACTATGACCATTTCTACTTATGTATGTGCTTGTAGGGCTCTTTTTAAAAAAAGAAGCTGTCATTAAGTCTTTCTGCAGTTATATTTAATCTTCATTAGACCAGGGAGTGCCCAAAGGGCAGAGGCTGTGAGTGGGCAGAAGTGGGAATGGCTTTGAAGGGTGTGTAGACCCCGGGTCATTTTACACAGAGTCCTAGGGGGCCAGAGCACTGTATTAGCACCAGCTGGGAGGGCAGACAGAAAGGAGCCTGGGGGGAAGTGATCAGACTTCCTCTGGCAGGTGCCACCCTTCCCCTCCTGCTCTGATGTCTCTTCCTGATCTAGGCTGTACCTTCACTGTCTTGGTCCACACTCGGGAAGCAGCCACACGAAACATGGAGAAGATTCAGGTGATCAAGGTGAGTTCTGGTCCATGACTCTTTGTGTCATACAGTAATGTCTTGAGGACATCTGGTCTCCAGTTTTGCTTCTGACAGGGACTTGCTGTGTGACCTTGGAGTGGTCTCTTTCCCTCTCTCCACCTGATTCCTCACCTGTGAACCACTGAAGTCAATATGAATGAGTGAATGAAAAAGCATTCACAAAATGTCAGCACAGGCATAGTGCTATGTATGCGCCGGGGAGACAGATACCGAAGGGGGATAAATTTAGCCTCTGGGGGAGACAACAGACAACAGACAACTTCCTCTGGGGAAGAAGGGTAGTGTGGTCTGAGGATCGTGGCGATACAGAATGGAACCGTAAATGGAGATTGTCATGCCCATTCCAGAAGGTGCTGTTGATGTGATTAATGTGCTCCTGGCCAGCGAGAGCGGTTAGGGAGGGAAGGAGAAGATGGCACAACGCTTGAGGTGGTTGGACAGAATGAGAAATGCAGTTCAGAGCTACCTGGATCTACAGTGGGTTAGCTGAGTCTGGATTGCCTTGGGTATTCTGGACAGTCCAGCCTTGGCCCAGAAGGTCCAAAGCTGAGTAGATGAACTCCCAGGAGGGGCAGCTTGGCAGGTGATTCTCTGCCCAAAACAACCCATCCCCTCTGTGGCCAGCTGAGTGATGGGCCTCTGTCTCTGGGTCCATACAGGAATGGGAGGTCCTGTCAGAACCAGCCATTTCTTATGCCAGGAGGAGACATCCATAAAATGGGAGGAGAAAAATATCCTGCTGCTATCACAGGGCTGATGGGAGAAGAGGGATGTAGGTGGGCTTTACAAAGGAAAACTATGAGATCTGCTGGATGTTATCTGAGCCTAGCCCTTGTTTGAGGTTCAAGCCCTTTGACCCTCCAGCACAGTGCCTAGCACACAGTAGGTGCTTAATAAGTGTTTATTAAATTTTAATAGGTACTCTGCTAGACACAAGGGAAACCTATCAGCTTAAATTCTATTGGGAAATAATTGCAATACAGAAAATCTGTGATAAGTGCACTCAAGAGATGCTGCACAGAGTACTCTGTGGAGTTTGGACTTCAGTTTCTCCCTGTGTAAAAATGGGGCTTGTACTAAGAAGGCCTATGAGGTCCCTTCAAGTTCTAAATCTGTAATCCAAAAAAGAAACCAAAGGTGTGTCAGTCAATGAGCATTTATTAAGTACCTGCTACATGCCAGGCACTGTGCTAAATGCTGGGGATACAAAAGGAAGGCAAAAGATAGGAAAAAGGAAGAGTGAGAATTTAACAGGTGAAAGTAGGAGGGAGAAACATTTGAAACACATATACCAGGATTAGCCAAGGCTAGGAGGTAGGGAGGGGACTCCCAGTGGAATCTGGTTTGATTGGAAAATCAAGAAAGGCAGGAGCTAATATGACAGTTGGTAAAAAGGCCAGATTGTAGGGCTACCCTTACATATAGTAGGGATCTCCCTTTGGCCAGGGATTCTTTTTTTTTTCTTTAACAGATTTTTATTTCATTAAGTACTTCCCAGTGACATGTAAAATTTTTTAAAGTCATTTTTTAAAAAATTTGAGTCCCAAATTCTCTCCTTCCTTCTTTCTCCTCCCTCTTTGAGAAGTCAATTTGATTTACATATCTGTTGTGAAATGTGAAGTCATGCAAAACACTTTGCAATAATATGCAAAAAATTTCCATATTAGCCATGTTGCAAAAGAAACAGCCAAAAAAAACCCCAAGAAAAATAAAGTAAAAAAAATGCTTCAATAAAAAAAACCAACAAATTTAAAAAATGCTTCACTCTACACTCGAATTGATCAGTTTTCTCTCTCTGGAGATGGATAACATTTTTCATCATGGGTCCTTTGGAATTTTCTTGACTTAGTCTTGATCAGAGCAGCCAAGTCTTTCATCCTTATAATGTTGCTGTTAATATGTGTAACATTCTCTTGATTTTGCTCACTTTGAGTTAAGTTCAAAATTGTTCTCCAAAATGGTTACACTAGTTTATAAATCCATCAACAATGCATTAGTAAGTATTGGTAGAGTTGTGAACTGATCCAACCCTTCTTCAGGGCAGTTTGGAACTATGCCCAAAGGGCAATCAAACTCTGTACCCTTGGATCCAGTAATACCACTACAATGTAGTAGCCATTTGTAGCTCTCTCTTTTTATTTTGTTTCTTCTTTCTCCTGGTTCATTTCATTGGTTCTAATTCTTCTTTACAACTTGAGTGTGAAGGTATATGTGCAATGTATCCCAAAGAGGTTAAAAAAAGGGGAGGGAGGAAGGACTTACTTGTACAAAAATATTTATAGCAGCTCTTTTTGTGGTGGTAAAGGACTGGAAATCAAGGAGATGCCCATCAATTGGGGAATGACTAAACAAGTTTTGGTATATGAATGTTATGGAATACTGTTGTGCTATAAGAAATGAGGAGCAGACAAACTTCATAATAATCTGGAAGGATTTATATGAACTGATACAGAGTAAGGGGAGCAGAACCAGGAGAACATTGTACCCAATTACAGACACATTGTAACTGTGACAATTAACTTTGATAGACTTGGCTCTTCTCAGCAAAGCAAGGTTCTAAAACAACTCCAAAAGACTCATGATGGAAAAAGGCTATTCATATCCAGAGAAAGAATTACAGATTCTGAATACAAACTGAAGCAAAGTATTTGCTCTCTCTTTTTGTTTTGTTTCTTCTTTCTCGTGGTTCATTTCATTGGTTCTAATTCTTCTTTACAACTTGAGTGTGAAGGTATATGTAGAACCTTTATCAGATTGCATGCCATCTTGGGGTGGGGAGAGAGGGAGGGAGAGAAAATTTGGAACTCAAAAACTTGTGGAACTGAATGTTGTAAGATAAAAAAAAAGAAATGACAAGCAGGATGATTTTAGAAAAAACTGCAAAGACTTAAATGAACTAATGCAGAGTGCAATGTGCAGAACTAGGAGAACAATGTATACAGTAACAGCAACATTGTAAGGATGATCAACTGTGAATGACTTAGCTATTCTCAGCAGTTCCAGAGGACTCATGATGAAAAATGCTACCACCTCCAGAGAAAGAAATGACAGAGATTGAATGCAGATTGAACCGTACTCTTTTTACTTTTTTATTTTGGTCTATTTCTTTTTTTTAGCATGATTAATATGGAAATGTTATACATGAGTATACATGATTACATATAGATATGGAAATATGTTATACATGAGTATACATGACTATACATGATTACATATAGATAACCTATATGAAATTGCTTACCAGCTTGGGAAGAGAGGAAGGGAGGGAGGGAGAAAATTTGGAACTCAAAATTAAAAAAAAAATGAATGTTAAAATTTGCCTTTACATGTAGTTGGAAAAAACAAAATGCTATTTTTTTTTAAAAGACAGGAGATTAAATGCCAGAAAAAATCCCAAACCCTAAAACTCCCAGTGCATTAATGTCCCAATTTTTCCTTATTCCATTTCCATATTTATCATTTGTCATTTTCCTTTTCTGACATGTTGACCAATCTGAAAGGCATGGGTTGGTATCTCAGCGTTATTTTAATTTGCATTTCTCTAATAAGCAGTGATTAGAGCATTTTTTCACATGACCGTTGATAATGCCCATCTGTTCTTTTGGTTCATTTGGAGGATTTTTTTTTTTTTTTGGTTGAGGGTATGTAGGGTAGGAAGCTGAAGGAGCAGAGAGACAGAGCAGTCATGTATACAATAAAGTCAACATAAGTGTTTTTCTGGAATGCAGATTTTTTTTTTTGAGGGGCAATTGGGGTTAAATGACTTGCCCAAGGTCACATGGCCAGTTTTGTGTTGTGTCTGAGGCTGGATTTGAACTCAGGTCCTCCTGACTCCAGGGCTGGTGCTCTATTCACTGCGCCACCTAGCTGCCCCCAGAATGCAGATTTCTTTCAGATTTCTTTACTTAAGGTCAAATTTGTGTAATTGAGAACTGTCTGTATATTAGCTCAACCTACCCATGAGCAATTACTATTTCTCCTTGTTGAGATGTCTTTATTTGTGTGAAAAGTGTTTTGTAATTGTATTCATATAATTCCTGGGCTTGTCTTGGCAGGTAGACTACCAGGTATTTTATATTATCTGTAGTTATTTTAGGTGGAATTTCTTTTTCTATCTCTTGCTACTGGTTTTTGTTGGTAGTATATAGAAATGCTGTTGATTTATGTGGGCTTATTTTATATCCTGCAACTTTGCTGAAGTTCTTTTAGTTGATTCTCTAAGTATACCATCATTTATCTGCAAAGAGTGATAGTTTTGTTTCCTCATTGCCTATTTTAATTCCTTCAAATTTTTTTCTTGTTTTATTGCTATAGCTAGCATTTTTATTACAATAGTTGATGATAATGAACATCCTTGCTTTACCCTAATGTTACTGGGAAAGCTTCAACCTTATCCTCTTTAGAGAAAAGCCTTGCTCTTAGTTTTAGATAGATACTACTTATCATTTTAAGAATGTTGCCCAGGGATTCTTGACTTGGAGTTAGGTCTCATGGAATTCTGCCGCCTTTGCTCCTAGGACTTCCCCTGGATCTTGGCTGATGAGCAAGATGTACACATGCATGACCCCAGGCTAATCCCCCTGAAGACTATGACCTCAGACATTTTAAAGGTAAAGCAGGGCAGGAAGGACATCATGGGACCTAGGCATCCCAGTGACTACTGGGAGACACATTTCACAGTGCCTAAAGAGTGCTTGTTAGGGGCCTGCAGGATGTGATCACTACAGCCCCAGGAGACCTCCTAAGCTGCCTTTGGTTTAGAAAGAACCATCCTATTATCTTAAACTTTCCAGGAAGGAATTGGTCTCTCCCATGCCTTATGGCTATAACCCTGATCTTAAACTTTCCAGGAAGGAATTGGTCTCTCCCATGCCTTATGGCTATAACTCTGCAAGCCATACCTGGGAAAGAGTCCTGACTTTTAGCAGTGCAGCCTGATTCAGGGTCTTATCTTGATTGGCATGGGGCACTGTGGGCAAGCTCCTGCTCAGCTAGACCAGAGAGTGGGCAGGCTACAGGCAGCCCATGGCCATTTCCCCATATCCTCTGACCTTACCACCCAACCCTCCCAAGTGACAGCATTTGTCTTGGAGTCAGAAAGGGTCCCCATTTTGATTTTTTTGCAGCATCATACATCTGGTCCACCCCTACCCCCCCAAAGCACCCCTTCTGTGACCTCTTGGACAAGTGGTATTGCTCCAAGAGTGCTAAGGGAAGCTCGTGACCTAAGGCAGCCTGTGCCACTCTTGGATAGCCTCCATTAAGGAATAAGGGTTAGGATTTTCCTGATGCCAAGGCCAACTCTGCTTCTATTACTTCCAACCACTGTTCTCGACACCAAATAGAACAAATCTAATCCCTCCTTCCCCTTAGTATTCCCATCTGTGAAATGGGGGTGGGCGTGGTAATACCTCTCTGTCAGCCTTAAAATACCACAGAAACATGACCTTTAACCTTTTAACACAGGCACGGTTTCTTTCTAACAGATGCAATTGTACGTGGAGGAGAGGGCTCACAAGAGCAGCTGAAACTGGCCTCCCCAGCTACCGCAGGACTGGACTTTGGCAGCCATCATGGGCCCCTTCTGGCCTGGAACTGCATCCTGGGATTCAAGTGCGCTTACCCACTGTCTGACAGACCGGCTCCCTCTGCCAGCTCTGGTCACATGCTGACCAGCCTTTCATCACTAGGAAGGAATCCCAGGGAGAGGGTGGAGAGAACCTAGGACCCCGTTCACTGCTGTCCTTGGATCCCTCTGAACACAAATGGCCATTGTACATCGGACTGTGGGTTTTGTCTCAATAAAAGACCTGAGGGCAGTGTCCTGTGGATTGTTGCTCCAAGATAGGGAAGCTCCTATTGGCCTGGGATTGAGGATGCTTCAGGAAGAACCTGGACCATTCACCCCCTGACCCCACACTTTGCTCCTTCCTCAAACCAACTCCAGGCTGTCTATAGGGAAAGTGTTTATTGAAACTCAAAAGCTGCAAAAGGAGGAGGATGCTGTCACCATTCATTCCATCTGGGTCTGGTTCTAGTTGCTACCTCTGGCTGTCTCTTGCATAGGACTGGGTTTCCTGGTGACCTCAGGGCCAATGGTGATGCTGCTGTTGGTGACTCGGGAGCCATACCACCCAGCCCAGTACTGAGTGTCCTTGCCCCCATGCTGGAAGCGGATGTGACGGACTCCTGGGGGGTAGTTGGAGAATGTGTGGGAGACCTGGGGGAGGACACAGAGTTAGTCACCTGGTGGAGGTAGTCCTATGGTTCTTAACCTTGGGTTGTCAAGATGGGAGAGGGAAAGTAGGGGTTGGAGACAGTATGGAGTACAAATGTCTGGGCAATATAAGGCAGGGTTCCTAACCTTTTTTGTATCCTAGACCCCTCTTGTGACGCCTGTGGACCCCTTCTCAGTCATGCTTTTTAAATGCATAAAATAAAATACATAGGTTTACAAAATAAACCAAATTACTTTGTTATTAAAACATACATTTATATATTATATGTATAAATATAGAAATATTTCTATTTATAAGATGTATAAATAGGTATTTATATTTTATATATGTATATATACATATATGTATGTACATGTTTAAAGTTCATGAACCCCAGATTAAGAACCCTTTCTGTGAAGGATTCTCTGGCCAGGCTCCCTCACAGAGAAATGAAATGGGAAAGCTGCCTGTGGCCCTGTCCCCCTGGGACTTCACTGACCTCTCTCCACTCAATGTCACTCCACTGTTCGATCTCTACTGCAGGGGGCTCAAATGTATCCAGGACCAGGTAGTCTGCTGATAGCAACTGCACACAGATCTGGTAGCGGCAGCCACAGTCATATCTGGCAGCAAACCTGAGGAAAGGAAGACGGGCCGGTTGGGCATGAGCAGAGAAGCCCAAAGTCTTGGAGTTGGAAGGGAGGTCAGAAGTTGGCTGAGTCCATTCTGCATTGGCACTCAGGGACCTCTTTATAATATCCCCAACAACTGGACATCTGGCTTTGGATCTAGGACACCTAGCGGGATGACTGGATGACCGTGACTACAGAGGTATAGAGGAAAGAGCGCTGGCCTTGGTACTAGTGGGCCTGGGTTCTAATTCTGGCTCTGACTCTGAGGATCACTACTTTCACTTCCTCCTCTATAAAATAGAGGGGTCAGACTAGAATCTAGGCCCCCCACCATGGGGTCCCACAGTTTAAGGGGCACTGAAGGGGTTGCAAATGGAACAAGTTTAGGAAGGCCTGGCCCAGATGAGTCCTGAGGTCCTTTCCAGCTCCCCATCTGTGATTCCATGACCTGATGTACCCCCACGTTACTGATGGATAGGAAGTTTTTATGTTAAATCTTGTTAACAGAGCCGAGCTCCAAGTCCTGCTTGGCTTGGCTTTCAACTCAAGCTTTTTAGGATCATTGGTTTAAAGGGGAAAGCGACCAGGTAGCTTGCATAGTCTAACACTCTCATTTAAGAAATGGGGAGTAGAGCGCTGGCCCTGGACTCAGAAGGACCTGAGTTTGGATCCGGCCTCAGACACACACACACACAGAAACCTAGCCGTGTGACCTTGGGCAAGTTACTTAACCCCAATTGCCCTGCAAAAAAGCAAAAAAAAAAAAAAGGGGAAACTGAGGCTCTCAGAGAGTGACCTGTCCAAGGTCACACAGCTAGTGTCTGAGGTGGATTTGCACAAATCCTGACTCTAAGTACAGTTGGATTGGATTAAGTGCCTATCATGGGCTTTCCCCTGGGATTGCAAGTTAATCAACAAGCATTTATTAAGCCCCTACTATGTGCCAGGTATTATATTAAGCAATGAAGGTGCAAAGACAATCACTGCCCTCAGAGAACTTAGATTCTAACAAAGGAAGTTATGTGTATATACAAATATAAGAGGCAGTGGCTGCTGGGAGTGTCCAGAATGACCTCGTGGAGAAGGTGATGCTGGAGGTGAGCTGCCAAGGAAGAAGCTGAGTGTTCCTAGGGGCAGACTCGAGGGAAGGTCCCACATGTGAGGTGCCCTGTACCAGGGGTGGGGAGCCTGCCTGAGGCCAAGCTTCACAGAACAAATTCCCTTAATGAGAGTGGACCCAGCCAGAAGGCTGCAACGGAGGACCTAGAAGGCCACAGGCTCCCCAGCCCTGGGTACAAAGTCAGAGGAGTGGGCGATGGCATGTGGTATGTGGTATGTAGAAGAGCAACATGACCCAGTGCTTATGAAGGGGATCCATGTATGATCTGGAAAGGCGGTTTGGAGACCACAGGTTCCCCAGCCCTGGGTACAAAGACAGAGGTGGCATGTCATGTGTAGAACAGCAAGATTTGGACCATTTGGACCAACAGTTCAGACCATAGAGCTTGTGAAGGGGATCTGGGTTGTGAAAGGCTCTGCCAACAGAGGGGCTGTATCCGATCCTAGAGCTAATAGGAGTAGGTGGGGACACCCTGTGCATTACCAAGATCAATTTGGCAGCTACGAGGAGGCTAGGGCAGCAGTCCTGGATCTTGGCTGGGAGAATGTCCCACCCTCTGGGCTAGGCCCCAGCCCCACTCACCAGTCCTTGATCACAATGTCTGGCCTCACTGTGTCCATCAGTTCTTTCCAATATCCTTTGGCTTGCAGGTCCACCATCTGAGACTTGAGGCAAGTGCTGGGGAGACAGGAGAAGGTGGTTGGGCCCAGGTCAGCTCAGTAGAGAGCTTCCTCATCACCCCAGAATCCTCAGGTACAAACGAGATGTAGAAATGAGAACTCCTCCTCTACCCACCCCACCATGCCAGCCAGGCGCATCAGGTTCAGAGCCTGGGAGGTCACTGGATATGACCTCCCAGGGCCAGGCCTGGAGTCAGGAGGGTTCATCTTCCTGAGCTCAAATCTGGCCTCAAACAGTAATTGTGTGACCCTGGGCAACCCCTTTTGCCTCAGTTTCCTCTTCTGTGAAATGAACTGGAGAAGGAAATGGCAAACTGCTCCAGTATCTCTGCAAAGAAAACCCCAAATGGGATCATGAAGAGTCAGACATGACTGAAAAATGACTCAACTAAAACTAAAACACGACCGAAAGCTAACATTTATATAGTACCTACTGTTTGCTAGGCACTGAGCTAAGTACTTTACAAATATTAGGGACAAACATGTTTGACCCCTCAACAATCACCTTTTCTTCAGAATGAGCAAATTTGAAAGGCAAGCATAGGACTTGGGCAGGAGAACCTGCCCCCCTGCTTATGCCCTGAGTCTTCCTGGACAAGTCACTGCCTCTCTCCCAGCTTCTTCATTTACAGACTGAGGACATGGGACTGGATGGTCTTGCTCATTCCCTCTAGCTCCTGATCCTGGGCCAGATGAGCTCTTTGAGGGCAGGAACTGGCTTTCCCCTTTTTTCATATTCTCATTGGCACAGTGCCTGACACATTTGTGGTCCAATGGTTTCAGCTGTGTCCGACCTCTTTGTTATCCCATGCAGAGATACTGGAGAGGTTTACCATTCCCTTTTCCAGCCCATTTTACAGATGAGGAAACTGAGGCAAACAGGGTGAAGTGACTTGCCCAGGATAACACAGCTAGGAAGTATCTTGAGGCGGGATTTGAACTCAGGTGTTCCTGACTCTGAGTCTGGAGCACCAGCCCCTAGTGCTAGCACCAGAACCCCGCTGCCCACCTGGCTCATAGCAGGTACTTAACAAATTCTTTTGTTTGCTTGTTTTGTTTTTTGTTTTTTGCTTTTTGGAGGGCAATTGGGGTTAAGCGACTTGCCCAAGGTCACACAGCTAGTTTTTGTGTTAAGTGTCTGGGGTCACATTTGAACTCAGGTCCTCCTGACTCCAGGACCGGTGCTCTATTCACTGAGCCACCTAGCCTCCCCCTACTTAACAAATTCTTGATGGATGAATTCAGTCTCCAGTCAGTCACTTTTTTAGGCATTTCCTTGGTTTTAGGCACAGTGCTAAAACCCACGAATGCCTTCACATTCCAATGGAGAGGCCTCGGGAATGACCTGGTGCGGCCAAGATATAGATGGAGACTGGATGGCCCTAGAGAAGGGCGGGTCTCCTGCACAAGGTGGGGCTTGAGTTGAGTGAGGGAACCTGGGAACACCAGGGACATCGATGGGAGCTAATAGCTAGCTGGCCCAGGGGACAGAGCCTGGGCCTGGAGTCAGGAAGACACTTCCTAGGAAGCTACTTAGCCACTGTCTGCCTCAGTTTCTCAACTGTAAAAGGGGGATAATGGATCTAATCCTTGTAAAGCACTTATCTCAGCCTAACACATAGGAGGTGCCCTATAAACTTTAGGTATCATGGTTATTTTCTCTCAGGGGCCCATCTGACCTCCTGGCCCTACTCTCCCTGGTCCCTCCCCTCCCCTCCCCCACAGCCCACTCCAGTCGGGATTCCTCTTACTGATAGGAAGTGACAAAGTATTTCTTGACTTTGGGGTCTGGAAACTCTTTCCCATGGGCTCCAGGTGTGTCTTCCACTTTCCAATTATCTCCTCCATTCTTGTCTATTGTCCAGTATTTCAACCCCTCTAGAAAGAAGAATAAGTGAGTTCTCTTGAGTTCTTTGGGGAGGGGGGGTGAGCAGGATGTGAATCGATTGGAGGAAATGGGGTGCTTAGACGGGGTTACTTGTCTTCAAAGTGGTTCAGCCCTCAGACATTTACTAACTTTGTTACCTTGGGCAAGCCACTTAACCTCTCTCTGGAAGGCAGCTAGGTGGTTGGGTAGATAGAGGGCTGGGCCTGGTAACAGGAAGACCTGAAGTCAAATCTGGCCTCAGATACTTACTAGCTGTGTGACCTTGGACAAGTCACTTAACCTCTGTTTTCCTTAATCCACTGAAGAAAGAAATGGTAAACCACTCTATTATCTTTGCCAAAAAAACTCCTTAGACAGTATGTTTCACAGGGTCATGGAAGAGTGACAGGTCTGAACAACAACCCAGCACTCTTTGTCATGAGGTATAGCAATTAACTAAACATTCATAAGAGTGGTTATTTTTGTTGAGCTCAAGACCTGACATGCTTTGTGTATGTTTATGTGTGTATGTGTACGTGTATGTGTAAGGGCAAGTTCTGTTTGTTTTCTATTTTCTAAACCCTATATTTGTTGTCTTATTCATGCTGAGTGTGTGATTTCTTTTTGGTATAGATAACTCTCAAATGACTAACTCCCTCTACTTATGAAATCGGTGCTTTCTCTGCAGTCTGTGGCTCTGTTTGCCAGGAGTACCGAGAGGTTGGGATTTGTCCAGGGTCACACAGCCAGTATGCATCAGAGATGGGACCTGAACCCAGATGGGGCCCATTCACCCACATAATATGGTGGGTCAGGATGAATGTCTGCAAGCCAGACAAGACAGGTCTTGAGCAGAAAGGAACCACCCAGGATTAAATGGCCCCACCAAAGTCAGCAAGGACACTTTCTTACAGAGTTGGGGTAGGACAGCACTCATCACAGTGCCCTGTTGTATACCACCCGCCGACCGCCCACCCCCCAGCCATCTACAAGTAGCCTCAAACTCAGTATGAGAGCAGGGAACGTTACACTTTTGTTTTTGCATTCTCACTGCCTGGCACGCAGTAGGTGCTTAATTAATGTTTTTGAGATTGAATTGTGAGTTAGCACATGTGGGCTTGGGTCCTTGCTCTACCACCAAACACTTAGTCTGACCCCTTCATTTTACAGATGAGGAAATTGAGGCCCAGAAAATTCAAGTGACTTAAGATCATAGGATCCTGGATTTAAGGTTGAAAGGGAAATTTGAGGCTATCTGATCCAAACTCCTTCATCTTATAGATGAGGAAACTGAAGTCCAGAGAGGACTTCAAATGGCCACTGAGGTGCTATTTACTATTACCTGTATGACCTTCCTGAGGCCCCTCATGTAGTGAGAGGAAAAACAGAAATTTAAACTCAGGTGCTCTGATTCCAAATTCAGTATCATTGCCACTGTGCCACCCTACCTCCATGGGAAATGACTTGCTTAAGATCACATGAGTGAAAACTGTCGGAGCTGGGATTTAAAGTGGGTCTGCTGGTGTATAGTCTACATGCCTATAGAATGAGACAGCTTTGGTGAGGTGAAGGCAGGGTAATGGAAATGCAGATTTGAAGATCTTCTGTAATGGAAATGCAGATTTGAAGATCTTCTCTGCCCCTAGGTCCTTTGATTGGCTTAAGAGACTCTGAAAACCTTCCTTGATTTGAAAATATACTCTGCCTCCTAATAGGCTGAATGTGCTCACATGGAGCCTGTGGTAGGAGGCTTGGTTTTCAGGAACGACCACACCTTGATGCTGTGTGATTGGGCAGTGGGTCAAGAGAGTGGTTACATTCTCTGAGCCAGGAGAAGACTATATAATCCCTGATTTGAGGCTTTGCTTTGGGGCTCACTTTGAGAAGTGTTGTGTGATTTGACCAGATGAGACTCTGGGAAGCCATTGTTGAGAGCTCCCCACCCCCCCACCCCCCCACCCCCGGCTTTGAAAACCCAGATGTTGATGCTTCCCTCTCTGGTAACTGTGATTTGGTATTGATATAATGGTTGGACAGTTTGGAAGCCTGTCTGTTTGATCTGTCTGTATACTCTGAAGTTCGGGGTGCTGACCTTTTCCCTCTGAACTAAGTAATATGTGTTTGTTTGATTAAAGTAAGCTTGTTAACCCAATTTGAGTTGCTTTCCTTTTGAAAAGCAGATCTAAGAATCTGTGTTGGCAGTCACCCTGGGGATATTGGTGTGCTTGCTGCTACAGGACCTACCTTGGGCACAGGGGTTGCGGATCAGGTTCCTCTGGAGGCTGCAGAGGAAGTAGAAAACCTTCCAGTCGGCTACTGGCTGGTCCCAGTTCTCGGAGATGAAGCCCTCTCTCTGGCACTTGCGCTTCCACAGGGACACCAGGTCAATGATGTCCCTCCACAGGCTGCAGACTGGCCGGCAGTGCCTCAGCAGCTCCCGGGCTGGCACCAGGGAGAATAGCTCCAGGAGGACATCCTCTGGCAGCTCATTGATGGAGGCCATGGCTCCAGTACCAGGGGTGGGGATGGATAATCATCCACAGTTGGCACAAGCCTGGGAGGAGGCAGTGTCTAAACAGAGAAGGGAAGAGGGCAGTTAGGAGGATGCCTGACAACAAGGAGAGTTGGGACTTTGGAGGCTTTAAAGGCTCTTTATTCATGCTATGGCATTTAATGTTTCTGAACAGCTTCTCAACTAAGCTATGAGAAGCAGCTGGGGAAATAGGAAGCTCCTTGGGCTGGGACAACCTTATATTTCTGCAAGGTCACTCACCTACTCAATAAACTCCAATGGCTCCCTATTGCCTCCAGAATCAAATAGAAAGTCCTCTGTTTGGCATTCAAAGCCTTTCATATGTTTTAATATGTAATCAAAATAATTAACAATAATAAATAATAACTGTGTGAATATAATCATATAATAATTGAAATAATTAATTAAAATACTATTTATAAGAAAAGCAAAAACAAAAACAAAGCCTTTCATAATCTGTCTCCTTTCCAGTCTTCTTACACTTTACTCCCTCCAGGATCCTCACAAACAATGCTCCATTTCCAAACTCAGTGCCTTTGGCCTGCCTGACTTTCCCTCATGCCTGGAATGCCCTCCCTCCTGGTCTCCAGTTATGACTTCCCTGGCCTCTTTCAAGATTCCCCTTGAATTCTGCCTTCTATAGGAAGCTTCTTGTAGAAATTTTGAAAAATGTCCTAATGCTCCCCTACCCCCAT
The DNA here is from genome assembly GCA_011680675.1 of Gymnobelideus leadbeateri. Classification (NCBI taxonomy): domain Eukaryota; kingdom Metazoa; phylum Chordata; class Mammalia; order Diprotodontia; family Petauridae; genus Gymnobelideus; species Gymnobelideus leadbeateri. The sequence continues at coordinate 454,418 of WOXC01010566.1, forward strand.
TCTCCAGTTCCTTCCCTACTAATATTGCTTACAAATTTACACTGGATATAGGTTAATTGTTTGCCTGTTGTCTCCACCATTAGCAGGGGAACTCCCTGAGAGCAGAAACTCTGCCTTTCTTTGTATACCCAGTGCTTAGCACGTAGTAAACACTAAGGGATGGGAAGCTAGTTAGCACGAGGTGGAGGTGGGTGGGGGTGGGGGGTTATAGAGCACTGGACTTGGAGTCAGGAAGACCTGAGTTTGAATCCAGCCTCAGATGTGTGCTAGCACCCCAGGCAAGTCACTTAACCTCTTTCTGCCTCCATTGTAAAGTGGAAGGAAATAAGCATTTATTATGTGCTAAATATCTCATTTGGTCCTCATAACAACTCTGGGAGGAGATGATATGCTATTGTAGCCTTGTTGTAAGGAGCAAATAAGATAATGTTTGTAAAAAGTGCTTAGCACAGTGCCTGGCATACAATAGATACTTACTTGCATTCATTCCCATTTTACAGTTGAGGAAACTGAGGTTAAGTGACTTGGTCAGGATCATTCACGTAGTATCTGAGGCTGAATTTGAACTCACCTCTTCCTGACTAAAGCCTCATCTTCTGGGTGACCCTGGGCAAGTCACTTAACCCTCTTTGCCTCAGTTTCCTCATCTGTAAAATAAACCGGAGAAGGAAATGGCAAGGCAACACTTTTTACAAATATCTCCTCTGGTCCTTGGAAACAACAACTTCCTGATTCCAGGCACAACCATCTAAATGGCTGCACCTCCAAAGTGCTTCTAAAAATGGGGATATTAATAGTGCTTACTTTACAACAGAATTATTGTGGAGATTAAATGAGATTGATTACAAAGTGCTTTACAAACCTCTAAGTGCTATAGAAAACACCCTCATCATCACTGGCTGACTGAATCAATGACTAAGCCATTAGCTGACAAGCCAGTCCCTTTCCCATCTGGTCCTCATTTTCCTCATCTGTTCAATGCGGACCAGTAGATGCTCTCTAAGGCCCCTCGTGGCTCCCAGCGTCGCTGTTCTAAGCTACCTCCCAGCTCTGACATTCTGTGTTCTTAAGTCATTTCAGGCCTTGACATTCTCTGTTCTGAAGTCTGTTCGTGTTCTAACATTTTATCCGACACTTCAAACAACTAAAAGCAATGCGAGTCAGTGCGCACTTGCCGGATGCTGGAGGGCAGGCTGCTTTTCAAAAGGGTTCGCCTTCTCCTATCTCTACCTCTTGAGGTCCAGCTCGTACTAAAATCGGTCTCCTTTTCCAGTGTCCACGAATAAACTGGGGGGCTGTCATCACACGCCACACACGAACTAGGGCAAAGAAAGGTCCATGTCACTTTTCCCCTGGGCCTTGGTCACTAATGGGAGGCAGTTTTCCTTTCCCTTTCTAACCGGTCAGTTCCGGCTCTCTGACCACTCCCTATGTACATAGGCTGAGCAGGGGCTTACAGAGCCAGAGGCACAGCTGAGGAACGCCGCGGCCGGGGTGGGGGAGGGGAGGGACTAAGTCTTCTCCTCCCCCACCTCCCTCCCAGCCCCTTTTAGCTGTCCCCCTGGGCCCGACTCTGGGGACCCGGGGTTCGGCCCTTAGTTTGGCCCCCTCTGGATGGCGCCCGAGCTACAATGCCCCTTACCCCTGCCCTCGCAGCTTTAGTGCGCAGATTCTAGGTCTGGCCAAGGCTGGCAAAGCTAAATTCGGCCGGGCTGATAGGCTGTCGGTTGGCACTTGGGTCCCGTTGCTACATTTCCCCTTCCCCCCCGGATGGCAGCAAAGCAACTGACGAGAGGCGTGCCAAGGAAGGCGCAGGAACAAGACTGCGCATCAGATTCAGAGGGGCCCCTCGGCTCCGGGCTGACAGCTAGGGAGGGGACCCAGTTGTCCCCCGCCCTCCCCGGCTCCTCCTCCGTCCAGTTTTCCCCCGCCGACCTGATCCCAGACTCTTCCCCTGCCATGCTACGAGTAGGGCAAAAACCTGGGTGCTCAGCCGGAGAGAGCTCTCCTGGATCCGAGACTCCGGCTTCGGCCGCCTTCGCACACTCCAGCCCGGAGCTTTCCGGCCCTCTCGGCACAGCCGTCCGTTACTGGGCGATCTGGGAAATGCAGTTTTCAGTCCTCTCTCGACTAAGAGCTCTGGGTTGGAATCCTGCCTCCGACACTGGCTAGCTTGGCTGATTATGAAGAAGTTGCTTCTTTTCTGATGGTAATCATCATAGGATCATAGAAAGAAATCTCGGTGGATGGGACCTCAGAGGCCATTTAGTCCGCTCCCCTTTATTTTACATCCACTCTGTTACAATAATAAGCTGTTTTTAAACCTGGGAGAAATATAATGGTCCCTGAGCTCCGGAGTGCTTCTCTCGTAGGAAGTTTCAAAACAACAGTGCAACAGAGTTCAGGCATAACTGCTCTGAATTCCCAGTTAGGAAAATTTCTAGAATTTTGGCAGAATTTGGGATGTCTGTCTAACTAAAAAAGTCTATTTATCTTTATAGTGTCTTTGTGATTGAGGTAAAAATTCAATTTATGAGAAATGCTTGAGTAATAAAACAGCAGATTATATTATAGTGTTTGTGGATAGACAGCCACTGGGAGGGGAAATTGGGGAAAGAGCTCACTCACCTTGTCTTGGGACTTCCCTCAGACTCTTCGGCTCTAGGGATGTTGGAAGAAGCGGATGACAGTCCTTAACTTCTCCCTCTGCCACAGGCGAGTCCTTCCTTTACTCCTCAGATGTTTGCTACAATTTCAAGCTTGCTCCAACCTCTGAACCTCTCTGAGATAATTCCCTTTTTACTAAAGCCTTCTGTTTTTACTCATTCAGCCAGTTTCAAAAATAGCTCTAACTCATTTAAGTAAGGAGGTGTGAAGGCCCTGTTCAAATTCTCTACTGATTGATTAGATTCAATTACCTAACAAAAGTAATTACATTTAAGTGGGTGGGATAATTGGGTGAAGTGGATAGAGAGCTCCTGGCCTGAAGTCGGGAAGATCTGAGTTCAAATGTGACCTCAGACACTTCCTAGCTGTGTGACATTGGGCAAGTCACTTAACCCTGTTTGCCTCAGTTTCCTAGCAAAATGAGCTAGAGAAGGAAATGTCAAACCACTCTAGCATTTCTGCCAAGAAAACTACTGAACAACAAAATCAAATAAACAAAGGAGATCCGTGGGGAAGAACACATTCAGTTGAGTGCATTAAGGGATCTAGTCTCAAGATATCCAAAAAGGGAAAGATGACAAATGCTGATGGGAAATCATGCTATTACTTTTTTTAAAATCCCAATTTAAAAAAATCTGTTCCTTCACATTCGTATTTTCTCACTTCTTCAAAATCTTTCTGAGAGTAATGTAGACACTCACTGAAGCATCCTTGATGAAGTTTTGAGAAGAGAATGATCAGACTTTTGCAAATGACACTCTATGGCAGACTACATCTTTGAGATCTCCCCATTGAATGAAATGTGCTGGGAAGACTGGATTCCCCTGTGCTGTTTTTTGTTAGTGTGGCCAAAAGCCGAATTCTAATGTTACTAGAGGAAAGGAGGGGGGTGTGTGCCAAATGAGTCAAATTTAGATATTTCCTAGAAAGCCTTAGATGAAATCATGAGCAAAAGAGAGTGACTAGTCCTCCTAGCTCAGCCTGAGCAACATAAACTAAGAACATTAATATCAAGAGAGGTGTAGTGAATTAGGGAGATAAATGTATTTGGCCCTGTCTTGGGGGATGTCCAGCATAGAATCTAAACAGGAGAGGGATCTTCTAGAAGTGATAAAGATTTCTAGATGCTCCTATTTGTGGGTGACATTGTACTGATTACTCCTGGCATATTACAGAACTTCCTAAATAAGATCCACAACCATAGGAAAAGCTTGACTTAAACATGAATAGCCAAGTGGATGAAAAATGTCTGTTGCTAAAATAAAATACAAGTTTTAAAGGTTATTTGCTATTTTGTATGACCTATGCTATGGGTCCTATTTTGTCTTATGGATAACTCAAGGTTTATAGTAATTTTTTTTCCTTCCTTCCTTCCTTGCTGCTTTACTTCTTTCCTTCCTTTTTATTCATCTATTTATCTGTGTAATAATAATTACATTTATCTGTTTGTAATAGTTACATCTCAAGTAAGAATGACCTGGGTTCAGATTATTCCTTTGATGTTTACTACCATTGCAACTTTGGGCAAGTCACTTAACCTACTAAACTGTGACTCCTTGGTACTTGAAATCCTTCTCTCTGGCTACTTGTTAGTATTTTTTCCTTTGATCTAGAAGCTCTGGATTTTGGCTCTATTATGACTGGGAGTTTTCATTTTGGGCATTCTTCTAGGCCATAACCAGTAGATTCTTTCTGTTTTGACTTTACATTCTGATTCTAAGAGATCTGGGTAATTTTCTTCAATGATTTTTAAAAATATGACATTTAGGGTTTTTTTGGGGGGGTGGGGTTTGGTCATGGCTTTTAGGTAGCTCAACAGTTCTTTAACTATTTCTCTTTCATCTGCTTTCTAGTGTGAGTTATTTTTGTTATGAGACATCTTACATTTTCTTCTATTATTTTCAGTTCTTTAACTTTGTTTTAATATTTCTTGATGTCTCATGGAATCATTATTTTCTGTTTGGTCTATTGTTAGGTTTTTTATTGCTTGCATCAAGCTATGCCATTTCTAATTCTTTCTTCTATAGCTTTCATTCTCTTCTTCCCTTTCCCCTCTCCTCCACTCCCACATCTTTTCCTCTGACATTCTCATTTCAAATAGCTAGGTGGCACAGTGGAGTGCTGAACCTGGAGTCAGGGAGACCTGAGTTCAAATGTGATCTCAGACACTACTGTGACTCTAGGTAAGTCACTTAACCTCTCTGGACCTGTTTCCTTAACTGTAAAATGGGGTTGATAATAGTACCTACCTCTTAAGGTTGTTGTGGGGATCAAATAAGTTAATTCTTATAAAGTGCTTTGCAAACCTTAGTTTTTTGTTGTTGTTCAGTTATGTTTAATTCTTCATGACCCCATTTGGGGTTTTCTTGGCAAAAATATTGGAGTGGTTTGCCATTTCCTTTTCCAGCTCATTTTGCAGATGAGCAAACTGAGGCTTGACCAGGTTCACACAGCTAGTGTCAGAAGCAAGATTTGAACTCAAGTCTTCATAATTCCTGGCCCCACTGTCTAACCAATGAGCCACTTAGCTTCCTCCTAGCTGCCCCCTCTATAAATGCTTGAGCACCCCTAAACCCTAAACCTCAACATTTATGGTTCCCTGACTGGGAAAAACTGCTAACCCCAAGTTCTTCACTAGCCAAGACTGGAAGATATGTAAACCTCCCCATCTCCCTATACCCACCTGGTTCTCTAAGAACCTTGGAGGTACTATTTGGGTCTGACTCCTCAGGTCCCATTAAGTCAGACAACTAGGAGGCTGAACTCTCAGGTTCTCATCTCAGTGGTTATGTTGGAAGCCATTGACCTGGGCACAGCTTCTGAAGCATGGAGGCCAAGGACAGATGCCCCATGTGGAAGTATATGCCCATTCTTTCAATTCTCTCAGCACTAGGGAATTGGGAAAACTTCAGGGAACCATAAATGTTAAGGTTTAAGGGTGCTTGAGACCCAAAATACCGACATGGCAGGTCCTGCCAAATGAATTTGACTCAAGCCTTCTCTCAGCCAAAGTAAAACAAAGTTTATTAAAGATTCATCATAATGTGTAGACTTTTAAGGAGCCTGAGTATTTGTGATGCTTGTATTGACAAGTGGGCCAGAACAATCTGACATGGACTGAGTCTGAGCCCCTTCATGGAGGCAAGATGGATCTTATATACAGGCAGATTGTGGGAGGGATCTAGAGGTGGTCTGGAGGAAGGATTTGGGGAGGGTCCTGAGGAGGAGTGTAAAGAGTGTAAAGAGGATATTTTTTTTAGAGGGGAGAAGGTAGGGCAATTGGGGTTAAGTGACTTGCCCAAGGTCACATGTCTAGTTTTTTGTGTTAAGTGTCTGAGGTCAAATTTGAACTCAGGTCCTCCTGACTCCAGGGATAGTGTTCTATTCACTGCACCATCTATCTGCCCCTTGTAAGGAGGATCTTGATGGTGATGAGGTATGGGCTTCGGGAGCCCCCTCTAGGTCTCCTTGAGTCCTTGAGGTACAGGCTCTGGGAACCCCCCTTGAACTCTGATTAAATTGTCTCATTTGATGAGGCATTTGCATGAGGCAATAAGTCTTACATTATGGGCTCAAACCTCTGTTTGGCATTTCTCTGTTACTAGACTTTCCACCTTTGAGCCTATCAAAATAGCAATCCTTGAACTGTCCTAGCCCACCATTTTCTGTAGTCTCTAGCAACTTCCCACCCTTAATCACTCATTGACCTCATTAACTCCTCCTGAAGACCCTCCCCAAACTCCTCCTCTAGACCACCCCTATATTCCTCCTACTAACCTGTATATAAGACCCCATCTTGTCTCCATGTCTCCATGTGAGAGTGCCATAGAATAGTGAGAATGCCATAGAATGACCTAGCACAGACTTACTCTGTGTCTAATGCAAGTGAACTTTTAATAAACTTTCCTTTTCTTTGGCTGAGAGAAGACTCGAGTTGAATTCATTCAGCAGGACCTGGCATGTTGGTATTTTGGGGTCTTCTGAGCAACCTAACCCTCTTTATGGGTAACCTCTTCAATGGGACTGAAGTCAGACTCTGGAACCAAGAGAATGGGATTAAGGGTGGGGAGTAGCTGAAGGCGACCTGGAGGTAACAGACAATGGAGGGCTAAGCTAAATTTAGGATAACAGATTCAGTCATGGTGATAATGGAAGGCTTGTAGCCTCTGGAGAACACCAGATCAAGTGGGAAGATTCAAGGGTTCCCTGGGCCTATACCCCATAAAAAATGAAAGCCTAGAGGGTATTCAGAAGAGACTGACTATGCCAAATAATGCTGCTGCTGTTGTTTGTGCTTCATAGAGGACCAGGACATCAGGGAGGTGATACTATGAAAGGGAATTGGATTTAAGTGAGAGAGTGTTGTGCAAAGTCACCAGATTCACTCTCCTCCAGAGCCACTTGGGCACAGTGGCCAGATACAGATCAGAACATCTAGAAAGGACCCTGGATTCAGTGGGAGAACTTGAATTTTTATAATGAGGTTTTTAATAGGTCTCAGTTGGACTGAGGTAATGATGGGCTACAATCTCTGGGAAACCCCTGGATTGAATCTTCCCACTTGAGGCATTTGCCTGAGGCCATAAGACTCTCATTATTGCTAGACCCAAATCTGTTACTCTTAACCTAACCTAGCCCTCCATTGTCCAGCTACTTCCCACCCTTGATCCTATCAAAATATCTACACCCAAATCTGTGTCCCTTAAACTAGCCTCACCCTCTTTATCTCCAGGTATCCTTCAGCTATTTCCCACCCTTAATCCCCTAACTGGAGTCTGACCTCAGTTCCATCAAAGACCTTCCTTAGACAACTCCTCCTGAAGACCCTCCCCAAACTCCTCCTCTAGACCACCCTTAAATCCTCCCACAGTCTTTCTGTATATAAGATCCATCATGCCTCCACTAAGGGGCTGAGATTAATCTAGCACAGATTCACTCTGTGTCAGATTATTCTGGCCCGATTGTCCAATACAAGTATCACAAATACTTAGGCTCCTTAAGAGTCTACCCATTATGGCAAATCTTTAATAAACCTTGTTTTATGTTGACTGAGAGAAATTATGAATTGACTTCATTTGTCAGGACCTGGCATGTTGGTATTCTGGGGTCTTGGGTACCCCTAAACCTCAATAGTAACACCCATTCAGTGATTAAAGCTAGGTAAGAAATAAGGCAGAGAATAGCTTCTTTTATCGAGTAAAAAAAAACCAAAACCAAAAACAATCTGGGAGGTGAAGACCCTCAGAGCTTCTGGCTAAAACAGAAAAAACTGCTATTTACTTTTACTCTGAGTCAATCAGGACCCAAACTTTGACCAAAGGAGTCTTGACCTGGGACCCATAATTGGCCAATTAATGAGAGCCAGAGTGATTTAACTTTAAAGTATGACCCTTAAGAGAAAAATCTAGGGGGGGTGGCTAGGTGGTACAGTGAGTAGAGCGCTGGCCCTGGAGTCAGAAGGACCTGTGTTTGGATCTGGCCTCAGACACTTAACACACACACAAACAAAAACCTAGCCGTGTGACCTTGGGCAAGTTACTTAACCCTCTATTGCCCTCCAAAAAAAAAAAAAAAGCAGGTGGCAGAGCCAAGATGTCAGAGTAGAAACAGGACTTCTGCGAGGTTCTGGCTACCACTTCCTCCAATTCATGTAAAAAATTACTCTAGACAAAATTTGGAGCTACTGAACCCACAAAATGACACAGAGAAGCTAACCTCCTGCTGAAGACAGTCCAGCAGGCTGGCAGGAAGGGGCCAGCTCAGCCCTCTGGGAGCCAAGCCCATCTCCCAGAGCTTTTAGCCTCAGGGCAGCCACAACCAGCCACAGGCTGGAGGGACTTCAGATCACCAGCAGCTGTGGCAGTTTCCAGAATTATCAACACATAGATGCTAAGGACACAGTGAGAAGTCAGTGTAGACTTTTCAGGAACAGGGAGTGAAATCCCAATTTGCCCCCTGGAGGGAGAAGTGGATGAGGTTCAGGAGCTGCAGCCAAGTGGCTACTTCAAAACTCCTGGCCTGCAGATTATAGGGGGACCAAGCTACCAGTCTGAGGGGTAATTACTCTTGCTTTAACCTGCTTGGATCTGGATCACTGTCTAGGGTGGAGGTCCTGGGGTGCATGATCAGCTTGCTAGAGTGTTATGGAGGCTTCAGAGCCTCCACAATACCTCCGGCAGCTGAGAAAACCCCAGCAATTGGGACAAATCTCCCCACTCTGGTAACAGAGTTCTATTGTGGCAAAAAGCTCAAAATCAAATAGAGTGGCAACATGAGCAAACAAAGGAAGCAAAGCAAGCTCATCAATGTGACTTTACACTCCTATTTTTGGGACAAAAAGGATCAAAGCATGGAATAGGAGGAAGACAATGAAGTCAGAACTCCTGCACCAAAAGCTTCCATCAGGAGAATAAGCTGCTTACAGGCCATAGAAGAGCTTAAAAAGGATTTTGAAAATCAAATAAGAAAAGTGGAGGAAAAACTGGGAAGAGAAATGAGAATAATGCAAGGAAATTATGAAATGAGAATCAACAATCTGACTGAAGAAAATAACATCTTAAAAAATAGATTGACACAAATGGCAAAAGAGGCTCAAAAAGCCAATGAGGAAAAAGAATCCCTTAAAAAGCCAAATTTGCCAGATGGAAAAAGAACATCAAAAGCTCACTGAAGATAATCATTCCTTCAGAATTAGATTGGAGCAAATGGAAGCTAGTGACTTTATGAGAATTCAAGATACTATTAAACAGATCCAAACAAATGAAAAAATAGAAGGAAATGTGAAATATTTCATTGGAAAAACCACTGACCTGGAAAATAGATCCAGGAGAGATAATTTAAAAATTATTGGACTATCTGAAAACCATGATAAAAAAAAGAACCTAGAAATCATCCTTCAAGAAATTCTCATGGAAAATTACCCTGATGTTTTAGAACCAGAGGGCAAAATAGAGGTTAAAAGAATCCACCAAACACCTCCTGAAAAAGATCCCAAAGAGAAAACTCCTAGGAATATTATAGCCAGGTTCCAGAATTCCCAGATCAAGGAGAAAATATTGCAAGGATCCAGGAAGAAACAATTTGAATATTGTGGAAACACAATCAGGATAACACAGGATTTGGCAGCTTCTACACTGAGGGAGCAAAGGGCTTAGAATATGATATTCCAGAGATCATAGGAGCTGGGATTAAAACCAAGAATCATCTACCCAGCAAAACTGAGTATCATGTTTCAGGGGAAAATATGGTCATTCAATGGAATAGAGGACTTTCAAGCATTCATGATGAAAAAACCAGAGTTGAATAGAAATTTTGACATTCAGATACAAGAAGCAAGAGAAACATGAGAGGGTAAACAGGGAAAAGAAATGATAAGGAACTTATCAAAGTTGAACTATTTACATTCCTACATGGAAAAATGATAATTGTAACTGATGAAACTTTTCTCAGTATGAGAATAGTTGAAGGGAACACAAATGTATACACACACATACATATATACATATATATGTCTATATAGGAGGGTATATGGGTGTATGAATTCATATATGAGTGTGTGTATATATGTGTACAGGTATACATAGACAGAGGGCAGAGGACCATTTCAATAGGAAGGGATGATACCTAAAAGGTGAAATTGAGAGGTGAGAGAGGAATATAATGAGAGTGGATGGGGAGAGACAGAGTGGTGTAAATGATCTCATATAGAAGAGGCAATTATCTCATATAGAAGGAAAACTGTTACAATGGAGGGGTAGGACAGGAAGGCAAAAGGGAATGAGTCAACCTTACACTCATTGAATTTGGCTGAGGGAGGGAATGACATACACACTAAATAGGGTATCTCACCCTACAGGAGAGTAGGGGGAAAGGAGATGAAAGGGTGATGATGGAAGGGAGGGCAGGTTGGGCAGGGAGGGAAGTTGGAAGCACACACTTTTGAAAAGGGACAGGATCAAATAGAGAAGAGAACAAGTGGGAGGTGGGATAGGATGAAGGGAAATATAGTCATTCTTTTAGAATATATCCACTATGGAAATGTTTTCCATAGCTACACATGTACAACCTATATTGAATTGCTTATCTTCCCAGTAAGGGTGACGAGGAAGGAAGGGAATGAATCTGGAATTCAAAGTTTTAAAATCAAATGTTTAAAATACACACACACACACACACACACACACACACACACACACACACACACACACATATATGTATGTATACAATTATTATTTTGCATGCAACTGGGAAATAAGATATATAGGCACTGGAGCATAGAGATCTACTGTGCCCTACTGGAAAATCAGAGGGAGTATGGGGAGGATATAGGAGAGAGCAGATTGGGGCAGGGCGTATACAGTGGGATTGCTGTTTTGGGGTGGTGGGTAGGGGAAAAATGTGGAGAAAATTTGTAACTCAAATTCTTGTGGAAATGAATGATATAAACTAAAAAAACAAAAAAAAAAGATCAACGATCTAGCCTGGAAATAGAAAGGACCATAACATGTTTTGAGTTTTTTGGGGGGGAGTAAAAGGGGGTTTTATTTTTTGCCCTCTATGAATGAACAGCAATAAATACCATTTTCCCCCTCAAAAACAAATAAACAAATACCCCCCCCTCCAAATATCTAGCCCATAAACCCCAAGATATCTTGCTAGGTTTCAGTGATCAAGATTTACACTCCTTCAGACAGAGCATCTGCAGGTAAGGGTATGATATCTTAGGTGGACAGAGGGGGGGGAGAGAGAGAGAGAGAGAGAGAGAGAGAGAGAGAGAGAGAGAGAGAGAGAGAGAGAAAGGAAGGAAGGAAGAAGAAGAAAAGAAAGAAGGGAAGAAAGAAAGAAATTTGCTGTATTGCCTAACTGGCTAGTTCCAGGAGGTCTCTAGTGGGGCTGTTCCTACTACTATTCACAAAGGTTATTGTTTGTCCTTCATTCTCAAAGACCATCATGGCATGTGAGAGGTGATGCCATGACATGCAAGTAACTTGGATTTAAGTGAAGGAGGACTATGCAAAGTCACTAGTCTTACTTTCTCCTCTGGAACCATCTGGGTCCAGTGGCAAGATACAGATCTGAACACCTGGAGATGGGCCTTGACAAATAATGCAGAGACTTCAAGAAAGATGAGGACTGAGAAAAGGCCATTAGATAAGGGATTCAAGAAGTCACTGGTGACTGTGAAGAAGGCAGTTCCAGGTGAATGATGAGGTCAGGCCAGACTGCTAACAATTTAGAAGAGTGAGGGATAAAGTGAAGGTGCTACCTGTAGTTGGCTTTCTCAGGTTTATCCATGAAGAAGAGAGATAAAGGAGGTCACTATCAAGGATGATGAGACTGATAATCACTAAATATCATATTTTGGCCAAAGTCTGAATTAATCAGACTGCTTTGCCTCACCTTAAAAAGGCCTTTTTCCTATGTCAGCAACTCCAGAGCATCCTAAGATCATAAATTCCAACAGACCCTGCTTTGTCTTTGCTCTTTGAGTGAGCCAAAAGAATACTTCTCCTTATGTCAACAAAGCAGACCAGGCTTACTTTATGGCCCTTAAGGATAAGACCCTTACCTTGAGGCATTAACTTGAGTAATGGGACTTTTTAATATCTTAATATTTTTGGACATATGCTATGTTATGGAATGTTAATGGTAAAGAAGACACATCCTGGATAATAATTTCAGTTGACACTTTTGTCAACTCTCTTGTTTTATTGTATTTACCATTTATTCAATTAAGAAAATTCTTTCCTCATCCAATGATTAAACATCCATGTAGATCATAAATTTGTGTGACACAGCCACCCTGAATGGGGATGGTTCTAAAATGTATTTAACCTCTCTCATCCTTTTGTTTGAGTCAGCCTCAGGCTGGCTCCTTGTACAAGTCTGCTATTTTTTAAGGGAATAATACTCTAACTGTATATCACTATTTGTTTGTCTCCCTTAACCAAACTTTTAAGTATGTTGACAAGGCCTAATGAGGGCTTCTTGAGGAGGGGCTGACCTTGCAATGGGAAGGGTCACCTCTTCATCTTTGGAGGAGTAAGAAGGGGGAGGTGTCTGGTGTGAGGTGAAGAGGGGAGAAGAGGGAGCTCTTAGTAAGTGGTCTGATTTTCTTTTGAATAAAGTGTGAGGTGAAGTCCTCAATTATGAGTGTGGGGGAGGGGGACTGTGAGAGGCTTGAGGAGAGATGAGGTTTGGAATATCTACTGTGGAAGATGGGATTATTGTTGTTTAGACATTTCAGTCATGTCCAAATCTCCATGACCACATTTGGGGTTTTCTTGGCAGAGACACTGGAGTGGTTTGCCATTTCCTTCTCCAGTTCATTTTACAGATGAGGAAACTGAGGCAAACAGGGGGAAGTGACTTGCCCAGGGTCACCCAGCTAGTAAGTGTCTGAGGCTAGATTTGAACTCAGAAAGATGAATCTTTCTGATTTTAAGTCCAGTGTTCTATGCACTATGGCACCACCTAGGGGCTATAGAAGGTGGGATGGTGGAATGCAAAGAAGCAGTAGGTGATGCAGAAGGTATTCAACTTGGAGTAGGGAGGATCTGAATTCAAAGCCAGTCTCAGATTCTTATTAGCTCTGTGACCCTGGGAAAGTCACTTACCCGGACACCTCCAGCAATCTGGAGAGGTGAATCCACCTCCACCCAGACCTCTCTGGTTGGTTTTCTCTTTCATGAGGTGGGTCACCCTAAACTCTAACACAGAGGTACAAGGTACAACTCCTTTCCCCCAGGGTAACTACTCACCCAGGCTGGATTCTGTCTACACTCTAAATAGAAGTAAGGTCTCTAAGCAAGTTCTCTGAGGGTTAGGACTAATCTCATCAATCAGTCATGTCCTTCAGAGACTGAATTTAACAAGAATTAGGAAATTGAGGAGAAAAGTCTGGATCCCAATTGAATAATTGGTTATGAACATAATAGTATAACAATTTCTCTCAGCTTGAATACAATAAGGTATGATTGGAGACAGAACAAAGAATTTGACAGAGGAGGACAGTGTAGGATTGTTCACCAAGACATGGAGATAGGGATGGAAGAAGAGAGTAGCCAGTGCAGGAATGATGTCCCAGGAAAAAACTGCAGAGTTCAAGGGAATGGAGATAAAAATGAAGAACAGAGCTAGGGAGAGAGGAAGTGATAAAAATGAAGTGGTCAGGCAAAGCAATTTCAGAGCTCTTCAACAGAAGTTGAACACTTTTGGGGGGTGGCAAGATCAAACCTCTTCGCCTCATTGGGTGTAGCTGACATGGATCAGAAGAGGAAGTGGGTCAGGGGTTTATGGAGGAAATGAGAAGTTAGTGGATTTCAGAGAAAATCTGTATGTATGTTGAAATCCCCTAGTATCAGGGCAGGAACTGGGGAAGGGAAAAATCATGAGCCATATAGGGAACTTAATTGAGGAAGGCCAGGGAAATGTCTTGGGGGTTGGTAGATAGCCACCATTAGGATCTGCACTGGGTGATAAAGTTGGGCACTATGGACTGACAAGAGGAGATATTGCTGAGTCTTGGTGGTGGTCTTGAAGGAGTCATAGGGTGCATTGACTTTAGACATTTCAAAGATGAGTGAGCCCCTGGGACCTGCAGCCTGTAGTATCCTGCCAAGCCCACACCTGCCCTTTCCTTGGCCTGGCAGTTGGAACTTGGTTTCCAGGAAGGAATCTTGAGGTGGGAGGTGATTGGAGGAACCTGGGACTCCACTTTCTCTGGTGCTCCACTCTTTGGGACAAGAGTGACTTTACAGGCAAATGGGGTTGGGTTTTTATTTTTTTATTTCAATAAAATGGTTGTGTTTTATATATCAATGACCAAGGATCATTATATATAGATAACTTATCTATAGGCTGGAGCAAGGGAGCTGGTGACACAGATGTGGCTGAAAGACTAGGAACCATCCATGCCCTGACCTCACTCCCTCCTCTTCACTCACACCAGTTCCAGGTTGGCTTTCCAAAAAGTGACTATTGAAAACCAGAGCTGGGAAGCTGAGAGATGAAACTGTCTCCAGTCTGGGGTTAAGCTTCTGTTCCTTCTGGCTCCCAAAGCAGGGGCTTCCTCTCTGAGGAAATCTAACTCCCAGAACTGTTCCCAGTGTTTCACAGTTCCATCTCTGTGACCTTTTGCAAAGGATGGTGGTCTTCCCAAACTTTCTTCTTGTTTTGAAAAAAATAAATTTCTTTTAATTTCTCTTTCAAAAATAAAATTAAAACATTTAATTTTAATATTTTTCTTTAAAAAAATTATTTTTGTGGGGCGTCTAGGTGGCGCAGTGAATAGAGCACTGGCCCTGAAGTCAGAAGGACCTGAGTTCAAATCCAGCCTCAGACACTCGACACACTTACTAGTCGTGTGACCTTGGGCATGTCACTTAACCCCAATTGCCCTCCCAAAAAAAGCAAAAAAAAAAATATTTTTGAGCTCCAAATTCTCTCTTTTCCTCCATCTTTTCTACAATGTGTATTATATAATATATGCAAAACATATTTCCACATTAATCATGCTGTGGAGGGTGGAGGGATGCAAGGAAAATAAAGAGAAAATAATTCCCCAATCAGCACTGAATCCACCCATCTATCCAGGTAGGTGGCATTTTCCATCATGGGTCCTTTGGAACTGTCAGGGATTATTGTGTTGATTAGAGCTGCTAAGTCTTTCTAAGTTGATTTTCATTATAATTTATTATTGTATACAACGTCCCCTGGTTCTGCTCATTTCACTTTGCATGATTTCATATAAATCGTCCCAAGTTTTTCTGAAACCATGTCATCATTTCTGACAGCACAAAAGCATCCTATCACATTCATATATAATAACTTCTTCAAGTATTCCATAATTGATGGGTATCTCCTCAGTTTTCAATTCTTTGCCACTACAAAAAGAGCTGCTACATATGGATCCTTTTCCTTTGATCTCTCCATGGTATAAAACTAGTAGTGGTATTGCTGGGTCACAATTTTATAGCCCTTTGGGCATAGTTCCAAATTATTCTCCAGAATGGTTGGGCTGATTCATAGCTCCACCAACAATGCAGTAGTGGACCTGTTGTTTTTTTTTTTAATTACCCTCTAGCATATTCATTTTTTTTATTACTATTTTGGTCAGTTTGATAGATGTGAAAGGGTACTTGAGTGGTTTTAATTTGCAATTTTCTATTAACATTTTTATGTGACTACTGATGGTTTGATTTCTTCATTTGAAAAGTGCCTGTTTATTGGAACACTAATGCATTGTTGGTAGAGATTTGTGAACTGTTATAACCATTCTGGAGGGCTACTTAGAACTATGGCCAAAGGGCTATAAAACTGTGCATACCTTGAGACCCAGAAACACCACTTCTAGGTCTATATCCCAAAGAGATCATAAAAATGGGGAAAGTACCCACATGTACAAAAATATTTATAACAGTTCTTTTTGTGATGGCCAGGAATTGGAAGTTGAGGGGATACTAATCAATAGGGGAATGATTGAACAAGTTGTGGTATATGAAGGTGATGGAATACTATTGTTCCATAAGAAATAATGAGCTGGTGGACTTCAAGGAAACCTGGAAAGACTTACTTGATCAGATGCTGAGTGAAATGAGCAGAACCAGGAGAACATTGTACACAGTAATAGCTATATTGTGTGACAATTGACTGACAGATTTAGTTCTTCTCAGCAATACAAGGATCTAAGATAACTCCAAAAGACTCATGATGGAAAATGCTATCCACATCCAGAGAAAGAACTATAAAGTCTGAATGCTGATCAAAGCACACTATTTGTTCTATTTTTTTTGTTTTATTTCTTCTTACTTGTGGTTTCACCCATTGGTTCTAATCTTCAAAACATGACTAATGTGAAAATATGTTTAATATGAATGTATATGTATAGCCTGTATCAGATTATATGCCATCTTGGGGAAGGGGGAAAAGGAGAGAAAATGAAGAACTCAAAATTTTATGGAAGTGAACGTCAAAAACTATAAACAAACAAACAAACAAATAAATAAATGATTTTTAAAAAGAAAAAAAAAGAGAAAACTGCCTGTTCATATCCCTTTATCATTTATCAATTGAGGAATTATTCTTATTTTTGTAGATTTGATTCATTTCCCTAAATATTTGAGAAATGAAACCTTTATCATAAAACACTTGCTGGGGGCAGCTAGGTGGTGCACTGGCCTTGGAATCAGGAGGATCTGAGTTCAAATTTGGCCTCAGACACTTAACACACACACAAAAGTAGCTCTGTGACATTGGACAAGTCACTTAACCCCAATTGCTCTGCCCTTCCCTTTCCCCCACCAAAAAAGCAAAAAAAAAATTCTGCTGTAATATTTCCCTTTCAGTTTCTTACTTTTCTTCTTATTTTGGCCATATTAGTTTTGTTTGTTGAAAAGCTTTTTAATTTAATGTAACAAAAATTATCCATTTTACCTCCCATGGCCCTTTCTATCTTTTGTTTGATCATGAACTATATCCCTATCCATAGTCAGAAGTTAAGTAACTTTCCCAGAGTCATACAGCTATTCAGGCTCACTCTGAATTCTTCATATTCATCCCTATCTATGGCATAGTAATGTTACATTACATCTACCGTTACGTTAATGTACCCCTAATTGATGTCCCCAGTTTTTGCTGTAAGGGTCTTAGACTGTGTCCTGAAAGATCCTCCCCTTATGCAGGACTGGGTTTCCTAGTGACTTCAGGGCCAATAGTGATGCTACTATTGGTGACACTTGGGCCATACCAGCCAGCCCAGAACTGAGTATCTTTGCCTCCATGCTGGAAGTGGATGTAACGTACTCTTGGGGGGTAATTGGAGAATGTGTAGGAGACCTGAGAGAAACAGAGGAACTAGTTAGTATGTAGCATCCTCTCCCCCCTCCCCTTTCCACCCCCACTATGTGGCCCCCTCCCAGGGCTCCCTTGACCTCTCTCCATTCAGCACCACTCCATTGTTCTATAAACACAGGTTCTGGTGTATACTGAGCCAAGACCTCACGGTTATCTGACAACAGTTTCACACATATACGGTAAGTGCATCCACAGTCATTTCTGGCAGCAAACCTGTGGGTGGGAGAATGATGGGGAGAAGGAAATGATGGTGAAGACCAGGAAGGTGCTGGGCTTGAAGAGAGTGACTAGGGCCAGTGAGCTCTCTGAGCTCCTGAGCCCTGTGTTCCCTGGGGCTCACAAACATACTCTAAAACCCATTAGTCAGGTACCCAGCTGGGCCTCTCCTGCTTCTTCACCCCTGACTGCACCAGATTCTAGTACTGAGGACATGGTCACCAAGAGTAAATGAAGATGAGCTGAAGACCCCAGGGCAGCATAGAGCACAACTATACTCATCATCAAGCTAACAGACAGAGGGAAAGAGGCTGGAATCTACTGCTTAAAGAGATGAGCTCTTCCAAGACCCACATATTTGACATAGACCCAGTGTTGGCACTTCCCTGAGAAGGACCTGTTATATCCTCTTATATCTAGGAATAGAGCTGGTCCCCTGGAAAAGGGGGTGAGTGCCCTCTTTTGGGGGAAAGATGAAACACAGCAAGCTGAAAGTCTAGGACCCACAACTTGGCAGCAGAGCAGAAAGAGATCTGGAAGGCCTTCTTGACTTTCATAGGATCCTACCACTAGGGCTGGAAGGACACTTCAGGGTCCTCTAGTCCAACTCCCTCATTTTCACATGAAGAAGCTGAGGACCAGAGTGGTGCAGGGAGTTGCTCAAGATCTAAAAGGTAGCAAGTGGCAGAGCCTCATTGAAACTGAGGACCCTGAGTCTAGGTCCAGCCTTCTTTCTATTGTACCTTGAAACTTTGTCACTGCTATCCTCTATGAGCTTGGGTAAGGCACTGAATGGGCTTTTAGTTCACCCATCTAAAAAAATGAGAAATGCTATTTCTTCACAAGATTATGGTGAGGATGAAACTGCTCACAGATGTGAGCATGTCCTCCCTTCCCCCAGGCTCCAGTTTGACTTACCAGTCCTTTATCACAATGTCTGGCCTCACTGTGTCCATCAAATCCTTCCAATACCCATTGGCTTTCAGGTCGACCAGCTGAGACTTGAGGCAGGTACTGGGGAGATATGAGGAGGTTTTCAGTCCCAGGTCTTCTCAGAAGTGGGTGACTCCCTTCCCCATTGGAGAAGACATAATTTCTGGATAATTAATCATTTTATTAATCATGCCAGCAGATAACTAAGAAAAGGGGTCAGTGGTACTCTTGAATGCTAAAGACCCGTCATGGAACCCATGCAATGCTTTTATGCCCTTGGAAGAGTGGGTGTTACAACAGGTGGCAATCAATTCTGAGGGTGCAATTAATTAATGAGAAGAATGAAGCTTATTCTCATGAGGGGCTGCACTAGACTTTACTCTGATTATTCAATCTTGAACCAAGAGACTTATCTCTTATCCAGACTACCTCCACCTAGGGCAATAGAGACAAAAGTGGGTCCACCCCTGCTCAAATCTGGCTAAGTGGAACACAATGGGCTAGAATTCTTCTTAGATTAAATTCTCTGTAAGGTTCTTTAATGGAGTGTGGCAATAACTAAGGTCAGGGATCTCTCCAATAATTTGTTATTTAATAATCATTTCTCTCACCATGATCAATCCTCAGTCAGACTTAGAACTGTAATCATCCCTCCCATCCCCATCCCAGCAATGTACACAATGTATGAGTCTCTCTCTCTCTCTCTCTCTCTCTCTCTCT
Organism: Gymnobelideus leadbeateri; assembly: GCA_011680675.1. NCBI lineage: Eukaryota > Metazoa > Chordata > Mammalia > Diprotodontia > Petauridae > Gymnobelideus > Gymnobelideus leadbeateri. Next base: position 473,807 of record WOXC01010566.1, read on the forward strand.
CTCTCTCTCTCTCTCTCTCTCTCTCTCTCTTTCTCTCTCTCCCCTCCTCTCTTCTCTTTCTCTTTCTCTCCCCCTCCTCTCTTCCTCTCTTTCTCTCTCTCCCCCTCCTCTCTTCCTCTCTTTCTCTCTCCCTCTCTCTTCTCTCCCTCACACTCTCCCCCCTTCTTTTTCACTCTCTGTATCTCACCCCCCCTCCCTCCCCAATCTATGTCTGTCTATCTCTCCCCACAAGTCTTCAGTAAGGAGCTACCTCAAAGAACTTGATCCTGAATCCATTTCTTCTTCCCCTCTGCCCTTTCACAGGTTCCTAGGAACTGTTTATTAACTTTAGTTGATCAGTACACAGCAGAGCCAGTGTAGTACAGTAGATAGGGAGCCAGTCTTGAAGCCAGGAAGACCTTTGTTCCAGTCCCTCTTCTGACACACACTATGTGACCCTGGGCAAGTCCCTTCAGCCCTCATTGCTCTTGACAATTCTCAAAACTTCTGAGTTTCAAAGAAGGTGCTGATTTGTATTGGAAGAGGGAGTCCTTTGTGCTAATGAAAGTATAGACCTGATTCTTTTCCCTATTTATGTAGCAATTTACACTGTACCAAGTAAACTGCACCACCTGTGTCTTCTGAGCCTCAAAACAGCCCTTTGAGGTAGTATGAGTGTCATTATTTTACAGATGGAGAAACTGAGTCTCAGATAGTGAAGTAAGTGAATTGTCCAAGATCACACATTTACTAGGTGAAAGAGGTCAGTTTCAAAGCCAGGTCCTTTATCTTCAGATCCAGTGATCTTTCTACTCCTCATCCAGTGAGGATTCCTAACAGGTCACCTGAACCATTCTCTTGAATAAGGGCTGGTGATTTGGGGAGCAGCAAAGGGAGGAGTGTCTGGGAATATTCATGAGACTCTAAGAACTGCCATGGGCTTCAGCATAGCCCCAGGCAAACAAGCAACCCCCAAGGGCCAGACCTCCATGTACTTCAGTACAGCCTTGGGCAAACAGGCATCCCTCAGGGCCAGATAGCCCTGACTCAGTGTAGCCCTGAGGAAACACAGAAATAACCCACCAGCTTCAGCACATGCCAGACCCTAGCATGGCTCAACACCATGTGTGTTGCTGGATCCCTAGGGCCTCCAGCAGCCCCAGCCACCTCATTCCTTCAGCAAAGGGCCTGACTTGAGGGTCCCCCGTGAGCCTCAGGGTAACATCATTGAAGTACCAAGTAAACAGCCAGGGTCTGCAACCCCTGGCACAAGAAGCTTGAGACAGTGTCCCATCCACCCCAGGAGCAGAGCTCAAATTTTAAAGAAAGGAAAAAGGGCAAAAAAGATGAGCAAAGAACAGCAACAACAAAAGAATCTGATCACAAAATGCTATCAGAGTGACAGGAAAGATCAAGATACAAACTCAGAAGACAACAATGTCAAAACACCACAAGTGAAAAAGGAAAAGCCCAGAAAGGACTCATGGAAGAGCTCAAAAAGGAGCTTGAAAATCATATGAGAGGGGGCAGCTAGGTGGCACAGTGAATAGAGCACCAGCCCTGGAGTCAGGAGGACCTGAGTTCAAATCCAGCCTCAAATACTTGACAGCCATGTGACCTTGAGCAAGTCACTTAACCCAATTACCTTGCCTTCTCCTCTCCAAAAATAATCATATGGGAGAGGCAGAAGAAAATTTGGGAAAAGAAATGAGAATAATGCAAGAGAATTATGAAAAAAGAGTCAACAGCTTGGAAAAAGAAAAAAACTCCTTAAAAGGTAAAATTGGCCAAGTGGAGAAGGAGATACAAAAGCTAACTGAGGAAAATAACTTCTTAAAAGTTAGAATTAGGCAAATGGAAACTAATGACTCTATGAGACATCAAGAATCAATCAAAGAAATTCCAAAAAATGAAAAATGGAAGCAAATATAAAATAAAATAGCACATTAAAAACAAACAAACAAAAAAACCCAGCTGACCTGGAAAATAGATCCAGGAGAGACAATGTCAGAAACATTGGACTACCTGAAAGCCATAATCAAAAGAACTTGGACAGTAAGAAATTACCAAAGAAAACTGCTGTGATATCCTGTAACCAGAGGGCAAAATAGGCATTGAAAGAATCCACCTCAGGAAAGAGATCCCAAAAGAAAAACTCCATGGAACATTATAGCCAAATTACAGAACTATCAAGGAAAAAAGTACTGGAAGTGGTCAGAAAGAAATAATTAAATATCAAGGAACCACAGTCAGAATTACACAGGACTTAGCAACTGCAACAGGAAAGGACTGGAAGTCATGGAACATGATATTCTGGAAGGCAAAAGAACTAGGACTATAACCAAGAATCACCTACCCAAGGAAATTAACATTCAAAGGAAAAAATGGTCATTCAGTGACATAGAAGGATTCAAAGGTTTCATAAGGAGAAGACCAGGATTGAACAATAAGTTTGATTTCCAATAACAAGAGTTATTGGAAAGTTTTAAAAAGTTTTAAAAGGGAAAAAGGAAAAAGAAAACAGAAAGGATTCAATGGAGTTGAACTGTTTATATTCCCTAAATGGGAAGATGATACTTATAGGTTTTTCTTTTTATTAATTAATTTACTTTTACTTTTCAACATTCACTTCCAGAAGATTTTGAGTTTCAAATTTTCTTTCCATCTCTCCCTTCCCCCACCCCAAGATGACATGCATTCTGATTACCCCTTTCCCCAATCGGCCCTCCCTTCTATCACCCCCCCCCCACCTTTTCTTATTCTCTTCCCTTCTATTTTCCTGTAGGGCAAGATAGATTTCTACACCCCATGGCCTGTATATTTTATTTCCCAGTTGCATGTAAAAACAATTTTTAACATTCATTTTTAAAACTTTGGGTTCCAAATTCTCTCTCTTCCTCTCTCCCCACCTATCTTCATTGAGAAGACAAGCAATTCTATACAGGTTATACATGTGTAGTCATGCAAAACACTTCTATAATAGTCATATTGTGAAAGAATAACTGTATTTCTCTCCATCCTATCCCACCCCCCAATTTATTCTGTTCTTTCCTTTGACACTTGTAATTCTTAGAAATCGTACTGCTAATAGCACAGCTAAAAGGAATACACACAGAGAGAGGGTATGGATATAAGGTGAATTTGATGGAAGGCCATAAAAAATAACTAAGGGATGAGAAAGAAGAATACATGGGGTGCAAAAGCAAGCAAGAAGTAGAATGGGGTAAATTATTTCACATGACAGGGTGCAAAAATCCTATTACAGTAGAGGGGAAGATGGGAGGGTGGGCAATGGGCATTGCTTGAATCTTACTCTCATCAGTATTGGCAAAAAGTAGGAATGATATATACAATCAGTTGAACATAGAAATCTGTCTTACCTGACAGGGAAATAAGAGGGGAGGAGGACTTACTAAGGAAAATACTATCCACATCCAGCTAAAGAGTTAACAGACTCTGAATGCAGATTAACATGTTTTTTTAAACTTACTTTACTCTTTTTCATGTTTTTTACCCTTCCCTGCCCCCCCTTTCTTCTTTGACAGCTGTGACTAATCTAGAAATTTGTTCTACATGGTAGCACATACATAACCTTTATCTTGTAAAATCTTGTAAAAATGAATGCTCAAAATTATCTTGACATAATTGGGGAAAAATAAAATATTTAAAAAAAGAGAGAAGTTGCTTCCTATCTGTGAACCTCAGTTTACTAATATACAATATAAAGACAATAGATTAAGTGTTCGATAAGGTTCCTTTCAGCATTAAATCCTATGATGCTGGGATTTTTATTTCAGGCTTTGCAAGTCTCCTCTACAAAGTATAAGGCAAAAGGGCCTTTGACTACGTCTCCAAGCACTCTTCTCAAGCTTAGGGGAACAGACCAATTCCTTCTAGTCTCTGGGGTTTGGAGAGCAGGTCAATATAAAATCAATTAACATGTATTTATGAATCCCATTATACACCAGGCAATGTCTTGTGTTCTCATCTCCATTGTTTGAAGAAGGGGAAAAATGAGCTTCCAATTTGAAGAGATTATCCCTGGAAGGGTTAAGTATTGTTCCTCAGCTGCCCAGAGACCCCTTCCTCCTCCCCCAAGTGCAGTCTGTCCTACTCCCATCCCTGCCATAGGCCATTCAAGTCAAAATTCCTCTTACCTATAGGAGGTAACAAAGCATTTCTTGACCTGGGAGTCTGGAAATTCTGTCCCTTGGTTTCTAGGTATATCTTCCACTTTCCATTTATCTCCTTTGTTCTTGTCAATTCTCCAAAATTTGAACCCCTCTAGAAAAAAGAACAGGTCTTTCAAAGATCTTCAAGCAAAGCCTGATGGATCTGCCCTCCGCAACATATCTTGCAGTTGCCCTTCTCTCTATCCAGTCACCCCTTAGCTCAGTCCTCATCAACTTGGAAAATGGTTTATGGCAAAAGGAAAAACTACAAGTAAACCTGAAAGTTTTACTTTTTATGAGTCAGCCTCAATTCTTCAATAAATCAGAGAGAAGATGTCCACTGCTACTACTAAGCAGAGCTTAGAAGAAACTGGCTTATTCCCCTAACCTTGAGAAAAGTGCTTAGAGACCAAAAAATGTTTTGTTGTCTACATTCATAATTGAAGGAAATGCTAGACTGTAGTTAGAAATTATGGAAAAATAAAAACATAATTATTTTCCTCATCCACATTCAAGAACTCCCTGAAATCTATCCCTAGTCAGGTCTGTGGGCCCTGGTTAATAACTCCTGACCTAGGATAAAGCTAACACTACAGCTTCAGTCTAGAATGTACATGAAGGCCTAGAGACCACTTTCTGAGACAAGTAGAAAAGCTATAGGAGCCAAATGGAAACTGCTTCAGGTGACTGGGTTGGGAGAACTGCATGTGTTTTCAGTCATTTCAGTTATTTTTTCACTCTTCATGACCCCATTTGGGGTTTTCTTGGCAGAGATACTGGTGTGGTTTGCATAACCTTTTACAGGTCATTTTACAGATGAGGAAACTGAGGCAAACAGGGTTAAGTGACTTGCCTAGGGTAATACAGCTAGGAATTGTCTGAGGCTACATTTGAACTCAGGCCTGACACTCTATCCACTGTGCCCCCTAGTAGCCACATGGGAGAACTACACATTATTTTCACTCCAAGGAGAATCTTCTTCTCATTAACCAAAGAAGCTGAGATATTCCAATGGGATAGAGGGTCTTCTGAGGTTAAGCATTGCTTGAATGACAAGCTGTGGGTCATATATGATGACCTTAGTCATTAGTGATGGCCTGACTTGGGAATGAATCCCTCCTTACCTATGGCTATGGACTTATGTCAGGAGGTTCTCAGGTTGGCAATGAAGTCACCCACAATGCACCTTCCACACCCACAGCCCTGTTCAGGGGGGCAGCACCCTGACCCATGATCCTGGGAAGAATCTCAGTGGGATCGCAGTCAGTCTTTCCTGACATGTGGGACACTGAACCCCCAGCAGAATCTAGATGACTCATAAGAGACCCTAGAGTGATGTCAGAGATGTGACTCAGAGTGGGGAATCAATGGACTTTCTGATGTTTACAGATGTAAAGGCCTGCCATTTTAAAATACCGACATTTTGGTTATTGAAAGTGGGGAGAAAGATGACATTTGTGAAAGATAAGCGGGCAGAGACAGGAAGACCAGAAAGAAAATGATCACTTCAAATAAATGCATTTAGAGGGGCTGATTCAATGCAGCTCAAAGACACAATGGTGGGGATGGCTGCAGTGCATTGTGGTCCAACCCACAGGCATCTCAAACCCAACATGTCCATAACAGAACTCAATATCTTCTCCCCAAACTCACCCCTCTTCTGAACTTCCTCAAGTCATCTGCATGTAACTTTTTAAGAAGTGTTTTGAAGGATATAGCTGAGAATTAGGAATCAAAGAGCTCTTTGGGGACCATGGGAAAGCTCTTTGTCTGTCTTCTCTGTCTGTTTCTTATAGACTTGTGAATTTGTGAGGTTTTTAACCTCTGGTAGAGGCAGGAAGCTGTGATATGAGGCCTATGATATTCTAAGCCACAGGAGAGGAGATGGTAAGAAGTCAGAGACCAGAAGAATAAACGAACTCACCAGCTGCCTGAATAGGGAAGGCAGTTTTGGAGACTGCCCGGCTACTTGAAAGAAATGGAAATAAGAATGAAGCCAACCAAGAGAGCTAAATGAAGCCCAGCAGATTCTGTAGCTCCCTGGAGGAAGCAGAACCTGCAATACTAGTGGGACCCACCTTGGGCACAGGGGTTTCGGATCAGGTTCCTCTGGAGGCTGCAGAGGAAGTAGAAAATCGTCCAGTCAGCTACTGGCTGGTCCCAGTTCTCAGAGATGAAGCCTTCTCTCTGGCACTTTCTTTTCCACAGGGTCACCAGGTCAATGAGGTCCCTCCACAGGCTGCATACTGGCCGGCAGTGCAGCAGGAGCTCCCGGGCTGGCACCAGGGACAATAGCTCCAGGAGGACGTTCTCAGGCAGCTCATTGATGGAGGCCATGGCCCTGGCACAAGAGAAGAGGTACCTGGTGTTGAGAGGTCATACCCATACTGGCCCTGGTCTTTCTGGGGTATGGGCTGAGGAAATGCCTATACATTGAACATGGGTCATGTCTTAGGCCCCTTTCTCTTCTCTCTCAGTGCTATCTCTTTTGGTGAGCACATCAGATCCCATTATGATCTTGATGGAAAAGATTCTCCAGTCTTTACATCTCACCCCATTCATCTTCTAAATTCTAGTCCCTCATCATCAAGTACTTGAGGGACCTCTTCACCAAATAGCCCACAGGCATCTCAAACCCAACATGTCCATAAAGAACTCATTATCTCCTCCCCAATCTCACCCCTCTTCTGAACTTCCTTTGTAAACTCTAAACATCCCAGTTCACAACCAAGGAATCCTCCTCAACTCTTCACTCTCCCTCATTCTCTACACTAAAACAAAGGAGTAGGACGTGACTGAATAACAACAGTAAAATCCTCCCCAGCATGTCTCAAATACTCTCTCTTTTCCGCACTCACAGGGCCACCAGCCTCTCTCACCTGCAATCCATCAACAAAAGGTCATTTATTAAGAACCCACAATGTGCCAATGAAAAGGAAATAGTCCTTGGACTCAAGAATCTTACAGTCTATGTTCCTAGGGGGAACATATGAAAAACTAAAGGAATTTGCTTTGGGAAATATAGGAAGTTGGGGGGATCAGCAAAAGCTTCATGTGGAAGGTCAGGCTTGAACCTTCATAGACACTAGGGGTTATAAGAGGTGGTGGTGAGATGAGAGGTCATTCTAGGGATAGGAACAAGGGCTCCAAGGCTGGAGAGCCATGTGGAAGCAACAAGAAGGCTCCTTTGGGCTTGACCCTAGTGTGTTTGAAGGGGAGTAGTGCATAAAAAGAAAGTAAGGCTGGGTCAGATTGTAAAAGGCCTTTTTAATTTTAAACAATAATTTCTTAAAAATTAAAATTTTAAATTCATAAAATTTAAAAATGAAAATGAAAAAAACCCCAATGGACACTTACTTGTTTTCTGTTGGTGTCCCTCTGTGCTCCCCAGAAGCTCTGCTTTCTGTCTCTCCAGCGGATTTCAGATCCTCTCTCTTTAATCTTTCTTACTAGTAATAGGGTGGAGCTAGTGATTTCATGCACCAGGGCTTCCTGGGTAGAGCTCTTGTGGTCCTGAGTCTGGAAGCTTCTAAAACAGTGCTCGGTTGGAGAGGTCCAGGTGAGGATCCTAAGGAGGGAGAGCAAGGAGGAGGGAGAGGACAGCTGTGCCCAGCCCTGGAGACCCAAATAAAAAGGTAAAGTCTCTTCTCTAGGCTTCAAAGCCAGGTTATATTTGTAATGGGGAATGGGTAGCTAACATTTATTTAGTGCTTACTATGTGCCAGGGACTGTGCTAAGTGCATTATAGTTATTATCTTGTTTAATCCTGACAGCAACCCTGGGAGGTAGGTGCTATAATGATCCCCATTTTACAGATGAGGTAACTGAGGCAAATAGAGGTTAAGTGACTTGTTTAGGGTCACACACCTAGTAAGTGTCTGAGGCCAGATTTGAACTCAGGCCCTGGTACTCTATCCACTGTGCCACCTACCTGCCTTCCTATGCTTGAGGTAGATAGTGGGAGTGGGAGAACCTGAGTGTGCTGAGTAGAGAGATGGTTATGAAGTTGTGGCCATTTGCACCCTGAGCCTCCCACACCAGCTCCAGGTTATGAGAAATGATTATTTCACTTTTGTATTTAGTGACTATTGAATTATCACCCTTTTCTACTTCTTCATCCAGAAACCAACCAGTGTGGGAAATCTAAGGCAGAGATTTCCCCAGACCAAAATGTAATCAGATGATAAGGGAAATTCTAAGTCGGGGCTAATAGGTACATTTCTGCTCCCTTTTGTAAAACAGACAACAGGGAAATTGATAAGTGTCTGCAACCAAGATATAGATGGTTCAAGTCACGTATCCCCAAACCCTCATTGTAATATTCATTTTTCATTGATTGTCAACCAGAATTGAGCTGTACCCCTCAGGAACAACAGCTCTTAGAAGGGCATATAAACTGTGACCGCCCCACCATGAGGGGTCTTTGGTCTAAGAGAGATCACTAAATGACCATCTTTTTACTAATAAATGTGCTGGCTTTATTAATAAAATGATTCGATTACCCAGAAACGATGTCTCTCAGAACTTTTAAAATGATCACAAGGCCCTCCCCCCAAGAAAGAAAAATAAACAATCCCAAACAACAGAAAAAGGAAATATCTCCTGTCTGGGCTTAAACATGGCCAGTACAGACTGTTATTTGTGTACAGGATCAGCTGTGGGAGGAGCATGGATGGTCACTTCTGGTAGAATACCTGGAAGGAGAGAGCAGGGCTGCTCAGAATGTAAAGTTCAGTGGCCCCATAGTGAAGTAGAAAAAGTCTAAGGACCTGTATTCAAATCCTGGTTCTTCTATTTACTCTGTATGTGATTTGGAGCAAGGGACTTCCCCATATCTGGGCCTCAGTTTCCTTTTCTGTAAAATGAGAGGGTTATAATGAATGACCTCTAAGGTCCCTCCCAGCTTTACATCTTGCATCCTAGGATTTCATGAGGGACTGGCCCCACTCTTGGCCTCCTTGAGCCTGGGGCTCCCAGCCACATATCAAAACTCCTTGGCCAGGCTTCTGAGGGACCTATTGCATTTCTCTACCCATGAGTAGAAGGGTTGTATCAGAGGGTAGTAACCAGACACAGTCATAAGTGTAAACAATGCTTCAGACACATGACAGCAAGAAAAAATAATGCCTGGTCCCAGGAAGTCTTATCCTATACAGTTATCCTTTCCCATCACAGTTTTAATATATCATGGGTATAAGAAGTTAAATGTAAACTTTGGGGGAGGTTTACAGAAGCTGTACCTGGCACTCTCAGGTACACACATGCTTGAATGAGCCAGAATCCAAGTCCCAACACTGTTCCAGCCCCACCTTCCAAGTCCTGAGAGGTGGCTGATTGAAAAGCCAAGGTGAGGGTCCTTGAAGTTATGGCTCTTCAACCTCATCCCACCACAGACAACTCTTCCCCTGGGTCCCAAACCATTCCAGGGGAATGTAGCAGGAAAGCACTCTCAGTGCTTGAACCTTGCTGCAAAGCTTTCATCTTGACCCAGGGCTCATCTCTAGAGGTTCCTCTTCCTCTTACAGGTCCAGGGGCTGACCTCTCCCTGCTCCTGCCAGGGTTCACACACAGGCAGCTCTCTGCTCATCCTTACCTCATGGGGGGAGGAACTGCTCCATTACAAGCTCTCCTTGCGTCTTCCTGGGTCCTGGTGCAGTAGGCTCCAGAGCTTCCTACACCCAGTTTCTTTCTCTGGCCCACACCACCCCAACTCTGGGGCAGCTCATCCTCCCCCAGCCTTACATGGGGAGGGGCCACTCTGGTCTGGGCTCTGGGCACAGCAAAATAATACAATAATTGGAAAATAACATACAACTATTTCAGTCTTACAAAACCCCATACTTTCCTTTAGTAGTTTACTCTAGTCTTTTACTCAGTGTTCTCACATCGGTTGGTATCAGAGGTCTCCTCTCCCAACTAACATCATCCACTTGTTCAGGCAAAGTATCCTTCCTGTAAGCAAGCCTCCCTTGTCCCCCACCAAGGCAATATATCACCTCAGAATACATTTACACTTTCACCTAATAGGATCAGAGCCATAAGGTACCAAAACCCACTGTGACTCAGTATAGCTGTGAATTACTAGGGTTCAAAGGAAATTGATCCTTCAGATGTTTACAATTTAGCATGAGCCTGGGGAATTGAGGTTGTTATGGCCGTGGATCCCAAAAACTAAATTCTAAAAAAAAAGAAAAGAAAAGGGCAAAAAGACAAAAAATCCCACCTTGCTTGTGTTTACACTTGTCTCTCTCCTATCCCCCACACTCACCACAAGGCTAGCTTATCTTTTCCACCAAATGTTTCATTGATAATATGCTTTATTCTAGATCCCTTCATAATTGATAGGATCATAAATCCAGAGCTGAAAGGGACTCAGAAACCACTGAGTCCAACATCCTGATTTTACAGAGCATGAGCTGAAACCCAGGCAAGTGAACTGACTTGCCCCATATCATAAAGTAGTAGGTATGTGAGATGAGATTGGAACTCAGATCCTTCTGACTCCAAGTCAGGTGCCTTGTCTATTACATCTATATTGTCTCTCTTTCTTTGTCATAGGTCATAGCTTACTCACACCCACCATTCATCTGTTTTGTCCTCTGAGTTGTGTTTTGGTTGTTTAGTTGTTTTCAGTGATGTCTGACTTTTCATGACTCCATCTGGGGTTTTCTATTGGAGAGAATTGCCATTCCCTTCTCCAGCTCATTTTGCAGATCAGGAAACTGAGGCAAACAGAGGTTAAGTGACTTGCCCAAGGTCACACAGCTAGTAAGTCTGTGACTAGACCTGAACTCAGAAAGAAAAAACTCTTCCTGATTCAATCCTGGCCCATTATGCTACCTACTTGCCCCTTCTGGGTCATACTCATCTTAATTCAATAGGAAGCCATAGTATTCTGTGTCTCATAGTTGCATAACACCAAGAGGATACAGGTATTAAAAGACAGGCTGTATTATTATGATTAATTAGAATAATTATTACTATTTAATTTATTGAAAAATCTTATTAATATTTAATTCCTCAATTATAACAATGTCAATATAATTAATTATGTTAGTATTGATGTTAGTATTATATTGGCTTTATTATTAAGAATTATGGTGCATAGCATTTACATAGTGCTTTGAGGTTTACAAAGTTCTCTACATGCCTTATCTAATTTGACAATATTTGATATTGTTATGCCCTTGCTTTATTGCTTTAATAGGTAGGATGGCCAAGTCCCATCTCTCAAGCCAGAACAAATGTTTCCCCGCCTTGTTTGAGATTCATGGTCTGATTAGTTGACCACTACATGAAGAGCACAGGAAACTTGTCTATCTAACTGGGTTTCGATTTTACCATTTGAAAGATGGGAAGAACACTACCTGCCTTACCTTCTTCATGAGATTATGATGTTGGAAAGATAAAGCATTCATTTAGTACCGACTATGTGCCAGGGACTATGCTAAATGCTTGGGATACAAGAACTAAACAAGACAGCCCATACTCTCAAGGAGGCTACATTCTAATGGGGACAGTGAACACAGAAAGGAGAGCTGGAAAGGGAGAGAAGGGCTGCTACGAGCAAGAGAAAGCCTAGGGTGTATGCAAGGTGAGCATGGCTGGGGTCTCTCATGGAATGAGGGGCCAGGCTGAGGACTTGCCTATGACAAGAGCAGGCCCCAAGTTGGAGGAATCTCAAGGGGGTCGGTTCCCATGAAGGGAAATTCCCTACTCAGCCCCCACTTCCCCTCAACAGTCCTTGACCACAACATCCAATTTGACTGTTGAAAGGAAGTTCCTTCCAGTAACTTTTGGCCTTTGGTCTCCAGCTGAGTCAAGAGAGGTTTCCTGGGAGGGGGGCCATGAGAAGATTTTCAGTTCCAGATATGCCCATTGTAGAGTTTTCTCCTTCCCTGATGACCCTTGTATACCTGGGAAACTTGGTCCTGGGTCAGGTCAAGAGATCAGGTTTCCCATTCACCCAACCACATCCAAATCCCAGAAAAGGGCATGAAGTCTAGAACAGTTTAGGGCCTGGCCATCTCAGGCCCTAGAATTCTCTCTGGCCTCCTGTATTGATTCGGAATTTTCAAAGTTGAAAGGGTCCTCATTGGTCATCTAACCCAAGCTACACCTGAAAAAGAATCTCTGGAACAGATGGATCAAACAAGGGGTCACAGGTGCATGCAGGCAGAGCCTGAACCAGATTCAGAAAAAACTGGGTTCGAACTCAGTCTCTGACACCTGCTGACCATTTGACCACAGACAGGCCAATGAACATCTTAGTGCCAAATTACTGAGATTATAAATTCTCTGTCCTGAAACTCTTTCCCTCCCCACCCCATCCCCCTTTCTCAGCCCAAAATAACTTTTTCTTTTTCTTTTTTTCCTTTTTCTCTTTCTTTTTTGGAGGGCAATTGGGGTTAAGTAACTTTCCCGAGGTCACATGGCTAGGGGTTTGTGTGTGTGTGTGTGTGTGTGTGTGTGTGTGTTAAGTGTCTGAGGCTGGATCTGAACTCAGTCCTTCTGACTCCAGGGCTGGTGCTCTACTCACTGCGCCACCTAGCTGCCCCCTCAAAATAACTTTTTGATGTTTTTTGAATGCCTGGGAAGATTTTGAGGTCTACCATTAACTGTGGGTATCCCAAAGAGCTATGGAAAGATGAATGGGGAGGAGAAGTGGGCTGCAAGGTATCCCAGGTACAACAGAGAAGGATGCCAGCATTATAACATTGAAATTCCACAATGACCCTGGGAAGTGCTGCTCTTTGCATTGCCCTCCCTTTTTGTCTACAGGAAATGCAGAAATACAAAATTATGTTTTTACTCCAGGTTACAGAACTAGTCTTACTTTATATCATTTCTCCAAATACCTTAGTTCCCCTTCCAGTTCCCATTTCATTCTTATACTGATCCAGGATATATCGAAACAGGTAATGGGGAAAAATCACAATGTGGAAGGGGTAGCTGTACTTCATCTCCTGACTCCGGACATTTTCTCTGGCTGTGCCCTATGCCTGAAATTCCCTTCTTCCTCATCTCATCCTCTTGGCTTTCTTGGCTTCCTTTGATCCTGTCTTCTACAAGAAGCTCTTCTCCTTCCCCCTTAATTTTAGTGCCTTCCCTCTGGTGATTATCCCCAATTTATTCTGTATGTAGCTTGTTTGTACTTAACTTTTTGTCTTCCTGGTGTGTGGGGTACAGAGACCCTAACCCAAATAAATTGATCACTCGGAGACCTCTCAAAGTGAAGGTAGAAAGATTTATTAGAATTTAGAGAGAAGCAGGCTTTCCAGTCACTGGCACAGTGCCCAGAGAGAGGAGGCCAAGGTATAGAAGGTAAAGCTGGGTTCAATAAGCAAAGGTTACTCGCCCTTCCCGAACATTAATCTAATTATTACTAATGAGGTTCTAGTAACATACATAATATATGAGGTCCACTACGCAAGTGCAGTAACAAGCTCAAAATACTGAACCCCCTTCAGTCCAACCTAGATGTGTCCTTATCTGGGCCTCAGTGTCCCAAGGCCGCTGTCTGCTTTCTGACTGGTCAGATCCACCTGCTGCTGCCAGCTCCTTTGATCTACATTATTTCATTTTAGTATTATCTAGGAGTTCTCTGGGAACTGGGAACTCGAACTTCCTCCCAAGGCTACTGTCTGGTACTTTTTATCAGTAGCCTTGTTTCAACAATTCTTGCAGTTCTATGGAAACTTAACCCTTTGCTACCTCTCAACTACCATTCCTTTCCCCAAACTAAAAGCACCTTTAATTTGGCCTCAATAGTTAATTCAATCAATTGTATTAATACTCAATAGCTCTTATATTACCTTGAAATACACGATGACTTACACATATATATGGGGAAACAATACTGAACTTAGTTATAAAATACAAGGAAGTAATAAGAATGTATATATGATATTCAGAATGGGGAACTTCACTGCAAGTCATCCCACACACTGGGTAGACTGAGAAATCCTTGAGGGCAGGTACTGGCTTTGCTATATCCCCAAGGTCTGGCCCATTGAGATTTAAAGAAAACCAGGGAGGTCAGTAATCAGAACGGAGAAGGGAGAGTCTTTCAGGCGTGGGGACCAGCCAGAGAAGGTGCCCTGAGCTGAGAGATTGAGGGTCGTCTATAGAACAGCCAAGAGACCAGTCACTGGATAAGAGAGTATGTGGTTAGGATTAAGGAATAAGAAAGTTGGAAAGGTAGGAGGGGGCTAGGGTAGGAAAGACATTGAAAGCCAAACAGAGCATCTTATATTTTATCCTGGAGGCGACAGGGAGCCACTGGGGTTTACTGAGGAGCAGGGGTGACACGGTCAGACCTTTGCTTTAGTAAAATCACTTTGGTGGCTGAGCGGAGGATGGAGAGACCCAAAGCAGGCAGCACCGCCCCCCTCCCCTAGCAGCTGTTGTCATAGTCTAGGTGTGAGATGATGGAGGGCCTGGACCACGGTGGGGACAGGAAAGAAGGGGGTGGCATATTCATCCCACAGGACCTCTGTATTCTGTGAAGTGTACTGGGAGCCAGCCATCTCTGCAGCCCCAGGTATCTCTGGTCCCACCGTATCAATGCAGATAGGATGCACAAACAGGTAAGCTGAGAGGAGTTGCCTGCAAAGAAATGTGGGTCAGAAGGGGCTATTGAATGTCTGGGCCTTTAGCAGAGAGGATCCACCTGGGATTAAATGGCCCCACCAAGATGAGCAAGGACACTTTCTTACTGAATCGGACCAAGACAGCACTCAGCCCGGGCCTCTCCCAAAGCAGATGCTTAGTACGTATTTGCTAAACTGAGTGGATCTGAATCCAGTCCATGAGAATGACAGGTCATTGTAAGTAGGGGATTTTTCCATTAATTTAATCCATTTTTCCATTAATTAATTAATTTTCCATTAATTCCTCCACCACCCAGCACAGGTGCCTGCCTCACAGGAACCACTTAATGTTCCTTACCTGGAATTCAGCACATCAGCTCTGTGACCTTGGGCAAAGTCACATAACTTTGCTGGGCCTCAGTTTCCTCATCTGCAAAGAGAGACGACTTTATCGGCCCAACTAACTACCTTATCAGGATCAAATGAAATGATGGGCTTTGGGGGTCATTTAAAAGTACAACATGAGGTCTGTGAGGGCAAGGACTATCTTTTCTATTTCTTGGTATCCCGCAGAACTTAGCACAGTGCCTGATATAGGCCTGCTGCCTTATCACTTTGCCTGCCACATAATTGCTTAATAAACAATTGTTGACTGACTATGGGAGGATATTCATTTTTTTTGCCCTTTTTTTTTTTGGAGGGCAGTTGGGATTAAGTGACTTGCCCAAGGTCACACGGCTAGGTTTTGTGTGTGTGTGTGTGTGT
The DNA here is from genome assembly GCA_011680675.1 of Gymnobelideus leadbeateri. NCBI lineage: Eukaryota > Metazoa > Chordata > Mammalia > Diprotodontia > Petauridae > Gymnobelideus > Gymnobelideus leadbeateri. The sequence goes on from WOXC01010566.1 coordinate 489,315, forward strand.
GTGTGTTAATTGTCTGAGGCTGGATTTGAACTCAGGTCCTCCTGACTCCAGGGCCGGTGCTCTATTCACTGCAACTCCTAGCCGCCCCCAGGATATTCATTTTTAATGAAAGAGTCAGCCCAGTATAATGGATACAGGGTAGGCTTTGGAGTTAGGAAGACTTAGGTTCAAATCCTGACCTATGACACATACTGACTGTGTGTCCCTGGGCAAGTCACTTCTCAGAATTCCAGGTCACCCTTTAGGAGTGTTGTTGTTTGTCCTTCATTTCTGAAGAGGACCAATGACATCATGGGTGATGTCTTGACTTGACTTGTGCGTGAATTGGATTTAAGTGAGGCAGAATTGCACAAAGTCACTGGCCTCACTCTCGATTCCAGAGTCATCAAAGTTCAGTGGCAAAACAAAAGTCAGGGTGACGGGTGATGGCCCGGGATGCAGTGGATGATCTTGGTGTCTTTGATGACTGACCAAACTCCAAGTGCTCCATAGCACCTGCTTCAGCCGCCTTCATGGCTCTTGGAACAGATTGTTCTCATCCTCCCATTCTATTGGGGGGAGCCTTCACATGCTTGAGGTAGACACCCCCAATTCACTAACAGGTTTCAGTCCTCTTGGTTTCCTTCAGCCCGTTTTAGCCTGTCTGCCAAGGTGGTTTTACCAAAATGTGACTGTGGCACAGAATACAGCTTCTTGGAACCACAGGTGAGAGTTGGGTGGAACAGGTGAGCATCAAAGATGGCTGAATAGCCCTGAAAAGCGCTCAGCAGCCCTATCACTAGAGCTGCTAGTTCTCTCTAAATATCCTTTATGACCCTAAGAGTGTCATTAGAAATGAGGAGTGGGGGGGGGGGGCGGGGGGCGGAGACAAGATGGCAGAGTAGAAACAGTGCGTCCAAGGCACTCTCCCCCCAGATTACCTCCAAACTATGTAAAAGGGGACTCTGAACAACTTCTGGAGCCCCAGCACCCACAGAACGACACAGAGAAGCTAACCTCCTGCTGAGGACAGCCCTGCAGCCCTGCAGGAAGGACCAGCGCAGCGGTCTGGGAGCTGGCAGTGCGCAGGGAGCCGAGCACAGGTCCACTTGAGTCGCAGTTTTAGACCCAGGGCAGCCAGGCCAGCAGCCAGCTGGAGGGACCCCAGAACACCAGCAGCTGTGGCGATTCCAGAATTATCAACATAGACATGCCTAGGACAAAGTGAGAGGTTAGTGCCCTGTGGACTTTGGGACCAGTATTTGGGGAACGCATCGGCTTCCTCCCCTGGGGGCTAGAAGCCACTGAGGAGACATGCCATTTTGTAGTTTTCAGAGGCAGCTCCAGCTCCTGGCCTGCAAACTGTAGGGAGATCCAGCGATCAGTCTTGGGGGGTAATCACTCTTGCTTTAACCTCCCTGGATCTGGATTGTGATCTGGGGTGGAGGTCGTGGGTGGGTTTCCAGCTTGCCAGAAATGGAAGTTGTCCCCCCACACATTCGAGATGAAAGTTCACCTGTCTGGCGGCCCAGCCATACTGTGGCAACAAGCCCAAAAGTCAAGTAATTAAGTGGCAACATGCCAAGACAAAGGAAACAAATTAAACAGAAAAATGCAACCTTAGACTCCTATTTTGGGGGCAAAGAGGATCGAAGCATAGAACAGGGGGGGGACTGTGAGGTCAGAAATCCTGCTCCAAAAGCCCCAAAGGAAAATATGAATGGGCTACAGGCCATAGAGGACCTTAAGAAGGACTTTAAAGATCAAATAAGAGAAGTGGAGGAAAAATTGGGAAGAGAAATGAGAAGGATGCAGGAAAAGTATGAAATGAGGGTCAACAATCTGACTGAGGAAAACAACACCTTAAAAAATAGACTAACTCAAATGGCAAAGGAGGCCCAAAAGGGCCTATAATTCCCTCCTGAGTGGGAGGGAATTATAAGCAGCCTTGTACAATATATCTACTATGGTAAAGTTTTGCATAGCTAGACATGTACAACATATACTGAATTACTTATCTTCCCAGAGGGAATGGGTGACAAGGGAGGAAGGGAATGGATCTGAAATTTGAGGTCTTAAAATTAAATGTTTCAAATATATATAAATACTATTATGAATACTCTCTTGCTTGTAATGGGGAGATAAGATGTGCAGGCATTGGGGCACAGAGATTCACCTTCCTCTAATGGAAAAGTCAAAGGGGGTATGGGAGAAGATATGGGAGAGAGCAGATTGGAGGAAGTGATATCTTGTGGGACTGCTATTCTGGGAGGGCGGTAGGGGAAAAATGGGGGAAAATGATTATAACTCAAAATCTGGCGGAAATGAATGATGTAAAACAGAAGTTAATAAAAGCATTTGTTTAAAAAAAAAAAAGAAATGAGGAGTGGCTGGTCCTGTGTCTGCATATATACACTGCTCTCCAAACCTTGAGTGCTATACAAATATTAGCTATTATTACTAACCTATACAAATTGTCTTACAATACCTTACAATGCATTGTAAATGCTGTTATTATGATTACTTATCTATATATTATAATTATTATTGCTGATATTTATTTTTAATAATAATTAATTATTATTATTATAACCTAGGTTGCTCAGTGATGAAATCATGGTTCCAGGCCTCCCAAATATTAACAAATACATTTACAGAGTGATTTTTGTTTTTCTAAACCAAGGGGTCTAGAGTAATTGTTATAATATCCCATTTTCTGCTGAAGAAAACTGAAACTCAGAGTGACCTAAGTGAACTGTCCAAGGTCTCACAGCCAGTAAATGCTAGAGCCAGGATGGAACCTAGGTCTGTTCTAATCTAGCATTCTTTTCATTCGTGATTACTGAACAGAGTAACTAGACTACAGGGGCTGTAGGGCTACCAGAACCATCTCCCAAATATCTACACTAGCAAAGGAGAGCAGAGACATAAATAATCCTATATCAACTCCCTTAGCTAATTTGGTATTTACCTATATGATATTATAATAATCATAATAATATTGATATTTTAATAAGACCTGTGATTTCATTGATATAAGGAACTCTCAATGCAGAGATTCCCTCTTCTAATGCAGGGGACTGGAGGACAAGTCTTTCTGCCTCCAAGGCCAGTCCCCTATTCACTATACTAGGTTACCCCTCATTAATACTCCCTAATTTTCGATCTGTCTCATCCTTAACTCCAGTCTTCACTAATTCTTTATTATGGCCTTCATAGTTGACAGTTAAATGGGGATTTTATTTTTGCAAATCAATTTCTATGCCTCATTTCCTCTGATCCTCACAATGTCCACGAGAAGTATAGCAGATATTTCTCAGAAACTCCAATTTTCAAGATAAAGAAACTGAGACCCAGAGTAGTTGGATGGTTTGTTCATGGTCACAGCTAGTGTTAGAGGCAAGATTCCAGCCCAGGTTTATTTAACTCCCAGAAGTCAGGTTTTCTTTCTTCTCTGTGCTCATTTCAGAAAACATTAAGTTAAGTCTTCTTTGACATGGAACCAACTCAGAGATGGAGGGTGGTCCTTAAGTGTACTGGGGATAGGGGAAATCAGTATGAGGGATTTCAAATGTCTGTAATCTACAGAGATTGTGTCAAGGTAGTCCTGGTAAATTCAGATGAAAAAACCAGCAAATGTATTAAGCTCCTACTACATTCCAGACACTGTGCTAGGCACTGGGAATATAAAGACAGAAAGAAATAGTCCCTATCCTTAAGAAGCTTACATTCTCCTGGGGGGGGGGGGTTCAACTTGCTTTTTTTTCTTTGTAATCCTAAGTATTTTACTTTATGTATTTCCCCCCATATTAGTTATGTTGTGAAAAGACACAGAGCCAAAGGGGAAAAACCATGGAAAAAATAAAAGTGAAAAACAGTATGCTTCAATCTGCATCCAGATTCCATTGGTTCTTTATCTGGATGTGGACAGCATTTTTCATCATGACTCCTTTGGAATTATCTTGGATCATTAGAGAGTATTGTTGAGAATAGTTTTTCATTGTATACAATGAATACAATACAACAGATTTTCATTGTATACAATGTTGCTATTATTATACATAATGTTCTCCTGGCTCTGCTCTCTTTACTTTGCATCGTTTCATGTAAGTCTTCCCAGGTTTTTCTGAAAGTATCCTGCTCCAATAGTATTCCATCACAATCATAAATCACAACTAGCTCAGTCCTTCCCAAATTAATGGGCAGGGGAATATGACTTATACTATATGCCTCCCATCCTGTGTGGCTCTTATCCATGTCCTCCTCTGAGTTGGCCACAAGGAGTTCACCCAACCTGCAGGTGGCCTTCCCTGAGGTAAGTGGGCTATACATCAGTCATCCCCATCTCTTAAATGGAGTCAAGAATAGCATTTACCTCCCAAGATTGTTGTGAGATACAAATAAGATAATGTACAAATTGCTATATAAATACCAATTAATATTATCCTCTTGTTCTATGACAAGCCCATAGTCTTTTTTGGATTCCACATTTATTTGATGACATTTTTTATTCATTATTTTATGACAGTAGGCAGTCAAACCAGACAATTTGGAAAGGAAAGAGTGCAAACCACTGGGGTTGGAGAGGGATCATGGAAGGATCCTATGGCACCTGAACTGAATCTTGAAGAGACTGTAGATAAATATTTTGAAAGGTGACTTGATGAGGTAATGTATTCTAGACCCATTCATTCTAGGTGCAGTGGCCTAGAGATAATGAAATGATCTGGAGGCACTGAAGATTATGAAATTCTGACTTTGGGGTCAGTTAATGATCTAGTTTGGTTGGAATAGAGAGTGGGTCCAGGGGTGGTGAGGCAGGCTGGAATCAGACTATGCCCGGCTGAGATGTTCTTATTGTATCCTGGAAGCAATAGTGAGCTGCTGAAGGTTTTCAGGAGAGGAGAATGGCCTGGTCAACACTGATTACTTTGGCAGCTGCACTGAGGCCAGATTCCACAGAAGGAAGAGCCTGCAGTCCATCCCCTGACTTACCAGCATTGCTGGCTGGGTCCTGGGACCGCCTCCGGTTGTGAGAGGTTGCAGTGGGTTACTGGTAGAAGGCCCACAGCCTACGTGCAGACAGACACCCCAGCCTCTGCTTCCCCTCAGCAAAGCGTCTAACCCGTGCTTGCCTCCCCCAGCTTCTTGGTTGTACTCAGAGCCATTACTCTTGCAGAGACTGCCTTCTGTACCCTGCTGACAGCTGCATCTGAGGCCACTTAACCACAGGCACTGTGAGTTAGCTACAAAGCACTTCAGGAGGGATGTGCACGCTGACACCCAAGGACATGTTTCTTCTACTAACCCCTGTTTAGGTGGAGCTATTCGGGCTCAAGCTCACTCACCAGAGGCCTTGGAATTGCTGTTTCTCCTTTCACTCTAACCTCTATTCTTCCTCCTGGGAAACCAGAAGAGGCAGGGTTGGTACTATCAGCGTCTGACCCCAGGAATGGGCTCTGTTTTCATCTTTGTAAAACCCCAGTTTCTGGGCAGCAAATGCTTCTACTCCCTATGCCCTGGGATTACCCTGACCTCCTTAGCTCAGTTTAAGAGGATCATATATCATCAATTTCCAAATGATGCTAACAAGTTCAACTCCCTCATTTTCTCAATGAGAAAACTGAGGCCAAAGAAGGTGTGACTTAGTCAAAGTGACCCAGGTGGCAGAGCCAGAATATAAACCCAGAGCCTCTGCCACCCAAGTCTTGTATTTTCTTTTTTTAATTTCATTCGAAGACCTAGAGGGGAAATCTTTTAGCTCATGCAGGAATCCTGTCTACAACCTCTAGTCTCTGACTTAATTCCTCCATTGACAGGCAGATCACTACCTCACAAGGGCATCTTCTGCTCCTCCTAGGGAACTAGATCCATTTCCAGAGAAGTTCTTAGGCTGAGCTTCCATCAGTCTCTTTCTTCCTCTTCTAGTCCCCAAAGCCCTCAGTTTGCCTCCTGCTGGCCTGCTTCCCCCCATCTACTACTACTCTGTCCTCTCTAAGGCATCGTGTGAGATTTGGGGCACAGTCTCTAGATTTAATTTCCACTTTGGGGCTCCCACCCATAGATCTGAACCCTAGTCCCTGGAGTGCTGCTTCTGGGGTAACATTAATAGTGTGATAAGCCTCTAGGGTGTGGGTCATAGCCTGGGGGAGAGATCGCACTCCCTTTACAATCCCCTTCAAGACTCTGGCCAAGTGGCCCTTGGTCCTAGGATCACAGGATTCAGAGCTGGGAGGGACCTGAGACATCATCTAGTCCCTCCTGGCTCCAACCTCCCCATTTTTCAGAGAACACTGAGGCAGTCCCCCCAGGAACCACAGCTCACAAGTTTGACCTCAAACACCTTTTATTTGGCTACTTGCTCCAAAGAGAAGAATCTGAGGAGGAAAATTGATGGCACTTGTGCAGGAAGGTGTGGGGTTTGAAGCAGCAGGAAGGAGGGAGGGGGGAATCCTGAGAATGGCAGCTCCCACCAGGAGCTTCTGAATACTCATTAGTGTAGGCAAGGCCTGGCCCCTGGGGGCCACTGGGAGTAAGGGCAGGGGAGGGAGCACACCCAAGCCCCAGAAGGGACAGCCCTTCACCTGAAGGAAGTGGGGGGGGGGAGGGCTGGTGTTATTTGGCTTTTGGGGAGAGGGCACTTCTTCCCTTGATCCCCACCTGCCCAAGTTGAATCCTGGGGTCTGATTAGGCCCTAGGTACTTGATCCATCTTGGAGCAGACCTTAGATTCCACCTAGCCCTCTTGTGGACAATTCAGGATCTGGCAGACCTTGCCTGCCCCAGATTCGATTAACTCACCCCACTCCCCACCCAGGGAAAGTAGGTCTTTCTTGGACCTCTGTTCTCTCTGGGGCTAGAGCACCATCTGCCTGGGGGACAAGGTGTCAAGGAGGCATTAAACCAGGGAACTGGCCTCACCCTCAGTGGTGGGACCGGTCCGGCAATCTATTTCCCCCCTCTCTCTCCCTGAAGCTCCTAATGGCTCTCAGGGCCATAGCTGACCCCTCAGCCAGGGTGCCTTTTCAGGCCTTAGAAAGGAGAGGCTGTGGAGACTAGAAACAGGGGACAGTGAGAAAGACTGGAGAAGCAGGGGAGAAAAGACGGCTCAAAGCGGCTGGTGAGTTAGCTAGTCAACTCGCCACTATCCGTGTTAGGCTGTACTCCAGTTTGGACCTCAACCCCACTGTGGTCCAAGGCCCCCCACTGCACTAAAGCCTTCCCCTGAACCGCTCACCAATCACTCCGAAGAGGTGCGGGGGATTTCTAGCTCCTTACTTACCCCTTCTCTGCTCAGAGGCACTATCGAAGAGAAGGCCCTGGAAGCAGGCGGCACAAAGGGACCTGGCCTCTCTGTGTGACCTTGGCCAAGTCTCTTTCCCTCTCTGAGCCTCAGTCGCCTCCTCTGGTAGACGGAGATGACTGTATCTACCTTATCTTCCTAATGGGAATGAAATATTCTCAAAAGTGCTCTCCAGAGCACAGGGTTCTCTGTGCAATAATCACAATAATTTGTGTTTCTATATTAGAAAGAGCTTAAGAGCTACAAAATGCTTTCCTCAGAACCATCCTGGACTCATCCCCATTTTACAGAGGAACAGACTGAGGCTCAGGGGGATTGAAGTGATTCAGCTCCATGTCCCACAGGAAGCATTAGAGCATTAGAATCCATATCTCCTAACTTCAGGTCCAGTGATTTCTTTCCATTGTATCACGCTGCTCCAACTGCAACCAGGAATCATCCTGTGACTTGAAGAGGGGCCTGGATAATGTACCTGTCAGGCTCACAGTCCCTGGATAATCGAGAGTTGACTGTAACAGCAGTGCAAAGAAGGAGGACCTAGGATGATGGAGCTGTTCGAGAAGAGGAACATAATGGAGAATGTTAGAGCTGGAAGGGTCTTAGAACACAGGATGTCAGAGCTGGGAGGGGTCTTAGAACACAGGATGTTGAGGCTAGGAGAGACTTTGAAAGATGCAATGTCACAGCTAAGAGGGACCTGAGAACACAGAATGTTAAAGCTGGAAGAAATACTACCACAGAAAATGTGTGAACAGGATGGGGCTTTAAAACCCAAAATAACAGAGCCGGGAGAGACCTTAGAAGAGAGGATGTCAGAGCTAGAAGGGCCCATAGGACACAGAAGGTCAGAGTTGGGAGGGGCCTTTGAAACACCATGTCAGAGCCTACAGCAGCTCTAGGACATAAAATGTTCAGATTGGAGATCTTAGCACTGGAAGAGCCCTTCAAACACATACAGAGCTGAACAGGATCTTAGCAGTGAGCCATTCTAATTCATTTTATAGAATAGGAAATTGAGGCCTAGAGAATGGAAGTGTCCTGCCCAAGGTCACTGAGGGAGGAAGTCACCCAGCTGGAAGGAATAGCCTGTGTCCCATCCCCCCATCGGGCCCAGACTGAAGGACAGCCTCATGAAACTGACTCACCAATAGGTCAGGGTACAGCAGTGGGGGGCTGTGGGCTGACTCAGGTCAGCTCAGGACCAATGGTGATGCTGCTGTTGGTGACCCGGGGCCCATACCAGCCAGCCCAGTAGTGTGTGTCCACTCCTCCATGCTGAAACCAGATATAGCGAACACCAGGGGGATAGTTGGAGAATGTGTGGGAGACCTGGAAGAAGGGAAGAGGAGGAGGGCTGAGGCAGAAGGTCTATCCAACCCCTGCCCAAGGAAACCAACCCAGGGATGCAGGGAACCAGGGAAACAGAGGCATTCACTTGGCGTCCTATGAGTCCCTTGTGAATCTACAATTGGTGTGATTTATTAGGATAGAGAGTTGGGAAGGTACTTAGAGGTCATCTTGTCCAGGGGTTTCCAGTCTGTGGGCCCTGAGGCCCTGAGTCTCAAGGTTATTTTGTAACAAATGAATATTCTGGGAATTAATGGATATCAAATGTATAACATTTGGATATATCAAATTTATACCATCAAAGGAAGTGGGTGCAAAATATTTTGATGATAGGAAGAGGCCCTTTTACTCACAAAAAGGGCTGGGAACCATTGCTGTAGTTCAGCAATCTCACAAGGTGTTCCAAGAATTATATTGAATTTATTCTTGGAACAGTAGGCAAGGCTTGCAGTACAATGGATAATATTGAGCCTGGAGTCAGGAAGTCCTGAGTTCAAATCCAGCCTCAGACACTATGTGACCTTGGGTAAGTCATCTAATTCTATTTGCCTCAGTTTCCTCACCTGTAAAAATGGGAATAATAATAGTAGCACCCACCTCCCAGGATTTCTGTGAAAATGAAATGAGATGATATTTACAAAGCTCTTTCCAAATCTACAAGTGCTAGAGAAATGCTGGCTATTAGTATTTTTTGTACATGAGAGTCTCCTGACATTGTCAACTGTTCAGTGTGCCTCGGTTCTTCATACCAAAGAATAACACTGTGCCATGTGTGGAAAAAAAAATTGAGAACCAATGGTCTTGCTTAACCCCTGTCTTTATAAATGGGGAAACTGAGGGTCAGAAAGGAGGAGATGTGGACTTGTTCTTGGTTACATAGTAGTAAGGGTCTCAGCTTTCCCCTTAAAAGCCACACAGCCCACTCAAAATGCATCTAAAGTACTCAGCGTGCACCATTGCATTGCTTCTTTATCCCCTTAGTAGACTGTGATGTCAAAGAGAATAGGGAATATATGGCTCTTCTATCCTGTCCATGACTCCCAAGGCAGCAACCAGCCCAGAAGATGTTCTTGTTAATGGTATTGTAGGTGGGAAAACTGAGTCTTGCAATTGCCTGACTCCAGGTCAAGCATCCCACCAATCCCCTCCCCGGGCTTGTCTCAGGCTCCTCTGGTCAGGCAATGGAAGAATATGGGCTGGGTGGTTCCCATGGCACTGTGGTCTTGGACACTGCGAAACCCCACTCCTCACCTCTCTCCACTTGGCATCACTCCACTGCTGGATGGCGACAGGATCTGGCTGGAAGGTGCCCAGGGGCACATGCCCTGAAGACAGGAGCTGTACACAGACCTGATACTTGCAGCCACAATCTTGTCTGGCAGCAAACCTGGGGAAGTTTGAGGAAGAAAGGGTGGTGGTGGTGGAAATCAGGAACTGACTATGAGAGGGAAGACAGTGAAGGGGACGAATGCAAGGTGGTGAGAAGTGAAATATTGAATTCAGAGAATGGTGGTGCCCTCAGCAGAAACAAGAAGGATGGGTTAGGGGAAAGGCTGATGAGTGGTGGTTTGGGCATGAGTTTGAGAGGCTGATGACCCGTCTAGGCAGAGATGTATAACCACTTATGTGCTTCTTTGGGGGTAGTTTGGTCATTGGGAACTTTTAAAAGCATATTATGTAAAGCCTCTCTTTATACCTTCCACCCAATGCTCCAAGTTCTTCCCCTGAGGCCAAGCAGAAGTAATATCATCCCCCTTCCAGTGGTAGGCTGGGAGGGACTGTGACATATACATTTGTCTTTGGTCTGCCACCCAACCCCATGCCTATAAGTGAATTACTGAATGAGAAGAATAGAATCCAAAAAGGTCCCTGGGGATATTCTTACTCTTCCAGTCCATATCCACATGAATTCCTTCCAGTTCTTTTGTCCACTCCCAGTAAGATCAGAGCAGGACAATCACTCAACTCCTAGAACAATCTCAAGGGGTAGGACACAGTCCTACTATTACCACTCACCAATCCTTGACCACGATGTCTGGCCTGGTCCGGTCCATTAGCTCTTCCCAATATCCTTCAGCTTTCAGGTCCACCAATTGAGACTTGAGGCAGGTGCTGGGAGAAATGAATGGGGGAGGGATCCCAGGGAAGATGTTCACCTCATGGTCACACTGAGGGGGGATGCCTCAGGTCTTCCCTACATCCTCACCCTGTCCCTAGTCCCCAGCCCTTGGGCAGCATGGTCACCATGGGGGATCTTGGGTTCATTCCATTGCCCCCAGCTTGTGGATTTCCCTTCGGTCATTCATCTGTGACAGGCAGGGCAGGAGGATGGGGAGACTCCTCCCCCAAGAAGCTCCTCATTCCCCTTTCTACCACCCACCAATGGCCCCTTTCCCTGGGGCCAGTACACTCTCCCTACCCCCACCAATCCCAATTCTTACTAATAAGACGTGACAAAGTATTTCTTGACGTGAGAGTTGGGAAACACTCTCCCGTGGTCCCCCGGCAAGTCTTCAACCTTCCATTCATCTCCTCCATTCACATCCAGGGTCCAAAACTCAAAGCCTTCTGTCAGGGAGCAGAGCAAAGATTATAGGGGGCAGCCTCCCTTAGGGCTGTGCTGAGGCTGTCCCCTCACTTGAGGCCCAGGGATGGGGGTGGATGCTTGTTGATGACCCAAGATGACAGATCTAAAACGGGGTCATTGAGTCCAACACCCTTGATTTACACAGGAGGAGGCAGGGTCTGAGAGAGGGCACCAAGATTCCCACTCAGCCCCTCTGGCTCTATCCTCTTTCCCACGGAATCTCTGAGCTGGGCTTGTACATTGCTGTCCTCCCACTCAGGAGCTCTGAGGAGCTCATTCCTTTACAGCCAGAGTTCTCTCTTCCTCCCCCACCTTGTCACAGTGACAGGGACATTGGAGGTGGGGGATAGGAACGAGAATGTCTGCTGAGCTTATCTGTGCTTGTGAGTCATTCTTAATTTTGAAAGGAGGGGGCTGCTGAGAAGCTGGCCAGGACTTCTCTCTGAGCCTTCCCTCACCTGGTGGGCAATGCTTGATGACTTCCTCCAGGGATACCATGTGGTGTGCCCCGTGCCTGGAGTGGAAGCAGTGGAGACAAACTATCCCGCCTGCTATGTCTGTTGGATGTAGATCACGGAAAAGTGACTGGCAACAATGTTTATGATATAAGCCAGAGAGTCTCAGTCTACATGTCTGCGGTGCATGGCAGATGGTAGAGTCATAGTGAACCACGAATGGATTGCATTGTATGCTACGGAGGGCTGGCGCCATTCAGGATAACTGTAGGTGGTTACACTGTATCTCCAGTGTGATGTACAGTATTGGTGTCTACAGTGTCCAGTTAGGGTCCTAGACTTTATGAATACACACGAGTATGGACTGTAGGTCTAGGAACACTCCGTGCTGGGGTGGGTATTCACCTTTGTCTCTCCTTACCCACAACTGGGACTGGAACCTGGACAACGCCACCAAATTGGGGGGAGAAGTGGGAAGGGAGAGAGAGAGTAGTGGACTGAGGCTGGGGGAGGATAGGCAGCTCTGAGGAAAGACAGAAATAAAAGACTCTGCTTGAAAAATATATGTATGAATGTATAATACACACATGCTCGTGACAGTCAGTCATGTTCTCTATAAGCGTCTATATTATGAAGAGCAGCTAGGTGGCGCAGCGTATAGAGCACTGGGCCTGGAGTCAAGGAGACTCCTCTTTCTGAACTCAGATCTGGTTTCAGACACTTACTAGCTGTGTGACCTTGGGCAAGTCACTTAATGTTCTTTGCCTCAGTTTCCTCATCTATAAAATGAGCTGGAGAAGAAAATAGCAAACCAGTCTAGTATCTTTGCCAAGAAAACCCCTAATGTATAGTCTAGTTATCTTGTGCAATTGTGGTATGTGCCCTAGGTGTTTACACTGTATGGCTGGTGTGATGCACACAGACTCTACTAAATGGGGTCATGGAGCATCAGACACAGGTGAAACAATTCAACAAGAACAAAAGAATTTATGTAGCACCTGAAGATTGACAAAGTTCTTTACAAATATTATCTTATTTGAGCCTTACAACAGCCCTGAGGGGTTGGGATGTGTGATTATTATCCCTGGTTTATAGGTGAGGAAACTGAGGCAAACAGGGTGGAGGGACTTGCCCAGGGTAACACAGCTAGTAAGGATTTGAGGTCAAATTTGAACTCCTGTCTCCTTTCTAATTTATATACTCCTACTGGTATAGACAATGTTCAGCACATCCCATCTATATCAGAGAAGCCTGTACTAATACAACTAATGCCATGTACCCTAGGAATACTATAAGCATCTAGGCTACCTAGTTGGTGTCTGGATAGTGCAAGTGTAGACAGCATACAACCTATGGCAGAGATAGCCTGGTGGTCTGCCCTATACAGTTGGTACCATACTGTAAGTAACCGTGTTGATCAGCTGTTGTCTTGTGTGCTATACAGGTATAGGCACCATGCAGTCTACAGTATGCATTTCATAGGTATCTACACTGTATACTCAGAGTTATACATACTCTAAGTGTCTATACTGGCATCACATTCACTTAATGCTTCTATGCCATGTAATCAGGGACACAGCCTGGTGCAGCTGAATGCATGTAGGAGTCAGGAGAGACTGGGCAGGGTTCCAGTCCTGCACTTTTTTTTTTTGCTTTTTGGAGGGCAATTGGGGTTAAATAACTTGCCCAAGGTCACACGGCTAGGTTTTTTTTTTTTTGTTTGTGTGTGCGTTAAATGTCTGAGGCCAGATCCGAACTCAGGTCCTTCTGACTCCAGGGCCAGCGCTCTACTCACTGTGCCACCTAGCCGCCCCTAGTCCTGCACTTTCTAATCTGCTGATTATGGGAAAGTCACTTAACCTCTTTAAGCCTCAGTTTCCTTATTTGTAAAATGATGGACAATATGAGCACTTACCTTGAAAGGTTGCTGTGAGGAAACATATATAGACATATATAAAGGAAATATATGCAAACCTTAAAGTGAGATACATAGATATATGTATATGTTGTGGTTCCACTGTTTTCAGTCACGTCTGGCTCTTCATGACCCCATTTGGAGTTTTCTTCACAAAGATACCAGAGTATTGCCATTTCCTTCTTCAGCTCATTGTACAGATGAGGAAACTGAGGCAAACAGGGTTAAGTGACTTGCCCAGGGCCACACAGCAAGGAAATATCTGAAGCCAGGTTTAAACTTAGAGTCTTCCTGACTCTAGACCTGGCAGTCTATTCACTTCATCACTTAGCTGCCCCTATGTATGTATATTTGTATATAAATGTCAGCAATATATGCTATGCCTATCATGTATACTATATCTACTCATACTGCATAGTATGTACACTGTGACATGGGCTGTTGTGGTCATGCATACTCTAGGTGTCTACACCGGATCTCTACATGGTATAGTGACTATGATGTACATCATGGGGGTAGACAGTATGTTGATTTTCTGTATAGCATACTATACGTATCTATGCTGCAAGCATTGTACTTTGAGTCTCATGTATATTCTAGCTATCTTGTGCAATTGAGGTATATTCTAGGTGTCTACACTGTATGGCTGGCTGATGCACACTGCTGATGCCTATATGTTACCTTCTCCACAGTACCGAGGGCGAGGGCACCCACCTTCAGCACAGGGATTGCGGATAAGGTTCCTCCGGAGGCTGCAGAGGAAGTAGAAAACCTTCCAGTCAGACACAGGCTGGCTCCACTTCTTGGGGATGAAGCCCTCACGCTGGCACTTCAGCTTCCATAGGGACACCAGGTCGATGAGGTCCCTCCACAGGCTGCAGACTGGCCGGCAGTGCAGCAGGAGCTCCCGGGCTGGCACCAGGGAGAACAGCTCCAGGAGGATATTATTGGGCAATTCATTGATGGAAGCCATAGTGGCGACACTCAGAGTGGGCTGGGGATCTGCAAACACCAGACACAGGTCTGTGAGGGCCAGTGTCTATAAGAGCCACACAAAAACAGTGGAAACATTCCTGTAAGGGTTAGTGTCTTCACTGATGATGGCCCCGGTGAGTGAACACGCACAGCACAAATACCTTCACAGCGGGCTGGATTCTGCATTGCCCTGGGCCCAGGTGCTGGGAAACACACACAAACACACACACACACACACACACACACACACACACAGAGGCACATACACATGAGCACACAAACCAGGAACACACCTATGAGGGGTGTTGTCTTCAGGCATCACAGCCACAGTGCTAGGGATGGGTTAGGGACAAAAGCAGAGGAGAGCTGGTCACCCCCTCAGAACTTTCATTTCCCATTAGTTCAATTGTTATGTCTAGTATTCCCTGATTGGTCTATATCCATCCATCTATCTGTCTATCTATCTGTCTATCTATCTATCTATCTATCTATCTATCTATCTATCTGTCATCTATCTATCTATCTATCTATCTATCTATCATCTATCTATCTATCATGTCTATTCTCTCTCTCTCTCTCTCTCTCTCTCTCTCTCTCTCTCTCTCTCTCTCTCTCTCTTCCCCCCCCCCCTCTCTGTGGGGTATTCTAAAGTGAATGACCTTCTGTCATTTCAAACTCAACATGAAAACAGAACTCATTATCTTTCCCTCCAAACCCACTCTTCTTTTAAAATCTATCCTCTTTTTGTTTTTTAATCCCCTAGGTTCATAACCGTCAGGCTGGCATTGCTGTTCCTCACACACAAAACCCCATCTCTTCCTTTGCATAAGCTGTGCCTCATGCCTGGAATGCCTGCCTTCTTTTCCTCTTTGAATCCTTTACTTTCAGCTCAAGCTGCACTTAGGGGTTCTTAACCTTTCTTTTTATGCCACGGATGTCGTTGGCAGTCTGGTCAATCAGTCAGTCAGACAATAAGCAGTTATTAAGTGCCTACTATGGGCCAGGCAGTGTGCTAAACTTTGGCAATATAAAAAGAGGAAAAAGACAATCCCTGCCCTCAAGGAGCTCACAATCTAATGGAAGAGACAACAGGCAAATATGTATAAAGCCCATGACTGTTAATAATATGTTAAATTCATAAAATATAATGACTTGCAAAGGAAACCAATTATAAAGTACAATTATCAACATTTTTTTAAAGAGCTAAGTTTACAGACTCCAGAACTGCTTCTTTACATAAAGCCTTTCCTGATCCCACCCCCTGCTAGCTGTCTTCCTCAAATTATCTAGTTGTTTTTTTTTAAAGCATATACTTATATATGCACGTGTTGTCTCCCTTGGCTAGACTGTAAAACTCCAGAAGGCAGGGATTGTTTCATTTTTGTCTTTTGGCACAGTGCTTGGCACACAGTAGGCACTTAATAAATGCTTCTTGTTTGATGGGCCCTTCAGGGTAGCTTCTCTCCATTGACAGTAGGTATGGGCTGGAAGAGAGCTTTGAGATCTAATCCAACTCCCTCATTTTACCGATAAGGAAACTGAGACCGGGGAGTTGCTATGACTTTCCCGCAATCTCACCAGATTACAGTAAATGACAGAGCTGGGGCCCAGGCTCATGCCCCAATTCCATTCCATTTAAATATCATTAAAATGCATAGCATCGCTGTGCAAAATCAGATTAGGAATGTAAAACCGATCTTTTAATACTCATGCATTTGACAGCCCAACACATACATTCTGGGGATTATTTGTATTGCGTTTCATTTGTGTACCGGGTCCCATTTCATATCAGGGATAATCTACAGTAATTGTGTGTGTGTGTGTGTGTGTGTGTGTGTGTGTGTGTGTGTGTGTGTGTGTTTGTGTGTTTGTGCGCGCGCTTGTGAGCGTGTTCTTGTGTGGGCATCTGTTGCTCGAGTACTTTCGTGAATGGCAGCCAGTTAATCGCAGTGAGATCTTGGGTAAGTTCTTTCCACTCTGCGGACCTCAGTTTCCTTGGTTGTCAACCAGCAGACTGGGCTGGGCTGGCTCCCTGTCCTCTCCACTTCTCGCCCTCCCTACCCTCTGCAGTTCCATCTCCCGCTCCCTGCGGGCCCAGATCCCTTGGCTTCTGCCAGTTCAGTCCGGAAAATTACTGTCGCCACAGCCGTCGCGCGCCCCCGCCCGGCCTGCAGTGCGGCACTGCCCTTGGGGGACAAGGACCCTGGCGCACTAGCTACCAGCTCCTGCCTCGGTCCCTCTGCACGGCCCCGGCTCCACAGCGAGCCCGCGCCCCCTCCCTCTTTGACTCTCTCCCGGCTCCCCTATCGTACCGCCCCACCCCCCCGCAGTGACCTCGACAATGCCTTTTGGAGACCCCCAGCATCCTGCGCGGCGGGGACCCCCTCCCAGCTCCTGGCGCGGCGGGCCGCTCAGCCGGCTGAGAGAGCGCTGGTCTGGATTGAGGCCCCTCCCCTTGGCCCTGCAGAGTCCCGCCTCCTTCCCCCCCAACCCCGGGCTGCCGGGCCCGCCTACTCCCAGGATCCCAGAATCTGAGTACTGTTAGAACCCGGGGAGAATCTTAGCACAGAGGATGTCAGAGATGCAGGATGTCAGAACAGAATGTTCTGAGCTTAGAATATAAGAATGTCAGAGATGGAGAGTGGTGGGGGGGTGAGGGGGAGGGAGAGGGGCGGGAAGGGTGGCATCTTAGAGCATAGACCCTTAGAAAGGACCCTTAGAAAATATATCAGAGCTAGACCTGTTCCTCAGAACATAGAATGTTAGAGCTGAAGGAAACTTTTAAAACAGAGAATGTCAGAATTGGTAGGAATCCTAAAACAGAAAATATTGTAACTGGAAAGACTCTTACAACCAAATATTACAGCTGGGAAAGCTTTTAGAACATAATAAACTGTGTGTGTGCGTGTGTGTAATTTGACAACTCAAATACAGGAATTAAGGGGGACCTTAGATTAGATTGTCTAGTGCAAGTCCCTTATTTGAAAGAGGAGGAGGGCCTGGCCTATAGAAGCGACTGGCCTCAAGTCACATCCACAGTTCCCCGGAAAGCTAGGCCTGGTATCCAGGCCTTCTCCTTCCCCTAAGGCCTCTCTCTTGCTCTCCCCATTCACTTGGGTTTCTATTGCACTCATCGAGCAACTCTGGGAAATCAAATTATCTGAAGTGGAGCTAGACCCTCTCATCTCCCTCCTGGGGGAAGACTCATCACCTGCCCTTTAAATTGCTGCTTTCCTATCCAGCTTCTGCCCCAAATATCAACCCAAGTGAAGGCGCATTTGGAGGTGAAAGTGACCTTACAGCCTGAGACGTGTAGGGGGGTGGTGTCTCAGAACAGAGAAGTCAGAGCTGGGGAGGATCTTAGAATGTGTGTGGGGGGGGATGTCCTTTGGAACAGATATGTCAGAGCTGGGGGTGGGGGGAGGGTAGGGGGAGGAGGCGGGTATACTCCTTTAGAAGAGTGTTTAGTCCAAGATCCTCATTTTCCAGAGGAAGAAAATGAGACCCCAAAAGCTTTGAAATGACTTGGTTCCGGTGACCCACAGCAGAGTAGGGCTAAAATCCCATGTCTCCCTCTTTCAGGCCAATGCTCGAAACTTGGGGCTGTAACATTCACTCTCTGCCCACCCCACCCCCTTCCACTTCTAGCATTGCCCCTGACCCCCTCCACAATCTAGCTAGATCCAGAAGCAGCCTCCCCCCCCATTCCTCCCTCCGCCGCCCGGTTTCCCAGACCTGGATGTTGGCTGAGTTCAGTAGATGCGGACTTCCATCCACCCAGACCTCTTTTGGAAAGGGTACTCTCCCCCTCCCATCCATGCCCCAGGAAAACGATCTCCGGGCCCCCCGCGGACTCCTGGCTTCCGGGGTGCCCTTCTAAGTGCTACAGGGCCGAAGAGCTGACAATGGAGCGGGAAAATGAGTCGCAGGAGGGGCCGGCATTGACCAGCTGAGCCGAGTTGGGCCGGAAGCCAAGGGCAGGGAGGAGTCCGGCGGGCTAGGGCGGGGAAGCGGTTCCCTTTAAGAGGCGCTGGCCAGTCTAGCCTTCCCGCACCGGCGCTGAAGCTGAGAGCCGGGCTGAGCTGTGACAGTCAGTGCAGGGCAGAGGAGGGCGGGGCATCCAGCTGCCTGGGACCTGCAGGATAGGAACATCTGGGGCGGCGCTCCTCAGCTTCTAGTCCACTGATAGCGGCGTCCCCTGCCCCAGGAAGACATGGAAGGAGACGGAGACACAGGTAGAAAGACCTGGCTGGAGCCGGGAGGACCGATTCACCCTTGGCCGGGGGGAGGCTTTGCAAGGCAGGAAAGTAGCCAGATCTTGGGGGACCGAAGTCACCCCCTCCTCACAACGGGGTGGGTGGTGAGGAAGGGGAGGCGGAGCACAGGAAAAGGCAGTAAAGTGATTTCCCATGACCAGGAAAAGTGGGTGAAGGTGGCCGCCTGAAGGGGGGAGGTCGGCTAGCACTACTGGGTTTTTGTTCGAGATCCACCGGATTTACTTACCCCTAGCCTCAGTTTCCCCATCATCGTGGGCCACAGAACGAATTTTTCTCTCAGGCTCTTCCACCAACTGCTTCTGGGCCTCTCTAGAGGAGCCCATGTCAATGGGGTCTGACGTAGTACTCTCAGCTTGTGCGCCTGTCTAAGTTTGGGGAGGAGGGGTGGATTTGTGGGAGAAGCTGAGTCAGGTGTGTGAGAGAGAAACACATTATTTAATTTTCAGACTGGTTTAGTATCTCCTTGTCTCGATCTTTAACCCATAATCTCTTTTTCTATAGCATCTCATTGAATGATACCTCTCCTCTCCCTTCTTCCCCATCCTTCTCCCCTCATCCCCTTTCCGCCTATACCCTTTCCTCCCTTCCCTTCCCTTCCCTGCCCCTCCCCTCTCTTTTTATCTGATACCTGTCTTGCTCCCCTCTACCTCACTAGCACTATCATTTCTCAGTGGTGCCAGGCTGACCAGCAGGGCAGCAAGGGCTAAATTGCATTCAAATCTCTGGGAAAAGGGGAACCCACCAAGTACTGTTCATGGTAGGGGGTTAGCCAAGAGTGTGTACAGAGAGGCACAACTCTGATTCTGGGAAACAGAAAGCTGTGCTCCTCCTTAGATGGGCTGAGAGGCCATGTGCTGAGTCAGTGTGTACATTGGGGGACATGGGGGTATCTCCTGCTGGACCTTTGGGCTTGATGGGGAAGGCTAAGCCTGGAATTGGATACCAGGGGAGACTAGCTCAAGATTAATTTTATCTCCTGCTCATTTCCCACTCGTGCCCAAACTCCTCGAGGGCGAGTTTCATTCATCTTTTTTATCTCCAGCACAATGCCTGGCATGCAGTAAGTCCTTAATAAATCCTTGTTGATTGACCAATGTCCTCTGAGGGAATCTTTCCCAGGTGTATTTGAACCTGTGTGCCTGAGACCCTTAAATTTCCATCCTACTTAAATCAGGTCTAATAATTTAACACCCCCCCCCACTCTTGAATAGCTTGACCTATAGTTTATATTTGGCTCATAGAAGTAACCTCATCTAATCCAACACCCTCATTTTATAGGTGAGGAAACTGAGTCTCAGACATGAAGTGTTTTTTTCAGGGTTACATAGGTAATGAATAGCAGAACTGGGGTCTGAACCCAGGTTTCCTGATGCCAAATTCAGTATTCTTTCCATGGTGCCATACTGTCTCTCCACTGTACCCTCTGCATGGCCCCAGAATGAAGAACCTGTTGTTCCCAGGGTCCACTAATTCCCTGGTCTCAGGGGCCAAATCTAGGTGAGTGAGTCAGCTCCTGTGGCCGCTTCCAGGAGCCAGATAACTTTCCAACCAGCAACAATATAGGTAGTTGTGTGTGGAAGAGATAGGGGGGTAAGCAGGTAATCAGATCCTGGGTTCAAAGCACAGGGCCAGGGGCCAAGAGAGATGACTGGAGCAGGGTGTGCCTTCCTGAGAGCATCAAGTGTCCAGCCAGGGCCTGAGCTGGACCTTGAAGACAAAGGAATGATTAGGACACCTGGGTCCTGGTCTCAAGAGAATGTCCTCATCTCCAGAGTAGAGAACCTCAGTGGTCCAGGCTTTTAATATCGGTGACCTGGGTAAAGTCACCAAACCATTCTGGGCTTCAGCTTCTCTTTAATTCTTCCTCTTTTAAAAGTTTTATTTATGCCTTTTTTCTTTAATTTTTAAAATGGATACTTTTTGTTTTTACATTGCATCCATTTCCCAATTCTTCTCTGGGAGTTATACTTTAAAATAAAGGATAAAAATAAAAGAAGGGGAGGAAAGTAGTTTAGCAAAACTCACTGATGTTGATCAATCACATCTGACAGTACATGCTGTGTTTTACACCCATAGTCCCCATCTCTGTACAGAAGCCAGGAAGGTTTACTCTTCAGGGCCAGGCTTGGCTATCATAACCACATAGCATTCAATGCCTTTTTGTTTTATATCAAAGTCATTTTTGGCTCTCTCCTCACCCCCACCTTTGTGATAAAGAAAAACAGTGAGGCAATGACCAAATCTGATAGTGTTTACCACACTGTACCCCATTAGGAATGAAGAAGATGCACTTCCTTTCCTCCCTTACAGGGCTCAAGATTGGTGGCTACAATTACACCTCCTTCACTTTCTTCTTTTCCCTTATGTTACTTATTGTTCATTTCTCTCCTTTAGAGTACTTCACTGAATCATTCCATCCAAATCTCCCCATGGTTCTCTCAGATTCCTTTTCTATAAAATTGGAGGAATAATTCTTATCTCCCTCCCACAGGACTGTGGCAAAGCTCTA
>WOXC01010567.1:0-26290 GCA_011680675.1 Gymnobelideus leadbeateri
GCTGTGCTGGCTGCTCCCCACCAGGCTGCCAGGCTGTCCTAGTGGGAGATTAGCTTCTCTGTGTCATTTTGTGGGGTCTGTAATTCCAGAGTTTGTTCAGAGTCTCCTTTTACGTAAATTTGGAAGTGGTGGGAGCAGGAGCTGTGAAGAAATACTGTTACTACTTTGCCATCTTGACTCCGCCCCCCTTGCCACTTGTTTTTTATTACTCTGGAGGAGTTAATAAGACTGAAGGCTTCTCAAATCTCTGCCTCACTTAAATCCGATTCACATTCAAGTTGACATCACCCCCATGATGTCACTTTTCCTCTTTGAGAATGAAGGATCAAGAACAAGAATAAGAATGAAAAAAGGAAGTGCTGTATACTGCAAAGAAGAGTAGATTTGAAATCAGAATTTCTGAGTTTAAATATCAACACTCTACCCATACCTTTGAGGGGCTGGGAAATTATTTAAGCTCTTCAGTCCTATGTAGTTACCTATAAGAGAATGAATCAGAAGACTTCTTAGAATGTAGAATGTGGTAACAGAAAAGCAATAATCATATGGAAACAAAAATGTCTGAAAACATATTATTTACTCATAGATGTTGAAAAAGCTTTTGACAAGGTATAGTACTCATTTATGCAAAATCCCATGCAAAATATAAGCAAACAAAAATACACACATGCATGCACATACATATAGGTGTGAATACACACATGCACACAAACACATATCCATCTAAAATCAAAAGTAAGCATCAACAAAGCATCAATGAAAAACAGGAGTAAAGCAAGGCTGTAAATTTTTCTACTTATTTCATCCAGTTTTAGAAATGTCAGCAGTAGCAATAAAATAAGGAAAAAAAATTAAAATATAAGATAGGTAAAGAAGATAAAATCTTCCCTATTTACCAATAATGTGATAGTTTACTTAATAGATTGTAGGGAATCAGCAACCATATAAGTTGCAACAATAGCTTCAGTGAAGTTGAAATCTTCTATAGGTTACAAGTAAATTCCAGCTAAACCATATTTGTTTATAACAATAATAAATTTCTAGAGGAAATGATAGGAAAATGCCACTAAAGCCACTTAAAATAGTACTTTTGCAAATCTATCTACAAAATATTGGTAAAGATTCAATTATGAAATACTCCTTATAGAAATGGCAAGTATGGGTGTTCAGGGAAAGCTAATACCTTTGGTGTGAGGTCTGCCAATTCCTTTCAGTGCTTCTTTCTACCTTTGGTGTCTAATCAGTCACCCAACTCTCATCTGTGGCTCCAAGAAACTGTAGACTGTACAGTGGCCAGACCCTGGTAAACCATTTTGGCAGGGGGACTAAACAGGATTGAGGGTAACAGATGGGTGTCAAACTTGTCAGTGAGTTGGAGAAATGTCTACTCCAAGAGCATCAAGACTTATTGTGGCAGAATGTAAGTATAAGAACAATTTGTTCTAGCAGCTATGAAGGCTGCTGAAGCAGGAGCTATGGAGTGCTCATCCCTTGATCATATATTAGACACCAAGGTCATCCTCTGTATCTAGAACCATTGCTAGTCATTTTGATTTTGGTTTGCTGCTGGATTTCCATGACTCTGGAAGATAAAGTGAAATTGATGACTTTGTGCAACTCTTACACACTTAAACCCTATTTATGCACAAGTCAAAAGACACCGCCCATACCAATTTTACCTACCTCAAAGTTCTGTGGTTATGGACCAGAAATGAAACATACATAGATACACAGGGAGCAGTAGTCACAACCCTGCACATAGGCAGCCCAGGCCATAGGGCTGCCTTCTCACTGGACTGAAGCAGTAGAAGGATTCAGTAGACCCCGGCTATATGAGCAGCCTTTTTTTTTTTTAATTATTAAATTATTAAGTTTTAAATTTTATCTCCCTCCGTCCCCAAGATGGCTTGCAATCTGATATGGACTCTATTCATACATTCCTATTAAATGCATTTTCACATTAGTCATGTTGCATAGAAGAATGATAACGAATGGCATAAAAAACCCCAACAAAATAAAACAAAACAAAAAAGATAATAGCCTGCTTCATTCTGCATTCTGATTCCTTAGTTCTTTCTCTGGATGTGGCTGGCATTTTGCATCATGTATCCTTTGGAATTGTTTTAGATCCTTGCATTGCTGAGAAGGGCTAAGTCTATCAAAGATCAGTCCTCACACACTGTGACTATTACTGTGTACAATATTCTCCTGGTTCTGCTGAGCAGCTTTTTGAAAGTACCATACTGCTTGCCTCCTGGTGTGAGGAAGGGACTAGAAAAGGTGCCCAAAAAGTTGTTGTCTTCATTCAACCTAACCCTGCATCACTTACTGCAGCAGGCAGGGATTAGTAATCCTGTAATTAAAACACACACACACAAAAGAAGTACAAAAACTTTTGAAAAGATGATTGCACTCGCCATTGGTACACAGAATGTGCATACATTTATCGACAACACAAAATTCAATAGACCTAAAAGATGAACATCTCATATAGTGATATCATTTTAGGCCTCATTGACTATGAAGAGCAACAACCAACCAGCTCCTTATAGAAATAAAGAACTTAAATAGCTAGGAGAATATATAGTGTGTATGGATAGGCACACTATATATAATATGCAATATAATAAAATAAAGATAATACTACCAAAGTGCATTTACAGTTTTAATGCTCTACATATCAAATTATCAAAGAGATAATAAAATTCATTTGGAGGATAAAAAGATCTAGAATATCATGGAAATATATATATGTATGTATATATTTCTATTTCT
This sequence comes from Gymnobelideus leadbeateri, assembly GCA_011680675.1. Taxonomy (NCBI): domain Eukaryota; kingdom Metazoa; phylum Chordata; class Mammalia; order Diprotodontia; family Petauridae; genus Gymnobelideus; species Gymnobelideus leadbeateri. The sequence goes on from WOXC01010567.1 coordinate 2,776, forward strand.
CTCTCTCTCTCTCTCTCTCTCTCTCTCTCTCTCTATATATATATATATATATATATATATATATATATATGGAAGACTAGTAGCTGTTAAAATCATTAAGTAAGCACTTGATAAATCCTTGTTTATCGATATCAGTCAAGAAGCAATTGTAATCATCAAAAAGAAACTGATATTGTCCTAAAAGAGCATGTGACTGTGTCAACTGAACAAAGGAAATAAGAAATATTGTGTATTTAGAGATGACAGAATTTGGCAAATGATTAGATATGATGGGTGGGATAGAGTGAAAAGTCAAAGACTGATGCTTATGGAAATATCAAGTGTGGTTGACATATTTAGGAAATGAATGATTTCTGAGGAACCTTCCAACCCAGTCATTTTAGAACTGTGTAAACTTAATCACCAAATCAGAAGACAATCATAGAATATACAATTATTTTTAAAAACCTTATAGTTTCAATCTCTGAGCAGTATTTGCATATTTCCTTAGGTATTACACTCATGCCTTATGTACTTGGGTCTCAGAAAGTAAACTCCTAGAGATAGAAGTAATAGCCTGTATAGGATTTTGTCCCATTTTGTCCCATTCATTCTTTTATTCGCTTATATAGACATTTTCAACTTGTATTTATTATTCATTTGTGTAAACATTATCTCTACCTCTCAATCTTCTGAAGTAGTGATTGATAACTTCATAGATCACCATACTGAAGTATTTCAGTTGTTTTTTCCTGGGCATTGTTTTCCTGGTTCTGCTGATTTCACTCTGTAATTATACCTTTACTTTGTTGCTTCTTGAGCCTATTTTTTTTTTTATTCAGCCTTCTTTTTGCCTTTTATAGTTAGTAAAATAAATTAATATGCAATATCAAGTGCTATTTTGATTTAATTATTTGATTTCTGCTAAAAACTAAAAGGACACAAGCAAATGTGGAGACCTAAGTTGTGGGACTGCTGTGGCAACAGGTGCTGTCTAAACCAAGTAGGGCTTTCATACCAATGCTTTGGACTTTGCCATGAGATGTGCCTCTTTCTGGAAGGTGTCCAGGCTCAAAGCTGTTAAGATTGATAGCACCATGTAGAAAATAAGATCCACGAAAATGATTCTGGCCTTAGTAAACCATGGAAAGAAATATGTAGAAAGGGAAAGCTTTCCCCTGAATCACTGCTGCCTCATCATGTTGCCAGAAGAGCTAAAGGATTTGAAGTCCCCAATTGTGGTCCACTGGAAAGAGTATTTCTCTAGATTTGGACTCAGGGGACATTGGTTAGAATCTCGTCCTTTCCACTTACTACCTGAGTAGCTTTGGATCAGTTACTTAATTTCCCTGGATCTCGATTTCTACTTCTATAAAATTTTAGGGTTGGACTAGACTAAGGCTTCTTAAAGTAGGACGTACAGACCCTTAATGGGTTCATGGATAAATTTCAGACACTTTGAATTTGAATAGAAAACAACAACAACAACAAAAATTACATCTTAATTTTTACTAACTGCTAATTGAAATTCAGCATTTCCTTCAATTATGAATGTAGGCAATAAACTATTTTACAGATGAGAAAATTGAGATGTGAGAAGTTCAAGTGACTTGCCAACATCAAGTAAGTGGCAGAGTCAGGATTTCAACCTAGGTCTTGTTCCAAACCCATGACTGATCTTACTATGAGTGTCTGCAAGCTGTTCAGTATTCTGAGGCCTCTTTAAATATGCTGCTGTGGAAGCAGTCATCAATGATCCTTTAAATTCCCCACTTATCAAGCTCATTTTGTGTGAAGACCTTTTCCATGCCTCACCTCTAATTACTTACTTACACACACACACACACACACACACCCCAGACAGGCAGATCCCCTCTTCATTCGGAGGAATGTATAAACTCTGAAAGGACAAGGGTCAACAGATGTCAAGAGAAGGAATCCATGAATGGCTCTTTCAGAGTAACAACACTTCAGTTCTCAAAGTTATATAGTTGCTTATTGGGGCCACAGCTGAACCCAGCCCCAACATCCTTTTTGCTTCTAACCCTTCTCTCTGAATCATGACTTTGATCAGATCACATTCTCTAAAAAGTCAGACTGGGCTGTGTTATTTTGTGTACCATTCTGATGATTATCCTTAAGGGCAGATGTTACATGCTCTTAAGTTTGTCCTTGAGAAATTTGGTAATATCAAGCTGTATCAAACTGAGAACCATCTGTCTCAACTGTGTAAGCATTCACATGCCTGGAGGCAATGAGTTAGAGCAGATGACTTCCTGAGTAGGGTCAGTCTCATGAGTCTGTAGCATAGCTAGAAAGATATGTTGTACAATTGAAAAGACATCCAGAAGTGGTCGCTTCCCTACCTTTCAGATATATCTTTCCCTTACCTGCTTTGTCCAACTGCCCTAATTTCTATCAGTAAGAATTTGTTGCATGATGTAACCTGTATTTTCTTTCTATTTTTTTTTTTGAGGGCAATTGGGTTAAATGACTTGGCCAAGGTCACATGGCTAGTTTTTGTGCTAAGTGTGTGAGGTCGTATTTGAACTCAGGTCCCACTGACTCCAGGGCAAGTGCTCTATTCACTGCACCATATACCAGCCCCTAGCCTATATTTTCTTTAAAAAAAATAGGTCTCACCAGAAAAGGTAATAGTCTGTGTCATTATCAGTCCTTCACACATTTTTGTGTTTTATTTGACTAGATTATTTCCTTGCCCAAAGTTATGTGAGAATAAGGAAGTAACAGAATTTATTTTTTTGTGCATGACCTAGAATTGATGATTTTGAAGGATGGATAGAGAGATAAAATCAGGTGAAGTGTGCAGTAGACAGCACAACAGCACTGATATCCATAGACTTTAGGTGTCAAGAACTGAAGAAAGTGAGTGTTGTAGTGTACCAAAGATGATCTTTCTACTTCACAATTTTTTGTCAATGCTTGGGTTTACTTCATTCCATCTCTATGGTTCCATATGTTTGGAAAACATGAACTCTGATTTCCCTTTCAGTTTTGAGATTTTGTGATTTTTGTGTTTCAATTGGCAAATCACAATACTGTGGAAATAAACATAATTTCTTGAGTTACTGATGATTTACTGTATAACCCATCTTTCTCTACATAAAATAATTTTATAGCATATTCCTACTCTAGAGGTGGAATGGATTACTCATGCAACTGCAGATGATAATAATAAATATTATTTATGTAGTACTTAAAGGTTTGCAAAGGGTGGCTAAGGGGCACAGTAAATAGAGAACTGGCTCTGGAGTCAGGAGGACCTGAGTTCAAATCCAGCCTCAGACACTTAACATTTACTAGCCACATGACCATGGGCAAGTCACTTAACCCCAATTGCTCTGCCTTCCCCTTCCAACAACAACAACAACAATGGCGACGACAACAACAACAAAAGGTTTGCAAGCACTTGATAAGTATTATCTCATTTTATTCTCATAGGAACCCTGAGAAATAGGTGCTCTTATTCTCCTATTTTATGCATGTGGAAACTTAAGTATACAAAGGTTAAGTAATATACCCAGAGTTATATAGCCAATAAGTTCTGAAGGAGGATCAGAACTCAGGTCTTCCTGATTCTAGGTCTACTACTCTATCCATTGATCCATTTAGCTTCCAAATGATGGTTTTAAATGCTGTAAGGAGAATTTACAGCAAAATAATGCTACCTATTAGCACAAGCTACTACACCAAGCCAGCCCATTCCATGCTTAGCAAATATTATAAAAACACAGTGATCAGCCCCATTTGATACTCATTATAATCTTTCTTGACATAGCTAACTCTCTCATCTCACTGATATTACCACTTCTTTCAGATTGAAAATAATGGACACCAACTCTGCAGTTGTGGGCAACCTGTTCTTTCTTTAATTATTGTTTTTTTTTTCACCTAGCTCAAGATCATGGCTTTTGTATTTTGGATCATGAAGAATTCATCTTGTTTATGCTTCTTGGTAAGCATCATTCTATCGGGAAAACCATTTGACTGTATCTGCTGGTGAAATTGGGCAGCTCCATTGTGACAGAGATAATAAGAAGGTTTGAGAAAGATCAACAATTTTAGAATAATAAGAACTGTGTTTGAGTCTTGGCTCTGCCCTTCATTACCTTCTGTGATTTTACACAAGCCTAATAAGTGTTCAAAGTCTCTTTCCTTATCTGTAAAATAGGTGCAGTGATACTTATGCTACCTCCTCCACAGGGTTATTGCACAGAAAATGATTGCAAATCATAAACTACTTGAAAAATGAAAGCTATTCAGTCCCCAAAAAGTGACGAGGAAATTTCCCTCCAATCCCTTACTGATTTGCAGAAGGCAGAAGTCTAATGTTATAAAACATTGCATATCATATCAGATTTTTGTTGTTGTTTGATATATTGATCAGTTTTTCCTCTTCTTTTTTTTTCTTTATAAAATTATTTATTATAATAGATGATTTCTCAAGGAGGCGAGAAGGTATACACAGAGAACCCTAGGCAATGTCAAAAGATAAAGATGTCAATAAAATTTGCTTTTAAAAGGAAATATAAAATAGAAATGCAAGCTGTTATTTTTTGTCTACCCTCCAACTCTAGGCACTCAACACAGAGAATGATCTTTCTTTTAAAGTATAAAGAGAATTCTATAGTAGCCCATTATATGTGTTCAACTCTGGATGTCATATGCTAAGCAAAGCAATTTCTGAAAAAATAGAATAAACCAAGAAAAAGGCTAACTAGGCAAGCAAGAGTTTCTATCATGTGAGGGATAGTTGAAGGAACTAGACACATTTAACCCAGAAAAGAGAAGATTTAGTAAGGAAAAGACACCAGTCTTCAAAATTTGAAGTGCTATTATGTGGAAGTGAATAAAGTTGGTGTGTGTAGCTCCAGGGAGGCAGAACTTGTACAAAAACAACAGGAAGGCAAATTTCAAGCCATTACAAGGAAGAACATTCTAAAAATAAAAATTGTCTTACAATGCTTTATAAAGTAGTGAGTTCCTCATCATGGAAACCATTCAAAATTATTTGAGAAGTTACTGAATTGAGAGTGATATTTTTTTTTTATACAACCTTCAGTGACACTTTAAAATCTGAGCATCTTAATTCTGTGTCAGCACATTTCTATTGGGACCTAAATCCCAAGCTACTAAGTAGCTACCTCCCATTTTCTTAAACTTTATTGCATTTATAGACCCCTATCTATTCCTCAACAGTTTAATGAGACAGTAGCAATTGCCTTTATGGGAAATCTCAGTAGGAATTTTCTACATTACTCTATCATCTTCACTATATCTATCTTTATTCTCTTTTCTTGGTTCCTTTCATTTCTATAACACAATCTTTTCCCGCTTTTCTTTTATTTCCTTTATTATACTACTATTAAACCAATAAAGGGAGTAAGTTCCCCATTGTCCTTATTCATAGCACATCCTGACCCCTCATGTGGTTCCTTACTCCTGTTTGCTCCTTTACTCCTGATTGCTTTATAGAATCTTGGATTCAGACAAGCAAGTTTTCTTGCTACTCCCTACATGCAGATATTCCATTTTCCATTTCCCTGTAAAGGCTTTCCCCTATACTTGACATGAATTTCCTTCTTACCTTCAACTCTTAACATCACTAGTTTCCTTCAAAATGTAGCTAAAGTGCTATCCAAATTCTTTCCTAATAGCCCTACCTATCAATGTCTATCCTCTCCACTCCTCCAAAAAAATTACCTTTTATTTATTTTGTATATTGCTATATATGTCCTTGTGTCACCCCTGGTAGAATATAAACTCCTTGATGGCAAAACCTATTCATGTTTTTACTTTGTATCCTCTATGACTACCACAGTGACTCTTGCATAGTAGGTGTTTAATAAACATCTGTCTAACTACTCAAGGGGGCAAAGTCAAAATGGAAGAAAAAAAGCAACAAATTTCCTGAGCTCTCCCTAAAATCCCTCTAAACTCCTTTAAATAATGCCATAAAACAATTCTTGGAGCAGCAGAACCCCCCAAAAGACAGACTGAAATAATTTACCAACCAAATACAATTTATATCAGTAGGAAAGGTCTTTCACACGAGTGAGAGTGGAACACAGTCAAGTACATGCTGTACCAACATAACCCCAGCCCAAGCAAACCAGGGGCAGACTTTGGGAGTCTCTGAATCATGATCAGCAGCAGCAGCTTCCAGAGCTCTCACCCCACTGACAGTAATGGGACTGAACACCTGGTCAGAAGATTATAGAAATTTCTTTGCTAACATAGAGCTAGGACACTGTTGCTTTACCCATACTTGGATCTGGGTCACAGTCCTGGATAGCAATTCCAGGATGGAGAGAAGCACTAGCACACCAGAGGTTGCAGCCACAATGGAAATTGGACTCTCATCACAGTTCTAGGGCAGAAGAGAATGTGTGGTCACTCACCGAACATAGCACATGGCAAGAGAGTAAGAAACATACTTCTCCTAAGATCATGCTACCTTGGAAGAATTGAAAACTTATGGGACACTGAAAGTATTTCCACAAAATCCCTAAAGCTTAAGACAGTGACCCTCTACCATGGAAGCAGAGCCCTATTTTAACAAAGAGTTAGAAGTCAAGAAATAGGCAAGGAAATTGAGGAAACAATAGAAAAACAATTCTGACTATAGAAAGTTACTATAGTGACAAGTATGATCAAAATGCATAATCAGTAAAAAGATAACAAAGTCAAAACTCCTATGTCCAAAACCTCCAAGAAAAAATATGAATTGGTCTAAGGTTATGGAAGAACTCAAAATAGATTTTCAAAATCTAGTAAGAGAGTTGTGAGAAAAATTTGGAATAGAAATGAGAGTGATGCAAGAAAATCATAAAAAAATGAGTCAATAGCTTGATAAAGGAGACAAGAAAAGTATACTAAAGAAAGTAACCCCTTAAAAACCAGACTAGACCAAATAGTAAAAGAGGTACAAAAAAGTCAATTAGGAGTTTCAGAAAAAGCAAAATCACCAAATGGAAAAAGAGGCACAAAAATTAACTGAAACTTAAAAAAAAGAAACTCTTTAAAAAGTACAATTGACTAAATGGAAAAGAAGTTACAAAAGCTTGGTGAAGAAAATAATTCCAAGGGGCGGTTAGGTGGTCATTGAATAAAGCACTAGCCCTGGAGTCAGGAGGACCTGAGTTCAAATCCAGCCTCAGACACTTAACACTTACTAGCCATGTGACCTTGGGCAAGTCACTTAACCCCAATTGCCCTACCTTCTCCCCTCCAAAAAGGAAAAAAAAAAAAATATATATATATATATATATATATATATATATATATATATATATATATATATATATATATATATATATATATATATAATTTCTTAAAAATTAGAATTGAGGAACTGGAAGCTATTGAATTTATGAGAAATCAAGAAACAATTTTTAAAAATGATGGAATGAAAAAATAGAAGACAATATGAAATACCTCCTTGAAAAAAAAAAAAACTCACCTGGAAAATAGATCCTATTGAACTACCTGAAAGCCATGATTAAAAAAGATAGAGTCCACAAGACTTCAGTTTAGTCAGATGGTGTAAAATACTCATTAACAGAATAAGAAACTGAAAAATTGAACAATCCACTCTGAGAGAAACAAATTCAATAAAGTATAAATGACTCCTAATGGGGTCTAATTGGGGAGGTGAGGATGCGGACTGTCTGACCAGAAGTAATCAAAAGTAAGTTCTATCAAGCATTCAAAATTAATTTGTTCCAAATTTACAGAAGTTATTTGTAGAAATAGCAAAAGACAGTATCTTACGAAACTTCTGGGGCGGCTAGGCAGTGCAGTGAATAGAGCACCAGCTCTGGAGTCAGGAGGACCTGAGTTCAAATCCAGCCTCAGATACTTAACACAAAAACTAGCTGTGTGATCTTGGGCAAGTCACTTAATCCCAATTGCTCCTCCAAAAAAAAAAAGAAAAAAAAAAATCCTCCTTAGTCAATACCAAGTGTCCAAGAAAAGTGCCCTTTCATCTTAAGTAGAGGTTGACTTCCAAGTCCCATGGCTCTTCCTCTCTGGACTGTCTGCTCCCAACTCTCACTTGGATTCACAAGTAGGCAGGTCTCTACTCCTGCTCAGGGAGTACTACCTTCCCCAAGCCTTCCCTCCATCATGCCTCCCCACAAACCAGATCCTTGGTTTTGTCTTCTAAGAAAATAATCTGTTTCGTGTTGTGATTCAAACCTGGAAATACACCTACATATTCATAGTAGCCATTGGGGATATGCCATTGGTGATATAGTGGCCACTGGTGCAGTAGAAGGGAACCTTTCTCCTGGAAGAGGAATGCTGTATGTGCCCTGATCAATCCCCATCAAGGTTAGGGGGGAACCTGTTTGCTTCAACAATCCCCTATTAAGGCTTGAGGGGATATTGGGGAGTGTACAAACTTACCTATCTCAAATGATTCAATCAAGAAATTTGGGGTAGTTGTCTCTCTCCCCCTCCCCCCGGGGCTACCGACTTTTTGCCAGCCCTTGCAAGAAGGGTGATTAGGGAAAGCTGTAGAAATTGTGCTCCCTTTATCAGCAACCCTTGTGAGATTAGAATAAAGTAAGATTATTAACCCCTCCCCCCCAAAAAATAGAGTCTAGACATCATCTTTCAAGAGATTATCAAGGAAAACTTTCCAGATATTCTAGAACCATAGATTAAAATAGGAATGGAAAGAATAATCCAGTCATGTCCTGAAAGAGATCCCAAAATGAAAACTTTCAGGAATATTATAACCAAATACCATAGCTTCCAGGTCAAGGAGAAAACATTGCAGTCAGCCAGAAATAAACAATTCAAGTATTGTGGGGCCACAGTCAGAATAACACAAGATTTAGCAGCTTCTATGTTAAAGAATCAGAGGGCTTAGAACACATCATTTTGCAGGAATATTGGAGCTAGAATTATGACTAATAATCACCTAGTCATCAAAAATGAGTATAAAGTTTATCTTTGGTTTTTTTTTAAGTGAATTTGTTCTGTGAAGTTTGAATTTAGGCAAAGGGCCATACTTTAGGACCAACAGTGTCAGATGTGGCCTCAAGGCCCCAGGTTCCCCATGCCTGGGACCTTCAGGGGAAAAAATGGGTATTTAATGAAATAGAAGACTTTCAAGCCTTTTTAATGAAAATATCAGAACTGAATAGAAAATTTGACTTTCAAATATAAGACTCAAGAGAAGCATAAAAGGTAAACAGGAAAGGGAAAACATAAGGGACTTAATAAAGTTAAACTGTTTACATTTCTACATGTGAAGATAATTCTTGTAACCCATAGGAACTTTCTCATTATTAGGGCAGTTAAAAAGAGTATTTATAGACTGAGAGCACAGGTATGAGTTGAATATGAAAGGATGGTAACTAAAAAATAAATAAAATGAAGGTTTGAGAAAGGAATATACTGGGAAAAAGGGAAAGGGAGAGGTAGGATAGGATAAATTATCTCACATAAAAGAGAAAAGAAAAAAAAAGTTTACAGTGTAGAGGAAGAGGAGGGAGGTGATGGGGAGTGATTGTACCTTACTCTTATTAGAACTGTCTCAAAAAGGGAATACATACATATTCAACTGGGTATAGAAATCTATCTTACCCTAAAGGAAAGTAGAAGGGGAAAGGGATAGTGGGGAGGAAGTAAGTCATAAGCAAAACACTTTTGAGGGTGGACAAGGTGAAAAGAGAGAAAGAGAATAGAATAAGTGGGAAGGTAAGATGAAAGGAAATACAATTAGCAATAATAACTGTAGAAAAAAAAATTAAAGCAAGTTTCTCTGTTAAAGACCTCATTTCTTGAGGGTGTTTTTTTTTTCTTTTTGGTTTATGTTTTCTTTCACAGCATGACTAATAAGGAAATGTTTTGCATAACTACAAATGTAAGAACATATATCAAATTGCTTGCCTTTTCAATGGTGGGGGTGGTTTCGGGAGTGGGGAGGAAAGAAGAGACCTTGGAACTTGCAATTTTAAATATGAATGTTAAAATTGTTTTTACACATAACTGAGGAAAATAAAATGCTAAATGATTTTTTAAAAATCAATTGGGGTTAAGTAACTTGCTCAGGGTTACATGGCCAATCATTATTTATTTGTGGGTGATCATTTTCTGAGGCCAGGACAGATCCTGGGTCATCCCAACTCCAGGGGGCACTCTTACACACTGCACCACCTAGCCACCCCCTAAATAAAACAAAACAAAACAAAACAAAACAAACAAAAAAAAAACAGCTCACCTACTAAAACAAACAAACAAAGAAATGTCTGTTGACTGATTTCTCAAGAATAATGGCTCCATTTTATCACTTTTTTTAAACTCCATCTCTTTCTTATTCTCCTTTCCTAATAAGCTCAACTGCCTTACTATTTACCAACTTTATTCTTAGGGCAGGACTGCTAGGACTTTACCCCAGGATACCCAGGAGAATCATTTTTCCCCCAAGGCATGCACCCTTCCCTTTTCCTTCTCAAAAGAAAATATACAGGTACCTCCCCATCCTCTCACACTCCCACTAAACCCCTATATCCATACTACATTGTCACTCTTATAAGGACTATCTCCCTTCCTCCTCCTGTATGACCTTTCTCTCTCTTCCTTTCTTTGTTTCTATATCTCTCTGTCTCTCTTTTTTTTCTCTCTCATGGTAGAGGACCTCTTTGCCCAGTAGTTTTTTGCCACCCCACCCACACACAAGCGCATATTCTACTATGAGCCACTGCTGCAGTTCTGTCCCCCCAATTTTTTCTAGTTCTTGTTCTGCAATAAATTATGCCATCAACAGAGCAATCTTCAATTTTCTTCCACTGCTTGAATATCTTTAATTTCCTTTCATTTCTCCTATCTTTCTTCCCCACTTTCTTTTCCATATCTGTCTTATTTCTCTCTAGGTAAAGGAATCACAATATGATGTGTTATCCCTGGGTTCCTATGGTGTAAATGCATATGACATGAGTAAGAAGCATTTTCCAATTATAAACAAAATAAAATGAAAAAAAAGCTAAATATGTCATTCTTAGACAAAAATACTGAAAGACAGAATGTGTTATGAGTACCAGTCCTCCAAGTCTGGTATTCAGTTAACACAGCTGGCATTGCCCACCTGAGGCCAAATTTCTATGACACTGAATCAAAGTTGATTGAAAACGATTTAAAACTGATGAAGAAAGAAACTTGACATCACCTTTATCCAGGAACATCTCTCTGGGGAAAGAATCAAAACTAGCTGTGAAATATTTTTTATCAAAATTATCCTAAATCAAGGTCTGAAAAAAAAGGCTTTCAAGTTTGCAGAGCACTTTCCTCATATTATCTCATGTATCATAACAACCTTATAATGTAAGTAACAAAAGTATATTATACTCAACTGAAGAAACTGAGATTCAGAAAGTTTAAATTACCTATCTTACTTTCAGATAGCTAGTGCCACAGATAGGATGCTTCCTCAAATCATCAGGAGTTATAGGCATAGGTGTGTATATATCTATATCTACAGATATCTATAATCTAGATATATTTATATATGTATACATATATAGATATGCACAAATGTGCTTGTGTCTACAATATTTCATACTGTAACTCCCATGGTATAGGCATACTCTTCTTCTGATGTCATTTTATACTTAATTCAGCTTTATGTAAAAGTCATTACTTCCTAAATATTCTCTGATTTTAATGATGGAAGGAAAAAAATTCATCCAAACAAGCATTAAATGAAGGGCTAGTGGCAGGAAGAAATTAAACCAAATCTAAAGGAAGAAAATATGAGAGCAAAAAATGTTAAAGGCAACAAGGTAATCAATAAATTGATAAGCATTTATAAAGAGCCTACTATGCACCAGATACTGCACTAGGTATTGTGACTAGAAAGACCAAAGTAAGTTAGTCTCTACACTGAATAGGTTATATTATACTGGAGGAGGGGAAAATGAGATAACTACACCCATGACATTATAATGTACAGGGTGTAATATTGTCTTTCGGTATCCTTATTCTGCTTCAGTCTATATCTCTGTGTATCTCTGTCTCCATATCTTTTTCTGTGTTTCTTTCTCTGTTTTTGTATCACAAACAACAACAACAACAACAACATATATAGCTGGTCAGCAAGTGAATGCACTTGGAAATCAGTAAGAGAAGAACTATTGAGAACCGGAAGTGTTATCAGCAAGCATAGACAAAAAATGTTGGAGGCTGTGAGAATTCATACTTGGTTTGAAATAATGAGCCTAGTAAGCTGTTGCTAGAGAATACGTAATGAAAGAAACATACACTCTGTTCTTCCCAAGTCTGAGGACCATAGGTTTTAGAGCTAGAAGGGAACTTGGTGGGGAATACCTCAATCACCTATGCACCCAACATTTTTATCACAGACACACAAAACCAACTAGTTTCTGTTAAAGATATTGCCAAGTTATATTTTGGGGGCAGTGCATCTGGTGACTGTTGTTATCTCCATATACCATATTTACTTCCTCCAAAGTGTTCCCCACATCTCTCCACTTCAATATATATATATATATATATATATATTTGAAACATTTAATTTTAAGACCTCGAATTTCAAAGCCATTCCCTTCCTCCCTTGCTGCCTATTCCCTCTTGGAAGATGAGTAATTCAGTATGTATTGTACATGTGTAACTATGCAAAATATTACGATAGTAGATATATTGGACAAGGCTGCTTATAATTCCCTCCCACCCATCCCACCCCCAACCTGGTCCATTCCCTACTTGATCCTGTCTCTCTTCTATAGTGGGTACTTCCAACTTCCCCTCCCCGCAAGAATGCCCTCCCATCCATCATCCTTCCTCTCATCCCCCTTCGCTCTATTCTGCTGCAGGTTGAGATATCACATTTAGTATGTATGTCCTTCTCTCCCTGAACCAAATTCAATGAGAATGTGGTTTTGCCTTTTTGCCTTCCTATTCTTCTCCTCCCTTGCAGCTACTTCCCTTTGCTTCTTCTACATGAGATAGTACACCCTATGCTGTCTCTCCCCGTCTGCTCTTGCCACTTTCCTCTCTCACCTCATAATTTCACCCCTTAAGTACAATTCCTTCCCAACAAATTCAACCTATGCCCTCTCCATGTATAATTGTAAACATATAAACACACATTCACATATGTAATCATATGACCATACAACCTTCTTCCATTATTTTCATACTGAGAAAGGTTTCATCAGTCACCATAATGGTTTTTCTATGTAGGAATGTAAATAGGTCAAATTTGATAAGTTTTTTTTTATTTCTTTTCCCTGATTACCTTCTCAGGCATCTCTTGCTTCTTGTGTCTGGATGTCCAATTTTCTATTCAACTCTGGTTTTTTCCTCAAGAATGCTTGAAATTGGGGGGGGGGCGGAGCCAAGAAGGTGGAGTAGAAACAGCAGCTCCAAGGCTCTCTTTCCCCAGATTACCTCCAAACTATGTAAAAGGGGACTCTGAACAACTTCTGGAGCCCCAGCACCCAAAGAACGACACAGAGAAGCTAACCTCCCACGGAGGACAGACCAGCAGCTCTGCAGGAAGGGTCAGTGCTGCACTCTGGGAGCCAGCAGCACACCACTGTGTAGAGAGCTGATCCCAGGTCCCATGGTTTTAGCCCCAGGGCGGACGGGCCAATAGCTGGCTGGAGGGACCCCAGAACAGCAGCAGCTGTGGAGATTCCAGAATGGTCAACACAGACATGCCTAGGACAAAGTAAGAAGTTACTGCCCTATGGACTTTGGGACCAGTATTTGGGGAATGCGTCAGCTTCCTTCCCTGGGGGCTAGAAGCGGCTAAGGAGACACACTATTTTGCAGTTTTCAGTGGTAGCTCCAGCTCCTGGTCTGTGAACTGTAAAAAGATCCAGCACTCAGTCTCCATGGGTAATTGTTCTTGCTTTAACCTCCCTGGATCTGGATTGTGATCTGGGGAGGAGGTCGTGGGGCGGGTTTCCAGCTTGCCAGAAATGGAAGTTGCCCCCCAACACGTTCAGGATGAAGGTCCCCTATCTGTTGGCAGAGTTCTACTGTGGCAACAAGCCCAAAAGTCATTGTGGCATCATGCCAAGGCAAAGGAAACAAAATAAACAGAAAAATGAAACATTAGACTCCTATTTTGGGGGCAAAGAGGATCGAAGCATGGGACAGTCAGAGGACTGAGAGGTCAGAAATCCTGCTCCAAAAGCCCCAAAGGAAAATATGAGTGGGTTACAGGCCATAGAGGACCTTAAGAAGGACTTTAAAAATCAAATAAGAGAAGTAGAGGAAAAATTGGGAAGAGAAATGAGAAGAATGCAGGAAAAGTATGAAATGAGGGTCAACAGCCTGACTGAGGAAAACAACACATTAAAAAATAGACTAACTCAAATGGCAAAGGAGGCCCAAAAGGGCAATGAGGAGAAGAATGCCTTAAAAAGCCGAATTTGCCAGATGGAAAAAGAATCTCAAAAGCTCACTGAGGAGATTCATTTCTTCAGAGTTAGACTGGAGCAAATAGAAGCTAGTGACTTTATGAGAAATCAAGATGCTGTTAAGCAGATCCAAACAAATGAAAGAATAGAAGGCAATGTGAAATGCCTCATGGGAAAAACCACTGACCTGGAAAATAGATCCAGGAGAGATAATTTAAAAATTATTGGACTACCTGAAAGCCATGATCAAAGAGAGAACCTAGAAATCACCCTTCAAGAAATTCTCAAGGAAAACTGCCCTGATGTTTTAGATCCAGAGGGCAAAATAGAGGTTGAAAGAATCCACAAGATCACCTCCTGAAAAAGATCCCAAAAAGAAAACTCCCAGGAATATTATAGCCAGGATCCAGAATCGCCAGATCAAGGAGAAAATACTACAAGTGGCCAGGAAGAAACAATTTCAATATTGTGGAAACACAATCAGAATAGCCCAGTACCTGGCAGCTTCTACACTGAGGGATCGAAGGGCATGGAATACGATATTCCAGAGGGCAAAAGAGCAGGGAATGAACCCAAGGGTCACCTACCCAGCAAAACTGAGTATTTTGTTTCAGAGGAAAATATGGTCATTCAGTGGCATAGAGGACTTTCAAGCATTCTTGAGGAAAAAACCAGATTTGAATAGAAAATTTGTCATCCAGACACAAGAAGCAAGAGATACCTGAGAAGGTAATCAGGGAAAAGAAATCAAAAGGAACTTATCAAAGTTAACCTATTTACATTCCTACATAGAAAAACAATAACTGTGACTGATGAAACTTTTCTCAGTATGAAAATAATGGAAAAAAGGATATATGGTCACATGAATACATATGTGAATGTGTGTATATATGTTTACCGTTATACATGGATAGAGGGCATAGGTTGAATTTGTTGGGAAGGGATGAAACCTAATCGATGAAATTATGAGGTGAGAGAGGAAAGTGGCAAGAGGAGATGGGGAGAGACAGGATAGGGTAAAGTATCTCATGCAGAAGAAGCAAGGGGAAGTGGCTGTATAGGAGGGAAAAATAGGAACACAAAAAGGCAAAACCACATTCTCATTGAATTTGGTTCAGGGAGAGAATGACATACATAATAAATGGGATAACTCAACCTGTAGTAGAATAGGGGGAAGGGGAATGAGAGGAGGTATGATGGATGGGAGGGCATACTTGGGGGGAGGGGAGGTTGGAAATACCCACTACAGAAGAGGGACAATATCAAGTAGGGAATGGACCAGGTTGGGGGTGGGGTGGGTGGGAGGGAATTATAAGCAGCCTTGTCCAATATATCTACTATGGCAATATTTTGCATAGTTATACATGTACAACACATACTGAATTAGTTATCTTCCCAGAGGGAATGGGTGACAAGGGAGGAAGGGAATGGATCTGAAATTAGAGGTCTTAAAATTAAATCTTTCAAATATATATAAACACTATTATCAATACTCTTTTGCTTGTAATTGGTAGATAAGATGTACAGGCATCGGGGCACAGAGATTCACCTTGCTCTAATGGAAAAGTCAAAGGGGGCAAGGAAGAAGATATAGGAGAGAGCAGGATGGAGGAAGTGATATCTTGTGGGACTGCTATTCTGGGAAGGTGGGTAGGGGAAAAACGGGAAAAAATTGTATATCAAAATCTGGCAGAAATGAATGATGTAAAACAGGAGTTAATAAAGCATTTGTTTAAACAAAAAAAAAGAAAAGCAAAAAAAATAATGCTTTAAAGTCCTCTATTCCACTGAATGACCATATTTTCCCCTGAAACAAAATACTCAGTTTTGCTGGGTTGGTGACCACAGCTCAAGTGGACCTGAGCTCTGCTCTCCATGTGCTGCTCTGCCGGCTCCGAGAGTGCTGTGCTAGTCCTTCCTGCAGGGCTGCTGGGCTGTCCTCAGCGGGAGGTTAGCTTCTCTGTGTTGTTCTGTGGGTGCTGGGGCTCCAGAAGTTGTTTAGTGTCCCCTTTTACATAGTTTGGAGGTGAATTGGGGGGTGAGTGCCTTGGACGAACTGGTTCAACTCCACTGTCTTGGCTCCGCCCTCCCACATCTCTCCACTTCTTATACTCCTTACTGGGATGTATTCGATGTTCAGATGACTAGCACTTTTTCAGGGCTGGTCATCCAAACCTTGGTGTCCACTATTCCTCCAATTGTCATTTTTGACTCCAAGAAACTAGCTTGTGCAGCAACTTGGTAAAATCATCTTGACATGTGCGCTAAACCAGGTTCAAGGTAACTGATAGGCCTCATACTCATTGGTGACTTATGGGGATATCTACACCAATCATGTGAAAACTTCCCTTGGCAGAATGGTTGGATGAAAACCATTTGTCCAAATATTCATGCATGTTAATGAAACAGGTACTTTGGGTTGCTCAGTCATACATCTAAGATGCCAATTCATCCACTGTATCCTGGGCCACTACCAGTCATCTTGATTTTTTTCATGACCCTGGACTACAACGAATCTAGAAGAGAGAATGAAGCTGATGACTTTGTGTAACTGTGCCTCACTTAAGTGCAACTCATGTACAAGTCAGGACATCACCCATATCATAATGTCATTGCTCCTCTTTGAAAATGAAGAATAAACAACTATTTATAACAACAGACAGCAATTATGTAAGTTCTCTGTTAGAGGACTGAACAACTGAATAAGTCTCCTAAGCACTGAAATGGTTTGACTGGGTGGCCCAAGACTGGATTCCTTTCAGTCAGAAGGAAAAAGCAAAGGTAGAAAGAGAAGAGGCAAAAGTGTAAATTCTTCAATTATTGCTTTTCAGATCTTTGAATTGCTGTGGTTCATTGCTCCAAATCCAATCATCATACAGTCTTAGTTTCTTTTTTCACTCTTTTTTTCCCTTACAATATAAATTGGAATGAGATGAGTCATGGAGCAATGTAATGCAGAAGAGACAGAAGGAGCATCTGTGGTCCCCTCCTTAGCGAGGTAATGAAGTTTCATTTCCTTTTCATAACTTCAGTCATGTCTGCTTGTTTTCTCTCCATTATTTTATTATTACTGCTGAAATGGATTGCTATAACAAAGCAGGCAGTTAAATCATATTCTCTTATCCTCCCTCCTTCCCTCCCCTTCCCCAGGGCTCTTTCTTCTCTTTACCCTTGCTGACTTTGCCCAGCATTCTTCCCTTTGCCACCTCCTCCTACAGAGGAATCAGAACTGGAAAGAAAAAAAAATCATTTGAGATAATTTATGAAGTGATTCAACTCTCTACATTCTATTTACTAAACATGCGGGCCAGAGCTCGGGTTTGCTGCTGGTTCTGCTGCCAATCTTAGAGAATACCTGATCTGGTTGCTTTCCCTTAACTACTCGGGAGGTTTAGTACTATCTTAAAAAAAGCCAAAATGAGAAAGGAGATTGGCCCAATAGCCCTCTGCAGAGAAGGGATCTGATGCATGGAACACTCCTTAGCCAAATTTCTATAGGCAATCACAGGCAATGAAAAGGGAGAAGAGCTGTATATTGTCAGGGATACTATTTTGCCATGTCAGAGTTCCTCTGAGTCTGTCCTGGACAAATTGGCTTCTGTAGCTTTCACCTTTGGGCAGTCTCTGTGTATTCCTACTAAAAGCAGTCATCACTTAACTCAGTTGCATAAAGTTGCCAGAGAAGTATTTCCAAATCTATAGGAACTGAAGGATCACACAATGCTTCCAAGAAAAAAGATGTTCTGGAAATGTCAAATAAAAATTTAAACTTGTACCATATATGAGATAGGGTCCATAGTGAATACTAAAATTGCTTGACTCAGGAGGCTTATCCTCTCACCTCACATTAAAAAGATGACTTCACTTATTTATTATGGGACAGTGTAACCATTCTTCTTTACCAAAAGAATATAGAAAAATAATCTCAACTAATATTTTCTTTCAAGGCCCAGCTCAAATCCTAACTTTTCCATGAAACCTTACCTGTCCAGTCTAGTTCCAAGTCAACCCTTCCTTCTCTGAATTCCTATAGACCTTATTGTCTGTGTCTTGTAGCTGACACATTCGTAATACAGCTTTGTACTCTTTTTACAATTTTCACATGTGTTTGGAGTGTTCTCTCTTAACTAGACTGTTAAGAACATTCACAAAATGATTTTATCTCCTACATTTTCTTGTTCTTCATAATTCACAATTGTTGTACATGGCCTGAGGACTGACAGAGTACATGGTACTTTATTATACCACATGTTAAAGGTCTGACACCATAACAGGAGAAATAGTCCCTCCAGAATCCCACTACATAAAACAGACACACAACATACACAAAAACAAGACAGATGTAATATGGAAATGATGCAATATATACAATCTAAAGTTACTTATGATTCAATTCAAAACTTATTAACTGTCTATTTTGTACATGGGAGATATGTGCTCATCAAAAGTATTCACCGCTCTGCTAGAGGAGATATGCTGTAATATCTTGGTCAAGGAAGAATTTCCTGGGGAAAATAGAGTCTTTCAGGCTTTATTGTATGTGGATGACATTGCATTGATCACATCAGGCCCAAAGATATTACACAGACTCATGGAAAATGTTTGCAATCATTTAAAGAAGTTTGACTTGTCCATTTGTAAAGGAAAAGTGAAGTGGATGAAAAAAAAATGTTTATTGGACAGATTTCTGCATGCATTTAAATGAGTAAGCAAAAAAAAAATCCTTTAGTTTGTCCAACTGTGTGTGTGTGTGTGTGTGTGTGTGTGTGTGTGTGTGTGTGATACAAAGAAGGGGATAATGAGCTGGTAACAGATTTTAAAAGGAAAAAGAGAGCAGACTAAATTACTTTGAGGTTATTACAAAGCAATTTTACCCCAAACTTCCAATAACAGGAAAGACCCATCTAATCAATAAAATATTGGCATGTTGATATTGTGTGGCAAAAAGAACTGAAGCTCCACAACCTCCCAGAACAAAAATAGGAGCCTTTCCCAGAAGGCAATGAAAAGATCCATGTTCAGGATGAGTAAGCTATAACCTATAATTAATAAAGAATACTAAAGAATACATGATTTTATTTATTCTTAGTATATATTCTTTATAATAAAATGATTTCACCAAGGAATTATACAACAAAAAAAGAAAAAACCAGCTAAATGCAAAGGTAAGAAATGATATATGCCACTGCCTGTCAACTTGAGATGTTAGTAGAAAGCAAGGAAAGGCTCTAGCACATTAGACAGTCAGACCTCTTGTAGCAAAATTTCAGAAGAATATCATGGAGTGTTGAAAGGCATGATTGGGTTGTGAACGGTATAGTTGAGAGGAAGTTCAAAATTGATAAGATTATAAACCTATTTGAGTATTTGATTAAGTATTAGGCACACACATAAAACTATGAGCCAATTCTTTGACTATACAATGTAAGATCTTTGACGAGAGAGGGTGCTATTTTTTTGTCTTTTTATCCCGATTGGTCAGCATGATGGATGGTGCAAAGTAAGAACTTATAAATGTCTGTTGTTTGATTGACTCTTTAAGCCAATGGAAGATTAACTTTATTATATTTTAGGCTACATAATTTTAAAATTACTCATATCTTTATTCATAAATCTAATTGCTTTATTATTTAATTTGCCTAATAGTAAATGTGAATATAATGAACAAAACTCTTTTTCTTTCTACTTCCTCAGTGAAAACTGATATAAATGAGATATTGATGACCTTCAGGATATTTTAGGAGGCTTTCTGGCTTTACTTTGTGCAAGTGTAGTCTGAGCAATTTAAATCCAGAGTGTCTAGCTAGTGAATTGAGAGCATATTTACAAAGCACACAGATTGTCTGCTTAAAGATTATGAGGAAGGAACAACAGGTACCTTTGCAACATAACTGGAAAACTCTAGATGCATCTGCCAGTATGCAAATAACCTCTAAACCTCCCCTGACCTAAGCAAGATTTGACTACTTGAATTTGACTACTTTTAGAAATGAAGTATATACTGAGAAGGACCAATTCTAGATAGAAAGAATATGAGGAACTATCAGCTCCAAAGGTATTCAGTTGCATTTCAATCATCATTCTTGCTATTGGTGCCCCATACTTGTTCCTGAAATACTGTGCAGCATGATATAATAGAAGGGGTACTCTATCAAATAATACCAATAATTAAGATACTAGGTCCCTATCTCTTCATTTTAACTTCTTTTCTGTGTGTATGCATGATCTTGGACAATTTCTATACAATAATGGATATTAAAATCCATAAACTTCATGGGTGCACAGATTATGGAATATTTCTTTTCTAAACTTTATATCACTTCCCTCCTCACATCAACTAGCATACTGATGTTTACAAAGATACTAAAATATGAATATTGGATTGAAATGATTCTTGCAGAAGATATTCCTGGTCAGAGGTTGGTTAATTTATGTAAACTATGAGCTCTTCTACAATTCTGAGGTTTTATCATTCTATTCCACCTATTTGACCTCAGTTTCCGTACCTGTAAAATGAAGGTCCAGGATTAGATGATCCCTAGGATCCCCTTATGCTCTAAATCCTATAATCTCTATTTGTTGGCTGGATATTTTGCTTTTGTCCTTGACCTTTGGTTCTAAAGTCTTTTTGCTCATGGTCCTGTTTATTTCCTATTGACTGATGTCCTTGGCTCTGGATCGTGTCTGAATTTTGGACTTTCTTAGAAGTGATTTATATGATTTATGGTATCTGCCAACCAGAACCAGGACAAATAAATCACACTTATATAATGCTTTATTATTTACAAAAAGATTTGGTTTATCTATAATCACAACATTATTATAAGGAAAATTATAATTTCCATTTGACAGATGAGGACATGGAGGAATTGATGTTCAGCAAAGCTAAGTAACACTACTAGAGTCTTATAGCTACTAAATTTCAGAACTAGTGCTAAAACTCAGGCCTTCTGAGAGTAGGTAATTCTCTATCATTTGCTTATTGTTAGATTTCAATAGGTAAGTTCGGTAGCTGCTTGGGACATAACACATAAGGAGTGTGAAAATGTTGGGAATATAAAATATTAATTTATATTAAATGATGACAGAAAATCCCACTCTCGGGTGGTGCCAAGATGGCGGAGTAGAAACAGCATTTCCAATGTGCTCTACCCCACACAAATTTCAAACAATGTGAAAGGGGACTCCAAACAACTTCTGGAGCCCCAGCACCCACAGAATGGCACAGAGAAGCTAACCTCCTGCTGAGGAGAGCCCAGCAGCCCTGCAGGGAACGGCCAGCGCAGTGCTCTGAGAGCAGGCAGCACAGCACTCTGGGAACCAACAGCCCAGCTCACTGAGCTGAGCCCAGGTCCGAGGTTTTAGCCCCAGGGCGGCTGGTCTTCAAGCAGGTTGGAGGGACCCCAGAACACCAGCAATTGTAGCGATTCCAGAATTATCAGGACAGATATGCCTAGGACAAAGTGAGAGGTTAGTACCCTATGGACTTTGGGACCAGTATTTGGGGAACACGTGGATTCCTTCCCTGGGGGCGAAAAGCTGCTGAAGAAACAGCTGCACAGAAGCCATTTTGCAGCGTCAGTAGTGGCTCTAGCTCCTGGTCTGCGAATTGTAGGGAGATCCAGCAATCAGTCTGGGGGTTAATCGCTTTTGCTTTAAACTGCCTGGATCTGGATTGTGGTCTGGGGGGGAAGTTTGGGGTGGGTATCCAACTTGCCAGAGTGGGTGGAGGCTTTACAGAGGCCACACAACTGGCTGACGTTGTGAAAACCCCACATTTGGGCGGAAGCTCCCCTGTCTGGTGGCAGAGTCCGACTGTGGCAACAAGCCCCAAAATCAAGTAATTAAGTGGCAACATGCCTAGGCAAATGAAACAAAATAAACAGAAAAGTTCAACATTGGACTCCTATTTTGGGGGCAAAGAGGCTCAAAGCATGGAGAAGGACTGTGAGGTCAGAACTCCTGCACCAAAAGCCCCAAATAAAAATACAAGCTGGCTACAGGCCATAGAGGACCTTAAGAAGCAGATAAGAGAAGTGGGGGGAAATTTGGGAAGAGAAATGAAAAAGATGCAAGAAAAGTATGAAATGACAGTCAACAGTCTGACTGAGGAAAATAACACCTTAAAAAATAGACTAACTCAAATGGCAAAAGAAGCTCAGAAAGGCAATGAGGAGAAGAATGCCTTAAAAAGTCGAATTTGCGGGGCGGGGCGCAGGCGCAGGCGCAGGCTGGGCGGCTGTCGGCGGCGCGCGCTGCAGTCTCTGGTGGCGCGAGCGCGCAGCGGCGGCGGCGGATCCGGCAGGAGCTGTGCCCCCTGCTGCGCTCAGAGCCTCGTTCCCAACGCCGCGCGACCCCCAATCCACCTTCCTCGTTCCTCTGCTCTTCTTTCTCCTCCGGTGCCCAGAGTACCCGTGCCCCGCCATGGCTGACCAGCTGACTGAGGAGCAGATTGCAGAGTTCAAGGAAGCCTTTTCCTTGTTTGATAAGGATGGAGATGGGACCATAACCACCAAGGAGTGGTGGTTATGGTCCCTGGGCCAGAACCCAACTGAGGCAGAGCTCCAAGATATGATCAATGAGGTGGATGCAGATGGAAATGGGACCATTGAATTCCCTGAATTCCTGACCCTGATGGCAAGGAAGATGAAGGACACAGACATCAAGGAAGAAATCCGAGAGGCCTTCCTCGTCTTTGACAAGGATGGGAACCGTTACATCAGTGCTGCCGAGCTTCGTCACGTGATGACCAACCTTGGAGAGAAGCTGACCGATGAGGAGGTGGACGAGATGATCCGAGAGGCAGACATAGATGGTGATGGCCAAGTTAACTATGAAGAGTTTGTGCAGATGATGACCGCGAAGTGAAGGCCGTGAGCAGCTGGTGATGCCCGTTTTCCTTTGGTCTCTCTCTCTCCTCTTGCACGCGCTCTCTCTCTTCGACACTCTTACTCGCACAACCTGGTTCTAAGCCAACCCTGACTGACGACTGAGAATCCAACATAAAGCAACACGAGATTTGTCCCAAGCTGCATGACTGCCCTTTGACCTCCTCCCTTCCTTCTTCCTTCTCTGGGGACATCCCAGCGCCTGAGCTCACCCCACCCCACAAAACC
>WOXC01010568.1:0-70000 GCA_011680675.1 Gymnobelideus leadbeateri
CCTGATTACCTTCTCAGGCATCTCTTACTTCTTGCATCTGGATGTCAAATTTTCTAGTCAACTCTGGTTTTTTCCTCAAGAATGCTTGAAAGTCCTCTATTCCACTGAATGACATATTTTCCCCTGAAACAAGATACTCAGTTTTGCTGGGTAGGTGACCCTTGGGTTCAGTCCCAGTTCTTTTGCCCTCTGGAATATCATATTCCATGCCCTTCGATCCCTCAGTGTAGAAACTGCCAGGTCCTGGGCTATTTTGATTGTGTTTCCACAATATTGAAATTGTTTCTTCCTGGCTGCTTGTAGTATTTTCTCCTTGATCTGGGGATTCTGGAACCTGGCTATAATATTCCTGGGGGTTTTCTTTTTGGGATCTTTTTCAGGAGGTGATTGGTGGATTCTTTCAACCTCTATTTTACCCTCTGGATCTAAAACATCAGGGCAGTTTTCCTTGAGAATTTCTTGAAGGGTGATTTCTAGGTTGTTTCCTTGATCATGGCTTTCAGGTAGTCCAATAATTTTTAAATTGTCTCTCCTGGATCTATTTTCCAGGTCAGTGGTTTTTCCCATGAGATATTTCACATTGCCTTCTAATCTTTCATTTGTTTGGATTTGCTTAACAGCATCTTGATTTCTCATAAAGTCATTAGCTTCCATTTGCTCCAGTCTAACTCTGAAGGAATGAATCTCCTCAGTGAACTTTTGAGATTCTTTTTCCATCTGGCAAATTCGACTTTTTAAGGCATTCTTCTCCTCATTGCCCTTTTGGGCCTCCTTTGCCATTTGAGCTAGTCTATTTTTTCAGGTGTTGTTTTCCTCAGTCAGGCTGTTGACCCTCATTTCATACTTTTCCTGCATCCTTCTCATTTCTCTTTCTACTTTTTCCTCCACTTCTCTTATTTGATTTTTAAAGTCCTTCTTAAGGTCCTCTATGGCCTGCAACCCACTCATGTTTTCCCCTGGGGCTTTTAGAGCAGGACTTCTGACCTCACAGTCCTTTTCCCACTCTATGCCCCCAAAATAGGAGTCTAGGGTTGCATTTTTCTGTTTCCTGTGCCTTGGCATGTTGCCACTTAATTGCTTGACTTTTGGGCTTGTTGCCACACTATGGCTTTAAGGCCAGATAGAGGAATTTTCGTCCCGAACGTGTGGGGGGCAACCTCCGTTTCTGGCAAGCTGTAAACCCACCCACAACTTCCACCCTAGATCACAATCCAGATCCAGGGAGGTTAAAGCAAGAGCGATTACCCCCCAAGACTGATGGCTGGATCTCCCCACGATTTGTAGGCTGGGAGCCGGAAATGCCTCTGAAAACTACAAAATGGCTTGTCTCCTCAGTGGCTTCTAGCCCCCAGGGGAGGGAGCTGACGCATTCCCCAAGTACAGGTCCCAAAGTCCATAGGACACTAACCTCTTACTTTGTCCTAGGCATGTCTATGTTGATAATTCTGGAATCGCCACAGCTCCTGGTGTTCTGGGGTTCCTCCAGCTGGCTGCTGGCCCTGCCGCCCTGGGGCTAAAACCTCGGCTCACGCGGACCTGGGCTTGGCTCGGCTCGGCTCCTGCGCTCTGCGCTCTGCGCGCTGCCAGGTCCCAGACCACTGCGCTGGTCCTTCCTG
Source organism: Gymnobelideus leadbeateri (assembly GCA_011680675.1). Classification (NCBI taxonomy): domain Eukaryota; kingdom Metazoa; phylum Chordata; class Mammalia; order Diprotodontia; family Petauridae; genus Gymnobelideus; species Gymnobelideus leadbeateri. The sequence continues at coordinate 1,617 of WOXC01010568.1, forward strand.
CAGGGCTGCTGGGCTGTCCTCAGCGGGAGGTTAGCTTCTCTGTGTCATTCTGTGGGTGCTGGGGCTGCAGAAGTTGTTGAGATTGCTTTTTTACATCTGGGGGCAGAGAGGCTTGGAAGAGCTGTTTCTACTCCGCCATCTTGGCTCCGCCCCCAAATTCGACTTTTTAAGTCATTCTTCTCCTCATTGCCCTTTTGGGCCTCCTTTGCCATTTGAGCTAGTCTATTTTTTAAGGTGTTGTTTTCCTCAGTCAGGCTGTTGACCCCCATTTCATACTTTTCCTGCATCCTTCTCATTTCTCTTTCCAATTTTTCCTCCACTTCTCTTATTTGATTTTTAAAGTCCTTCTTAAGGTCCTCTATGGCCTGCAACCTGCTCATGTTTTCCACTGGGGCTTTTGGAGCAGGACTTCTGACCTCACAGGCCTTTTCCCGCTCTATGCCCCCAAAATAGGAGTCCAGGGTTGCATTTTTCTGTTTCCTTTGCTTGGCATGTTGCCACTGGATTACCTGACTTTTGGGCTTGTTGCCACACTATGGCTTTAAGGCCAGATAGAGGAATTTTCATCCCGAACGTGTGGGGGGCAACTTCCGTTTCTGGCAAGCTGTAAACCCACCCACAACTTCCACCCTAGATCACTATCCAGATCCAGGGAGGTTAAAGCAAGAGCGATTAGCCCCCAAGACTGATCGCTGGATCTCCCTACAAATTTGCAGGCTGGGAGAGGGAGCTGCCTCTGAAAACTGCAAAATGGAGTTTGTCCTCAGTGGCTTCTAGCCCCCAGGGGAGGGAGCTGACGCATTCCCCAAATACAGGTCCCAAAGTCCATAGGACACTAACCTCTTACTTTGTCCTAGGCATGTCTATGTTGATAATTCTGGAGTCGCCACAGCTCCTGGTGTTCTGGGGTTCCTCCAGCCGGCTGCTGGCCCTGCCACCCTGGGGCTAAAACCTCGGCTCAGGTGGACCTGGGCTCGGCTCGGCTCCTGCGCTCTGCGCGCTGCCATGTCCCAGACCTCTGCTCTGGTCCTTCCTGCGGGGCTTCTGGGCTGTCCTCAGCGGGAGGTTAGCTTCTCTGTGTCTTTCTGTGGGTGCTGGGGCTCCAGAAGTTGTTCAGAGTCCCCTTTTACATAGTTTGGGGGGAATCTGGGGGCAGAGAGGCTTGGAGTAGCTGTTTCTACTCTGCCATCTTGGCTCTGCCCCCAGTTTCCTATGTTTTTAACCCTGTGTGTAGAAGGCACCTTATTTAAGGAGAGTTTTTACCTTTTTATATCCTTTTATACAGTGAAAATTTTTAAAAAATCAACAGTATACAGAATAGTGTCATATTCTTTATACTTCTCATTCACTCATGTATGACTGAAGATGCATCTGCTGTGAAAAAGCATCTATGATAACTTACATGTTCCATTATGGTGTTCTCATAAAAATATACTCCTGATGCTTATATAGACTATATTTATGATATTTTATCGAGGTAAGAAAGTAGTAACAAGGGTCATATATTGGTAATTTCTTCTTGTTTCCTCTTTTCATGGAAGAAGGTGAGTAGGAGGGAATCTTCTCTATGATATTTCTCATTCATCTGGAATCTTTCCCCCTTGAGGATCTGGAAATTATGGGACACTCAGCACTGATTTCCTGACATCCTTTATGTCAGGTCTAACTACTCTGGCCAACTTCATCTTCATATGTGCCATTTCACAGGTCTTTGCAGAGTACATCAGGTTCTAAGATGATAGAATCTATATATACTCATTACCTTATCATTACTAATGAGAAGAGCTCACTATTAAAAAAAAAGCCTAAAAGTGTTTCATTATGCTTCTGTTCACCCTTTCCTACAAATTTCATCTACAAAGTTCTAATGGCATTCTAGATTAGTCGGATTGCATGCCATGATCTGTTTCAGGGTTATTTTCTTCTCAGTGGTTTTTCACTTCAGCTTTTCACTATTTTTTTAGGGGATTTTGGGGGAGAGGAGTTTAGGAGTGTTCTGAATTTTTTTTTTGTGCCATTGACAAATTGATGTTAAGAAATTCCTTTCACTAATGCAAAACTAGAATTTTTCTGCAAGCAGTCATCCTGGAAACTTTTAGGGCTCATGGAGATATTAAGTTTCGATGGTCACATGGCCAGAATTTCTCTGAGTTAGGACTTTAATCTAGAGCTTCCTGATTCCAAGGCTATCCCTTTATCCACTAATACATACCACTTCTTGAGGCAATATTTTGAATAAAATAAAAATGAGACAATAATAACTTTTGGATCTGGTAAGAAACAGAGATTTTATGGCCAACACCGTCATTTGACAGGCATGTTTTATCTCATGCCAAGACCTTTCTTCAGAATTTTTCTCTTCTCAATTGCTTTTCAAGGATTTCTGCAGTGATTTTATTTTTTGGGGGGTTGGAGAAAATTGGTCTGGACTTTCTATTCCATTGGTATAAGAAATTCCTGTCAAGAAACCCCCTCTACCCATGGAGATAAACAATTTATCTACAAGTACTTTTCTTAAGAGAGTTCCTGCAGTCACTGATAAGTTAAGGGGCTGGATCATGCTAATACAGTCAATATATATTACAGGTATGATTGCGCACAGTGCTTTCTGACTTGGAAACAATTTAAGGCTAGTATTTTGAAGCTTAAAAAACATTGACATTCATGACATCATTTGATCATCCTTACAATATTTTTTTAAACAAATGCTTTATTAACTTCTGTTTTACATCATTCATTTCCGCCAGATTTTGAGTTACATTCATTTTCCCCCTGTTATTCCCCTACCCAACCTCCCAGAATAGCAGTACAACAGCATCTTGATTTCTCATAAAGTCATGAGCTTCCATTTGCTCCAGTCTAACTCTGAAGGAATGAATCTCCTCAGTGAACTTTTGAGATTCTTTTTCCATCTGGCAAATTCGACTTTTTAAGGCATTCTCCTCATTGCCCTTTTGGGCCTCCTTTGCCATTTGAGTTAGTCTATTTGTTAAGGTGTTGTTTTCCTCAGTCAGGCTGTTGACCCTCATTTCATACTTTTCCTGCATCCTTCTCATTTCTCTTTCCAATTTTTCCTCCACTTCTCTTATTTGATTTTTAAAGTCCTCCTTAAGGTCCTCTATGGCCTGCAACCTGCTCATGTTTTCCCCTGGGGCTTTTTGAGCAGGACTTCTGACCTCACAGTCCTTTTCCTGCTCTATTCCCCAAAAATATGAGTCTAGGGTTGCATTTTTATGTTTCCTTTGCCTTGGCATGTTGCCAGTTAATTGCTTGACTTTTGGGCTTGTTGCCACACTATGGCTTTAAGGCCAGATAGAGGAATTTTTGTCCTGAACGTGTGGGGGGCAACTTCCATTTCTGGCAAGCTGTAAACCCACCCATGACTTCCACCCTAGATCGTTATCCAGATCCAGGGAGGTTAAAGCAAGTGCAATTACCCCCCAAGACTGATCGCTGGATCTCCCTACAGTTTGCAGGCCAGGAGCTGGAGCTGCCTCTGAAAAATAAAAAATGCCGTTTCTCCTCAGCCACTTCTAGCCCCCAGGGGAGGAAGCCGACGCATTCCCCAAATATGGATCCCAAAGTCCACAGGACACTAACCTCTTAATTTGTCCTAGGCATTTCTATGTTGATAATTCTGGAGTTGCCACAGCTGCTGGTGTTCTGGGGTCTCACCAGCTGGCTTCTGGCCCTGCCGCCCTGGGGCTAAAACCTCGGCTCATGGGGACCTGGGCCCGGCTCATCTCAGCTCCCCACACTCCAGCTCCCAGACCGCTGTGCTGGTCCTTCCTGCAGGGCTGCTGGGCTGTCCTCAGCAGGAGGTTAGCTTCTCTGTGTCGTTCTCTGGGTGCTGGGGCTCCAGAAGTTGTTCAGAGTCCCCTTTTACATAGTTTGGGGGGAATCTGGGGGCACAGTGGCTTGGATGAGCTGTTTCTACTCTACCATCTTGGCTCCACCCTCCCTAACAATCTTTTGAGCTAGTTTTATTGACCATCAACTCCCATTTTACAAATTAGGAGCTGAAGGTCAAAGAGGGAAATTAACTTTCTTAAAATTTCAGAGGTAATACATGAGAATTAGGAATCAAGAAATTCTCTTGATGCTTAGATGCTTTTTGTCTTTACAACTGCTGTGCAAAGGGATCAACGAATCTCTGATTGTTGAAAAAGTTCTTAGCCCATTATTCCAGTAAGGCACTGAAAATTCCTATATAATTCTACTCATAAATTAGATGCACATCCTGGGATCCATGAGTCCTGGCTTCCTCCATTACACCAAATCATAAATTTTAAGATGAGTGTTACCTCCACTTGTCTGTCATTCCCCAGTCAAGGAGTCACACACCCTCCTAACCAACCTTGACTACAAATACTTTTTCTTTTTTATTTTTAAATAGGAGATAGTTGAAATATGGCCATAAATATTGTTAGTTCTGCAAATCTGGAATCCAGGTCTCTGCAGACTTCAGATACAGTTGTGTTCCCACTACTTCTACTGTATTCTAAATTGATTACTAAACTGATTTATTTTAAAATGAAATTTGAAGTTTATGTTTGTAATAACCCCCATCCACCTTTTTAATTTGTTGCTAACAGCTAGGTGGTGCAGTGATTAGAGTCAAGAAGAACTGAGCTCAATATAGGTTCAAACACTTAGTAACTGTGTGAGCCTGAGCAAGTCACTTAACTTCTTTTTGCCATAGTTTCTTAATCTGTAAAATTAGCTGGAAAAGGAAATGAAAAACACTCCAATATCTTTGTCAAGAAAACCTCCAAAGGGGTCACAAAATATAGCACAAGAAAACAATTGTTAATTTATTATGCTACCTTTCTTATATATAATTTTAAAATATATGGAGTTAGCATTCATTCTCTTTCTATCCCCCAACCTAATTGATATACTTAATTTTTTTTTTAATTAACAAGTCTTAAAAATGATCTGCATGTTTTAAAACACTTCCTGGATATGTGCTAAACACTCTAATTCTTTGCAAACAATTTATGTAAGCACAAAGTTAATTAAGTCAGGCATTTAACATCTAGACATAGCCATATCTCAGCATCCCAAGAATTAGTATGTATTTTGTCATTGAGTTTGCATTGCAATTTGGATAGTTGAGAAGCCAAAGTGCAAACCTGGTGACATCATATTCCTGAGCAGAGAGAGAGAAAATGCCAGTAGTATTACAATGAATAAATCCTAAGAGTTCCAACCCTATCTTTCTTAAACCACAAAAGTGTCATCTTCAATATGATTAAAGCATGATCATCATATATTCCCACAGCACCCTTAGAGAAAGGAGTAAGTTTAAAGCTTATTGAATTTTCAATCAGTATGCAAGAGTGTTAGGAGCACCACAATATTTTAGATAATTATAACTATCTCCCTGAAGCACATTGCTTCAAGCAATGATAGGACATGCTATGGATCATGGGAAGATAAAAATTAATAAATGAGCCTTTAGAGATCTTCTAGACCAACTTCATTTTAAGGAGTTACTGTATAGATGTACAGTATAGTATATAAAGTCTTGCACCTGGAAGCTTCAGGCCATACCTCTGCCATATACTGGTTACATGAAACAAGGGCCTAATTAACATCTCAAGGCCCTATAGAATTCTTTAAAAATACAAATGGCAGGAAATAATGATTCTATGCTTTTGTACCTGATCTTCCTTACTGGGAATACCTTACATTGATTTTTTAAAAATCACTCCAAAATGTATCTAAATATAGCAATGTCTCCTAAAATTAAAGAAATCAATCAAGGCTTATGTACAATACTGGCAGAACAGCTTGTTACCAATTTTGGAAAATAGATTTAGCTCTAGAAAGTACGTAGATGTCATTTAGCCCCAAGTAATCTTATATATGAGGAAACTGAAACCCTGTTAAGTGGCATTCCAAAAGTCATAGGGATTATAAGGCAGAGGCAGGGTTTAAACATTGGTCCTATTACTTTAAATCCAGCATTAGTTCTACTCGCCAATGTTGACTCATGTTTTCTGAGTTATTTTCAGGTTCAGAAGTCAGTCATGTAGTCGAGACTTCTTTTAATACTGTATATGAAGGAAAATGATGAATACTGGAAGGGAACAAAAGTTAACCATAATTTTCTGTCCTCAAGGAAAGCAAATGCTAATGGGGGGTGGGGCAAACATGAAAGTAAATATGAAACTATAAATATAAATATATACATATATATATATATACAATACACACACACACATATATATATACAATACACATATATACATAAATACTACAATTATCTATAGTTCTATATACATATGCACATATTATATATATGTGTGTGTGTGTATATATATATATATATGTATCTGCATTTGTGTAAGTATGTATGTATCAATACATCCATCCAGCTAGGTCACTCAGTAGATAGAGTGCTGAGGCTGGACTAAAACCTAAATATGGACATGGAGATATAAGAAAACATAATAACTAGATTGAATAAATAAAAAAAAATTTAAATGGCCATTGCACCCTTGAGAAATATAATATTCCTGTTATATGGTACCATCACAAAATACCATCAGTATTGACAAGTACCAATGTTATATAAAAATTGTTTGCAAGGTTAACAAATCAATGAAAATATCTTTCTCTTTATGTTTTTCAAAATACAGAGAACTTCAAACATCTCCTGTTCCTAGTTTAACAAGCACTTCTAATCTCTGTAGTACACTGTGCCAACATTAGAGTTGGAAGAATCTATTTTGATTATTTGTTCTATGAATTAATGCCATGGAGGCTGTGGGAATGTAAAAATAAAACATTACCTTAAATGCAAAGCATTTCTTCTTTTATTAGCACCCTCAAGAAATGATAGAAAACTTAAGACACCTTACAATTCTTCCACACAAACAGCCATTGTTCAGTTTCCATTCCAATAACTGCTAGCAATTTTTCACTCTCACAATGACTGCTCATTATTCCTTCATTGTTTTGTCTAGTAGCCCAGTGTTAAAAGGTAATAGATTCTATTATCTAGGAGCAAATGTCTACCCCCATTCAAAAAAGGCTAGTTTCTTTTACTTTTCTTTTCTTTCTTTTTTTTTTTTTTTGAAGAAACTGGCCTTCAGCTTTAATTGACGTAAAGGAGAAACATTTAAACCAAGAGTTTTTTGTAGCCTAAGTATAAAAACACAGAACAAGAGGATTTAGCTAGCTTCTCAGACGTGACACACATTGTGATTGGTATACCTCAATAACTGAAGCAGAAAGAGACAAAGAATCTATAGCCGAATGAATCAGCATGATTTCCTTGATTAATATTGCTTGGATGCTATTAATACATAAACTAATTTACTGAATTTTTTTAGGAGGGAAGACAAAGCAACTGCCCAAGGTCATACGACTAGTAAGCATGTCTAGTGTCTGAGGCCAGATTTGAACTCAGGTCCTCCGGACCCCAGGATTGTTACTATATACACTGTGCCACTTAGCTTAGCATTTTTATTCAATTTTGTTTTTTTTTAAACAAATGCTTTATTAACTTCTGTTTTACATCATTCATTTCTGCCAGATTTTGAGTTACAATCATTTTCCCCCCGTTATTCTCCTACCCAACCTCCCAGAATAGCAGTCCCACAAGATATCGCTTCCTCCAATCTGCTCTCTACCATACCTTCTCCCATACCCCCTTCGACTTTTCCATTAGAGGAAGGTGAATCTTTGGGTCCCAATGCCTGCACATCTTATCTCCCAATTATGAGCAAAAGAGTATTAATAATAGTATATATATATATATATATATATATATATATATATATATATATATATATATATATATATATATATTTGAAAGATTTAATCTTAAGACCTCGAATTTCAGATCCATTTCCTTCCTCCCTTGTCACCCATTCCCTCTGGAGAGATAAGTAATTCAGTATATGTTGTACATGTCTAGCTATGCAAAACATTATCATAGTAGATATATTGTACAAGGCTGCTTATAATTCCCTCCCACTCATCCCAACCCCCACCTGGTCCATTCCCTACATGATCCTGTCTCTTCTATAGTGGGTACTTCCAACCTCCCCTCCCCCAAGGATGCCCCCCACCAACAATCATCCCTCCTCTCATTCCCCTTCCCCCTATCCTGCTGCAGGTTGAGATATCCCATGTAGTGTGTATGTCATTCTCTCCCTGAACCAAATTCAATTAGAATGTGGATTTACCTTTTTTTCCCCTTCCTATTCTCCCCCTCCCTTGCAACCACTTCCCCTTGCTTCTTCTACATGAGATAGTTTACCCTACCCTTTCTTTCCCCATCTCCTCTTGCCACTTTCCTCTCTCAACTCATAATTTCACCCCTTGAGTATCCTCCCTTCCCAATGAATTCAACCTATGCCCTCTATCCATATACACACACATTCACATATGTATTCATATGACCACACCCCCTTCTTCCATTATTTTCATAGTGAGAAAGATATCATCAGTCACAGTTGTTGTTTTTTCCATATAGGAATGTAAATAGTTCAACTTTGATAAGTTCCTTTTGATTTCTTTTCCCTGATTACCTTCTAAGGCATCTCTTCCTTCTTGTGTCTGGATGTCAAATTTTCTATTCAATTCTGGTTTTTTCCTCAAGAGTGCTTGAAAGTCCTCTATTCCACTGAATGACCATATTTTCCCCTGAAACAAAATGCTCAGTTTTGCTGGGTATGTGACCCTTGGGTTCATTCTCAGTTCTTTTGCCCTCTGGAATATCATATTCCATGCCCTTCATTCCCTCAGTGTAGAAGATGCCAGGTCCTGGGCTATTCTGATTTTGTCTCCACAATATTGAAATTGTTTCTTCCTGGCTGCTTGTACTATTTTCTCCTTGATCTGGGGATTCTGGAAACTGGCTATAATATTCCTGGGAGTTTTCTTTTTGGGATCTTTTTCAGGAGGTGATCTGTGGATTCTTTCAACCTCTCTTTTGCCTTCTGGATCTAAAACATCAGGGCAGTTTTCCTTGAGAATTTCTTGAAGGGTGATTTCTAGGTTCTTTCTTTGATCATGGCTTTCAAGTAGTCCAATAATTTTTAGATTGTCTTTCCTGGATCAATTTTCCAGGTCAGTAGTTTTTCCCATGAGATATTTCCCATTGCCTTCTAATCTTCGTTTGTTTGGATCTGCTTAACAGCATCTTAATTTCTCATAAAGTCATTAGCGTCCATTTGCTCCAGTCTAACTCTGAAGGAATGAATCTCCTCAGTGAACTTTTGAGATTCTTTTTCCATCTGGCAAATTCGACTTTTTAAGGCATTCTTCTCCTCATTGCCCTTTTGGGCCTCCTTTGCCATTTGAGTCAATCTATTTCTTAAGGTGTTGTTTTCCTCAGTCAGGCTGTTGACCCTCATTTCATACTTTTCCTGCATCCTTCTCATTTCTCTTTCCAATTTTTCTTCCACTTCTCTTATTTGATTTTTAAAGTCCTTCTTTTTTTTTTAAACAAATACTTTATTAACTTCTGTTTTACATCATTCATTTTCGCCAGATTTTGAGTTACAATCATTTTCCCCCCATTATTCCCCTACCCAACCTCCCAGAATAGCAGTCCCACAAGATATCTCTTCCTCCAATCTGCTCTCTCCCATACCTTCTCCCATACCCCCATCGACTTTTCCATTAGAGGAAGATGAATCTTTGTGTCCCAATGCCTGCACATCTTATCTCCCAATTATAGGCAAAAGAGTATTAATATTAGTATTTATATATATATTTGAAACATTTAATGTTACAACCTTGAATTTCAGATCCATTTCCTTCCTCCCTTGTCACCCATTCCTTCTTGGGAGATAACCAATTCAGTATATGTTGTACATGTCTAGCTATGCAAAACATTATCATAGTAGATATATTGTACAAGGCTGCTTATAATTCCCTCCCACTCATCCCACCCCCCACCTGGTCCATTCCCTACATGATCCTGTCCCTCTTCTATAGTGGGTACTTCCAACCTCCCCTCACCCCAAGGATGCCCTCCCATCCATCATCCCTCTTCTCATCCCCCTTCCCCCTATCCTGCTGCAGGTTGAGATATCCCATTTAGTATGTATGTCATTTTCTCCCTGAACCAAATTCAATGTGAATGTGGTTTTGCCTTTTTAGCCTTCCTTATTCTCCCCCTCCTTTGCACCCACTTCCCCTTACATGAGATAGTTTACCCTACCATGTCTCTCCCCATCTCCTCTTGCCACTTTCCTCTGTCACCTCATAATTTCATCCCTTGAGTATTCTCCCTTCCCAACAAATTCAACCTATGCCCTCTATCCTTATATAACTGTAACCATATACACACACATTCACATATGTATTCATATGACCACACCCCCTTCTTCCATTATTTTCATAGTGAGAAAGATATCATCAGTCACAGTTATTGCTTTTCCATATAGGAATGTAAATAGTTCAACTTTGATAAGTTCCTTTTGATTTCTTTTCCTGATTACCTTCTCAGGCATCTCTTCCTTCTTGTGTCTGGATGTCAAATTTTCTATTCAATTCTGGTTTTTCCCTCAAGAATGCTTGAAAGTCCTCTATTCCACCGAATGACCATATTTTCCCCTGAAACAAAATACTCAGTTTTGCTGGGTAGGTGACCCTTGGGTTCATTCTCAGCTCTTTTGCCCTCTGGAATATCGTATTCCATACCCTTAGATCCCTCAGTGTAGAAGCTGCCAGGTCCTGGGCTATTCTGATTGTGTTTCCACAATATTGAAATTGTTTCTTCCTGGCTGCTTGTAGTATTTTCTCCTTGATCTGGGGGTTCTGGAACCTGGCTATAATATTCCTGGGAGTTTTCTTTTTGGGATCCTTTTCAGGAGGTGATCTGTGGATTCTTTCAACCTCTATTTTGCCTTCTGGGTCTAAAACATAAGGGCAGTTTTCCTTGAGAATTACTTGAAGGATGATTTCTGGGTTCTTTTCTGGATCATGGCTTTCAGGTAGTCCAATAATTTTTAAATTGTCTCTCCTGGATCTATTTTCCAGGTCAGTGGTTTTTCCCATGAGATATTTCACATTGCCTTCTAATCTTCATTTGTTTGGATCTGCTTAACAGCATCTTGATTTCTCATAAAGTCATTAGCTTCCATTTTCTCCAGTCTAACTCTGAAGGAATGAATCTCCTCAGTGAACTTTTGAGATTCTTTTTCCATCTGGCAAATCTGACTTTTTAAGGCATTCTTCTCCTCATTGCCCTTTTGGGCCTCCTTTGCCATTTGAGTTAGTCTATTTTTTAAGGTGTTGTTTTCCTCAGTCAGGCTGTTGACCCTCATTTCATCCTTTTCCTGCATCCTTCTCATTTCTCTTTCCAATTTTTCCTCCACTTCTCTTATTTGATTTTTAAAGTCCTTCTTAAGGTCCTCTATGGCCTGCAACCCACTCATGTTTTCCCTGGGGCTTTTGGAGCAGGATTTCTGACCTCACAGTCCTTTTCCCGCTCTATGCCCCCAAAATAGGAGTCTAGGGTTGCATTTTTCTGTTTCCTTTGCCTTGGCATGTTGCCTCTTAATTGCTTGACTTTTGGGCTTGTTGCCACACTATGGCTTTAAGGCCAGATAGAGGAATTTTTGTCCTGAACGTGTGGGGGGCAACTTCCGTTTCTGGCAAGCTGTAAACCCACCCACAACTTCCACCCTAGATCACAATCCAGATCCAGGGAGGTTTAAGCAAGAGCGATTACCCCCCAAGACTGATCGCTGGATCTCCCCACGATTTGTAGGCTGGGAGCCGGAAATGCCTATGAAAACTACAAAATGGCGTGTCTCCTCAGAGGCTTCTAGCCCCCATGGGAGGGAGCTGACGCATTCCCCAAATACGGGTCCCAAAGTCCATAGGACACTAACCTCTTACTTTGTCCTAGGCAAGTCTATGTTGATAATTCTGGTGTCTCCACAGTTCCTGGTGTTCTGGGGTTCCTCCAGCCAGCTGCTGGCCCTGCCGCCCTGGGGCTAAAACCTCGGCTCAAGTGGATCTGGGCTCGGCTCGGCTCCTGCGCTCTGCACACTGCCGGCTCCCAGACCACTGTGCTGGTCCTTCCTGCAGGGTGCTGGGCTGTCCTCAGCGGGAGGTTAGCTTCTCTGTGTTGTTCTGTGGGTGCTGGAGCTCCAGAAGATTTTCAGAGTTCTTTTTTACATAGTTTGTGGAGAATCTGGGGGTAGAGAGGCGTGGACGAGCTGTTTCTACTCCGCCATCTTGGCTCTGCCCCCTAAAGTCCTTCTTAAGGTCCTCTATGGCCTGCAACCTGCTCATGTTTTCCCCTGTGGCTTTTGGAGCAGGACGTCTGACCTCACTGTCCTTTTCCTGCTCTATGCCCCCAAAATAGGAGTCTAGGGTTGCTTTTCTGTTTCCTTTGCCTTGGCATGTTGCCACTGGATTACCTGACCTTTGGGCTTGTTGCCACACTATGGCTTTAAGGCCAGATAGAGGAATTTTCGTCCCGAATGTGTGGGGGGCAACTTCCGTTTCTGGTGAGCTGTAAACCCACCCACGACTTCCACCCTAGATCACAATCCAGATCCAGGGAGGTTAAAGCAAGAGCGATTACCCCCCAAGACTGATCGCTGGATCTCCCTACAATTAATTGCAGGCCAGGAGCTGGAGCTGCTTCTGAAAACTAAAAAATTGTGTTTCTCCTCAGCTGCTTCTAGCCCCCAGGGGAGGGAGCCAATGCATTCCCCCAAATAGAAGTCCCAAAGTCCATAGGACACTAACCTCTTACTTTGTCCTAGGCATGTCTATGTTGATAATTCTGGAGTCGCCACAACTGCTGGTGATCTGGGGTTCCTCCAGCCGGCTGCTGGCCCTGCAGCCCTGGGGCTAAACCCTCAACTCACATGGACCTGGGCTCTGTGACCTGCCAGGTCCCAGACTGCGGTGCTTGTCCTTCCTGCAGGGCTGCTAGGCTGTCCTCAGAGGGAGGTTAGCTTCTCTGTGTTGTCCTGTGGGTACTGAGGCTCCAGACATTGTTCAGAGTCCCCTTTTACATAGTTTGGGGGGAATCTGGGAGCAGAGTGGCTTGGATGAGCTGTTTCTACTCCGCCATCTTGGCTCCACCCCCTTTATTCAATTTTCAATGAAAATGTATGCTTTTGTTCAGATTCTAAACATGAGCAATGAAACCAATCTTCTTTAGTCCTGTCCCAAAGCATCAAGTAAGGTTTTGAATTCATTCATAAAGGCTCTTTATTTCCTTGAGAGTTTCATTTTTGTCTTTTTACTTTAGTAAGTTAGGTAGGTTAAATTTCTCTTCTCCCCCCCAAAAAAAATTTTTTTTAAAGTATTCTTCATGTTTGTTCAATTATTATGAATTAGAGTTTGAAGGAATGTTAAAATTCTCTATTCAAATGATTCACAAACTTTTCCGTATGAAGACGCTATTATAATGTGCAAAAATGTTTTGGATACCCACATTATAGTAAATGGACAGGTTATTTTTCTCTACAAAGTCTGTGTGTGTGTGTGTGTGTGTGTGTGTGTGTGTGTGTGTGTCTATGTGTGCTACTTAATGAATGTTGATTGAAGTAATATTTATTGATTGAGAAAATAAAAATATATAATTACACAAAGCAGTTGAGACATGAGTTCAACTTTTAAATGAATTTATATCTTATTCATTTAAGAATTCAATGTAGCAAACACATTATTCTCCTAATGTTTCAGACACTGGACTAGGTGCTGCACAAAGACAAAATGACAAAAAAATGAAGGAGTCAATCATCAGGGAACTTAAAACAGCACCTATATACACTTGAAAAGAGTATTAACTATAATAATAAAAATCTAAAACTTATATAACACTTACTATATACCAGATACCATGCTAAGCACTTTATAGCTATTTTCTCATTTAATCTCCACAGCTCTGGGGTATAGGTGCTATTATTATCCCATTTTGTAGTTGAGAAAATTGAAACAGAGTTTAAGTGACTTGCTCAGTGACACACAGCTGGTAGCTGAGGTCACATTTGAACTCAGGTCTTCCTAAATATACATCTAGCTCTCTATCAATTGCATTGCCTAATTGAGAAATGTAATTCATTTAATCCAAAGAAGGCAATTTGATTATTTATTATTGTTGTTGTTTAGTTGTTTTCAGTAATTTATGACTCTTCATGGATCCCCCAACCCTGTGGTATTTTTAAATTTTCTTTTGTGGAAAAGATACTAGAATGAACTCCTTTTTCCTTCTCCAGCTAATTTTACAGAATACAAAACTGAAACAAAGAAGGTTAAATGACTTAACCAGTGTCACAGAGCTAATAAATTTTGGAGGCCAGATTTGAACTCACTTCTTCCTAACTTTAGGCCCAAGTCTCTATCTATTGCGCCACCTAGCTTCTTAGTCAATTAATTTTTAGCATTCCTAGATGGACATGTAAATGTTTGGTATTTCTTTTCTCTAAATTCTTTTGGTACTTGCAAATGTGACACTATCTAATAATTGAAGTTGTACAAAAGTAGAAGGATTTACTCTGGGAAATAATACATTTCTTCTTCCTTGAAGGAATTTTTTTGAATCCTGGATGACCACTGGTTAGGAATTGGTAGAGGGCATTCCTGTTAAGGTATAGGTTGTTTTTCTTTCTTTTTTCTTTTCTTTTCTTTTTTTTTTTTTTTGTTTAACAAATGCTTTATTAACTTCTGGTTTACATCATTCATTTCCACGAGATTTTAAGTTACAATTTTTTCCAATTTTTTTCCTACCCACCACCCCAGAATAGCAGTCCAACTAGATATCCCCTCATCCATTCTGCTCTCTCCCACATCTTCTCCCATACCCGCTTCGGCTTTGCCATTAGGGCAAGGTGAATCTCTGAGCCCCAATGCCTGAACATCTTATCTCCCAATTGCATGCAGAATAGTATTAATAATAGTATTTATATACATTTGAAACATTTAATTTTAAGACTTCAAATTTCAGATCTATTCCCTTCCTCCCTTGTCACCCACTCCCTCTGGGAAGATAAGCAATTCAGTATGTGTTGCACATGTATAGCTATGCAAAACATTACCATAGTAGATATATTGTAAAAGACTGCTTATATTTCCCTCCCATCCATCCCACCCCCAAACTGGTCCATTCCCTACTTTGATCCCATCCCTCTTCAAAAGTGGGTACTTCCAACCTCCCCTCCCAATATAATGCCCTCCGCTCCATCATCCTCCCTCTCATCTCCCTTCCCCCACTCTCCTGCAGGGTGAGATATCCTATTTAGTATGTATGTGATTCTCTCCCTGAGCCAAATTCAATGAGAATATGGTTTTGCCTTTCTGCCTTCCTGTTCTTCCCTTCCCCTGCAACTACTTTGCCTTGCCTATTCTACATGAGATAGTTTACCCTACCCTGTCTCTCCCCATCTCCTCTTGTCACTTTCCTTTCCCACCTCATAGCTTCACCCCTTAAGTATCATCCCTTCCCACCAAATTCAACCTGTGCCCTCTATCCATGTATATCTGTAAAAATATAAACATGCATCAACATATCTATTCACAACTCCATATACCCTTGTTCAATTATTTTCATACTGAGAAAAGTTTCATTGGACACAGTGATTGTTTTTCCATGTAGGAATGTGAATAGTTCAACTTTGATAAGTTCCTTTTGATTTCTTTTCCCTGATTACCTTCTCAGGTATCTCTTGCTTCTTGTGTCTGAATGTCAAATTTTCTATTAAACTTTGGTTTTTTCCTCAAGAATGTTTGAAAGTCCGCTATTCCACAGAAGGACCATATATTCCCCTGAAACAAGATTCTGTTTTGCTGGGTAGGTGACCCTTGGCTTCAAACCCAGCTCTCTTGACCTCTGGAACATCCTATTTCATGCCCTTTGATCCTTCAGTGTAGAAGCTGCCAGGTCCTGGGTTATTCTGATTGTGTTTCCACAATATTGGACTTGTTTCTTCTGGGCTGCTTGGAGTATTTTCTCCTTGATCTGGGAGTTCTGGAATCTGGCTATAATGTTCCTAGGAGTTTTCTTTTTGGGATCCTTTACAGGAGGTGATTGGTTGATTCTTTCAACCTCTATTTTGAACTCTGGATCTAAAACATCAGGGCAATTTTCCTTGATAATTTCTTGAAGGGTGATTTCTAGGTTCTTTCTTTGATCATGGCTTTCAGGTAGTCCAATAATTTTTAAATTATCTCTCCGGGATCTATTTTCCAGGTCAGTGGTCTTTCCCATAAGATATTTCACATTACCTTCTATTCTTTCATTTCTTTGGATCTGTTTAACAGCATCTTGATTTCTCACAAAGTCGCTAGATTCCATTTGCTCCAGTCTAATTCTGAAGGAGTGATTCTCCTCAGTGAGCTTTTGAGATTTTTTTTCCATCTGGAAAATTTGGCTTTTTAAAACATTCTTCTCCTCATTGCTTTTCTGAGCCTCTTTTGCCATTTGAGTTAGTTTAAATTTTAAGGTATTGTTTTCCTCAGTCAGGCTGTTGACTGTCATTTCATACTTTTCTTGCATCTTTATCATTTCTCTTCCCAATTTTCCCCCACTTCTCTTATCTGCTTCTTAAGGTCCTCTATAGCCTCTAGCCAGCTTGTATTTTCATTTGGGGCTTTTGGTACAGGAGTTCTGACCTCATAGTCCTCCTCCATGCTTTGATCCACTTTGCCCCCAAAATAGGAGTCTAAAGTTGTATTTTTCTGTTTATTTTGTTTCCTTTGCCTGGGTATATTGCCACTTAATTAATTGATTTTTGGGATTGTTGCCACAGTAGGACTCTGCCACCAGACAGGAGAGCTTCTGTCCTAAACGTGGGGTCTTCACAACTTCCAAAAGTTGGGTGGCCTCTGTAAAGCCCCCACATGCTCTGGTAAGCTGGATACCCACCCCAAACCTCCACCCTAGACTGCAATCCAGATCCAAGCAAGAGCGATTAACCCCCAGACTGATTGCTGGATCTCTCTACAGTTCGCAAACCAGGAGCTGGAGTTGCCACTGATGCTGCAAAATGGCCTCTGTGCTGCATTTCCTTAGCAGCTTTTTGCCCCCAGGGGAGGAAGCCATGTCTATAGGGCACTAACCTCTCACTTTGTCCTAGGCATATCTGTGCTGATAGTTCTGGAATCGTCACAGCTGCTGGTGTTCTTGGGTGCCTCCAGCCAGCTGCTGGCCTGGCCACCCTGGGGCTAAAACCGCTGCTCACACTGGCCTGGGCACGGCTCCCAGTTCGCTGTGCTGTCAGTTCCCAGTGAGCTGTGCTGTCCGCTCTCAAAGTGCTGCGCTGGCTGCTCCCTGCAGGGCTGATGGGCTGGCCTAAGCAGGAGGTTAGCTTCTCTGTGTTGTTCCATCTATCAGGCACTTTGCTAAGTCCTAGAAATTCAAAAAGAGGTGAAATATGTTCCCTCCCCTCAAGGTGCTCACAATTTAATGTCAGTTTTGTAAATCCTATAAAATACTATCTGTATCAAAAGGTGGCTGTGGTGAGAGCATTTTCTCCCATATAAGGCCTATTCTGATTATTTTCTCAAGCAAATAAGTAATTTTAATAAAATAATTTTTGAAAATGTGAAATTTTCATTGGGTTAAATAACTGAAGCATTTCCCTACAAAATCTATAGTTATGTTAATGCCCTAAACCACTGGATTCCCAAAGAAAATAATTATGGTTGTGAAATAAGTTTAGTGAAAACCTAGCATATATCCCAAAATACTCAGAGGCAACAAATTATACCAGCAATAATAGCATTAACATGCACAGAGGCAGTTAGCACACATTCTTATATAGCATAAAATTTAGAGCTGGTTTTACATTTTATTAAAGTTACATTGCATTCAAAGTCTAAAGCCCACAATAAAATGGCCAGGTTTTGCTTACACTGATGAAAGAGAGGAACCAAATAATTATAGGTAACTGTGATTATTGGAGTGGACTTCAAACTGAGATTGATCACACAACCAAATAATCCACAATCATTTATTAAGCATTCTTATTACCAGGCAATGTGCTCTCTCTACAGATACGGAGACAAAAAATCGGAACTATTCCTGTAATAATAAAGGAAGACAGCATGTACAGATATGAATACATACCAAAGAAATACAAAATAAGTATTTAGTAGTTCAGGGAGAAAAGGCACTAAGAATTGGGGGTGAGAGGTCAGGAAAGCTTTTATGTAGAAAGTGATGCTTGAGTAATAGAAGTTTGGACCTGGGGTCAGGAAGACCTCAGTTCAAATCAAGCCAAGGCATTTATTATGTGTCCTTGGGCAAGTCACTTTACCTCTATCTGCCCCAATTTCCGCCTCTGAAAAACTAAGCATAAAAATGTAATATACCTCACAATGTTTTTGTGAGGATAAATATTTGTAAAGCGCTTTGCAAAACTTAAAGTACTATATAATTATTATGATTATAATTATTAGAGGCAGTGCCTGGATATTGCTAGTATATGTGTTCCTCCTAATGATAAATCTTGAGGCAGCTGGGTGTCATGGTGGGTAGGCCTGGAATCAGGAAGACTCAGGTTCCTGAGCTCACATCTAGCCTTAGTCACTGACTAGCTATGTAACCCTGGGGAAATCACTTAACCCTATTTGCTTCCATTTCCACATCTGTAAAATTATCTGGAGAAAGAGATGGCAAAACACTCTAGTATCTTTGACACGAAAACTCCAAAAAGGGTCATAAGGAGTTGGACTCAACTGGAAATGCCTAAAGAAAAACAATGATAAAGTTTATGAACTCTCCATGCATACATGATTCTCATTTCTAGTATGAGTTTGGATTGAATTTCACGACCTTTGGATTCCTTCTGCACTCCATAATATGATTCTATATCCAAACATTGTGGGTTTTAAAGTATATCCTATTTCATATTGTTTTCATATCATATCACATATTTGACTCCTCCTCCAACAGCAGATGTCATTAGTTTCTGTAGCCAAAACTTATACACACTTGTGTCCACACAAACCCACTTAGTGTTGAACTGTTTGAATATGACCTTTTGCAAATTTTATGAGGCAAACCTCAGGTGAGAGATACACAGGTATTTCAAGACCCGTCATAAGCCTCTATGATTTGGTAGGTCCTAACAGCAGATTCTTTCTCACATGTAGGCTTCAAGAACATCAAGTCATATCTTTATGAAAATGAGGCATAGATATAGTACTTTCCTGAAGGAAGAAGACAAATACACACAACTTATTTGAAAAATGTAGTATAAAATATAATTGAAAGGTCAAAATATGGTTTAGACTACTCATGGCAGAATCATGGCTCCTCAGTGAGGGAAGATAATGTATTATAAATTTAATTTATAGTTGAGCTCTAGAAGTCAATTATATGAAAAACAACCTGGGGCAGAGCCAAGATGGCAGAGTAGAAACAGCACTTCCAACAACATCAATTGAGTTAGTCTATTTTTAAGGTGTTATTTTCCTCAGTCAGGCTTTTGACTGTCATTTCATACTTTTCTTGCATCTTTATCATTTCTCTTCCCAATTTTCCCCCACTTCTCTTATCTGCTTCTTAAGGTCCTCTATAGCCTCTAGCCAGCTTGTATTTTCATTTGGGGCTTTTGGTACAGGAGTTCTGACCTCATAGTCCTCCTCCATGCTTTGATCCACTTTGCCCCCAAAATAGGAGTCTAAAGTTGTATTTTTCTGTTTATTTTGTTTCCTTTGCCTGGGTATATTGCCACTTAATTAATTGATTTTTGGGATTGTTGCCACAGTAGGACTCTGCCACCAGACAGGAGAGCTTCTGTCCTAAACGTGGGGTCTTCACAACTTCCAAAAGTTGGGTGGCCTCTGTAAAGCCCCCACATGCTCTGGTAAGCTGGATACCCACCCCAAACCTCCACCCTAGACTGCAATCCAGATCCAAGCAAGAGCGATTAACCCCCAGACTGATTGCTGGATCTCTCTACAGTTCGCAAACCAGGAGCTGGAGTTGCCACTGATGCTGCAAAATGGCCTCTGTGCTGCATTTCCTTAGCAGCTTTTTGCCCCCAGGGGAGGAAGCCATGTCTATAGGGCACTAACCTCTCACTTTGTCCTAGGCATATCTGTGCTGATAGTTCTGGAATCGTCACAGCTGCTGGTGTTCTTGGGTGCCTCCAGCCAGCTGCTGGCCTGGCCACCCTGGGGCTAAAACCGCTGCTCACACTGGCCTGGGCACGGCTCCCAGTTCGCTGTGCTGTCAGTTCCCAGTGAGCTGTGCTGTCCGCTCTCAAAGTGCTGCGCTGGCTGCTCCCTGCAGGGCTGATGGGCTGGCCTAAGCAGGAGGTTAGCTTCTCTGTGTCATTCTGTAGGTGCTGGGCATCCAGAAGTTGTTCAGAGTCCCCTTTTCCATTGTTTGTAAGTTCTGTGGAGCAGAGCACCTTGGAAGTGCTGGTAGTACTCCCTCATCTTGGCTCCACCCCCCTCAGCTTTAATTCTTAAAAAGATTTTCATTTCCCATGCAAAAATGCCTAACTGAAATATCCACACAGCTTCATTTCTGCTGCCTTTTTGGTCCAAGAAGATTAAATCCAAATCCTTCCCACATGATAGTCCTCAAAGACTTCTGTCATGGCTCTCTAAGTTTTCCATCCTCACATTTGAGTATTGGCTACCTCTTTATCCAATTATGTATAGCATGGTCTTCAGTATTTTCACCAATCTGTGTCCTTTCTTATGTATGTATATATGTGTGTGTTTATGTATATATGTATATGTATGTATGTATATACAAAACCTGTGAAGATACAATATGACTACCACTTCGATCGTGTTGAATATTATCTTATGTGCACGTAGCCTAGAAGTTATATTTCTTGTTTGGCTGGTATGCCATACAATTGAGTCCCATTGAGATTGCTGCCCATGAAAACCCCTATATCACTGTGGACCCAAACTATCTAATATCTCCAAACCTGTTGTTCCTTTAACTTGCATTTCAATATTCTTTAATGTGGCAAATTGTGTGAAAAACAAAAACAAAACAAGAGGGGAAGAGTCAAGATGGCGGGGAAGAAACAGGACCTCCATGGAGTTTTGGATCAGCCCTGTAGCCACCACCACATGGCTGATTCACCTTCTGGCCTGCAGATTGTAGGGATAATAAGCAACCAGTCTGAGGGGGAATCACTCTTGGTTCAACCTGCTTCGATGTGGATTTTAGACTGGGGTGGAGGTCTTGGACTGTGCAACCAGCTTATCAGAAAATGTGGAGGCATCAGAGAGGGCATATAACTAATACCTTGAGCAGTTGAGAAAACCCCAGCATTTGGGATGAAGCTCCCCTCTCTGGTAGCAGAGCCCTATTGCGGCAAAAAGCCCAAAAGTCAAGTAATTGAGGGGGAACACGAACAAGCAAAGGAAGCAAAGAAAACAGAGCAACCAAACTTTACACTCCCATTATGGGGACAAAAAGTATCAAAGTATGGAACAGGAGAAAGACAGTGAAGTCAGAACTCTTCCTTCCAAGAGAAATAAGAGCTGGTGGCAGGCCATAAAGGACCTTAAGAAGGATTTTGAAAATGATATAAGAGAAGTGGAGGAAACATTTGGAAGAGAAATGAGAAAGATGCAAGAAAATTATGAAAGGAGAGTCAAAAACCTGACTGAAAAAAATACCACCTTAAAAATAGACCAACTCGGGGGTGGAGCCAAGATGGCGGAGTAGAAACAGCTCATCCAAGCCACTGTGCTCCCAGATTCCCCCCAAACTTTGTAAAAGGGGACTCTGAACAACTTCTGGAGACCCAGCACCCACAGAACGACACAGAGAAGCTAACATCGCATTGATGACAGCCCAGCAGCCCTGCAGGAAGGACCAGCGCAGCAGTCTGGGAGCTGGCAGCGCACAACGTGCAGAGCCCAGGAAGCAGAGAGGAGCAGAGCACAGGCCCGCATGAGCCGAAGTTTCAGCCCCAGGGTAGCAGGGCCAGCAGCCAGCTGGAGGAACCCCAGAACACCAGCAGCTGTGGCGACTCCAGAATTATCAACATAGACATGCCTAGGACAAAGTAAGTAGTTAGTGTCCAATGGACTTTGGGACCAGTATTTGGGGGAATGCATCGGCTCCCTCCCCTGGGGGCTAGAAGCGGCTGAGGAGACATGCCATTTTGTAGTTTTCAGAGGCAGCTCCAGCTCCTGGCCTGTGAATTAATTGTAGGGAGATCCAGCAATCAGTCTTGGGGGGGTAATCGCTCTTGCTTTAACCTCCCTGGATCTGGATTGTGATCTAGGGTGGAAGTCATGGGTGGGTTTACAGCTTGCCAGAAACGGAAGTTGCCCCCCACACGTTCGGGACGAAAATACCTCTATCTGGCCTTAAAGCCATAGTGTGGCAACAAGCCCAAAAGTCAGGTAATCCAGTGGCAACATGCCAAGCAAAGGGAACAGAAAAATGCAACCCTGGACTCCTATTTTGGGGGCATAGAGCAGGAAAAGGACTGTGAGGTCAGAAGTCCTGCTCCAAAAGCCCCAGGGGAAAACATGAGCGGGTTACAGGCCATAGAGGACCTTAAGAAGGACTTTAAAAATCACATAAGAGGGGCAGCTAGGTGGCGCAGTGAATAGAGCGCCAGCCCTGGAATCAGAAGGACCTGAGTTCGGAGCCGGCCTCCGACACTTAATCCATACAAACAAAAACCTAGCTGTGTAACCTTGGGCAAGTTACTTAACCCCAATTGCCCTAAAGGGGCGGCTAGGTGGCGCAGTGAGTAAGAGTGCCGGCCTCGGAGTTGGGATGACCCGAGATCAGATCCGGCCTCAGAAAATCAGCACCCACTCATAAATAATGACTAGCCATGTAACCTTGAGCAAGTTACTTAACCCCAATTGCTTAAAAAAAAATCACATAAGAGAAGTGGAGGAAAAATTGGAAAGAGAAATGAGAAGGATACAGGAAAAATATGAAATGAGGGTCAACAGCCTGACTGAGGAAAACAACACCTTAAAAAATAGACTAACTCAAATGGCAAAGGAGGCCCAAAAAGGCAATGAGGAGAAGAATGCCTTAAAAAGTCGAATTTGCCAGATGGAAAAAGAATCTCAAAAGTTCACTGAGGAGATTCATTCCTTCAGAGTTAGACTGGAGCAATGGAAGCTAATGACTTTATGAGAAATCAAGATGCTGTTAAGCAGATCCAAACAAACGAAAGATTAGAAGGCAATGTGAAATATCTCATGGGAAAAACCACTGACCTGGAAAATAGATCCAGGAGAGGCAATTTAAAAATTATTGGACTACCTGAAAGCCATGATCAAAGAAAGAACCTAGAAATCACCCTTCAAGAATTTCTCAAGGAAAATTGCCCTGATGTTTTAGATCCAGAGGGCAAAACAGAGGTTGAAAGAATCCACAGATCACCTCCTGAAAAAGATCCCAAAAAGAAAACTCCCAGGAATATTACAGCCAGGTTCCAGAATTCCCAGATCAAGGAGAAAATACTCCAAGCAGCCAGGAAGAAACAATTTCAATATTGTGGAAACACAATCAGAATAGCCCAGGACCTGGCAGCTTCTACCCTGAGGGATCGAAGGGCATGGAATATGATATTCCAGAGGGCAAAAGAACTGAGAATGAACCCAAGGGTCACCTACCCAGCAAAACTAAGTATTTTGTTTCAGGGGAAAATATGGTCATTCAGTGGAATAGAGGACTTTCAAGCATTCTTGAGGAAAAAACCAGAATTGAATAGAAAATTTGACATCCAGACACAAGAAGGAAGAGATGCCTGAGAAGGTAATCAGGGAAAATAAATCAAAAGGAATTTATCAAAGTTGACCTATTTACATTCCTGTATGGAAATGCAATAACTGTGACTGATTACATCTTTCTCACTATAAAAATAATGGAAGAAGGGTGTGTGGTCATATGAATACATATGTGAATGTGTGTGTATATGGCTACAGTTATATATGGATAGAGGGCATAGGTTGAATTTGTTGGGAAGGGAGACTACTCAAGGGATGAAATTATGAGGTGAGAGAGGAAAGTGGGAAGAGGAGATGGGGAAAGAAAGGGTAGGGTAAACTATCTCATGTAGAAGAAGCAAGGGGAAGTGGTTGCAAAGGAGGGGGAGAATAGGGAGGGAAAAAAAAAGGCAAATCCAAATTCTCATTGAATTTGGTTCAGGGAGAGAATGACATACATACTAAATGGGATATCTCAACCTGCAGCAGAATAGGGGGAAGGGGGATGAGATGAGGGATGATTGATGGGAGGCCATCCTTGGGGGGAGGGGAGGTTGGAAGTACCCACTATAGAAGAGGGTCAGGATCATGTAGGGAATGGACGAGGTGGGTGTTGGGATGAGTGGGAGGGAATTATAAGTAGCCTAGTACAATATATCTACGATGATAATGTTTTGCATAGCTAGATATGTACAACATATACTGAATTACTTATCTCCCCAGAGTGAATAGGTGACAAGGGAGGAAGTAAATGGATCTGAAAATTGAGGTCCTAAGATTAAATGTTTCAAATATAAAAAAAAAAAATAGACCAACTCAGACGGCAAAAGAGGCTCAAACAGGCAATGATGAGAAGAATGCCTTAAAAAGCCGAATTTGCCAGATGGAAAAAGAATCTCAAAAGCTCACAGAAGAGAATCATTTCTTCAGAATAAGACTGGAGCAAATGGAAGATACCGACTTTATGAGAAATCAAGATACTATTAAACAAATCCAAAGAAATGAAAAAAAAAAATAGAAGGCAATGTGAAATATCTCATTGGGACAACCACTGACATGGAAAATAGATCCAGGAGACATAATTAAAAAATTATTGGACTACTTGAAAGCCATGATCAAAAAAGAACCTAGAAATCATCATTTAAGAAATTCTCAAGGAAAAAGGGAACTTATCAAAGTTGAACTATTTTCATACCTACATGGAAAAATGATAATTGTAAATGTTGAAAGTTTTCTCAGTATGAGAATTGTTGAAGGAAATAGAAATGTATGTGTTTATATATAATATGTGTATGTATATATACATGTGTGTATACTTACATACATAAATATATATGTCTGTATAGGAAAGTATATGGGCATATAAATATATATGTGAATGTGTGTATAAGGTATACATAGATAGAGGGCAGAGGACCAATTAAATAGGAAGGGATGATACTTAAAAGGTGAAATTAAGAGGTGAGAGAAGAATATAATGAGAGGAGATGGGGAGAGAGAGAATGGGGTAAACTACCTTATAAATAAGAGACAAGGGAAAACGGTTACAATGGAGGGGAAGAACAGGAAGGCAAAAAGGAATGGGTCAATGTTATTCTCATTGAATTTGTCTTAGGTAAGGAATGACAGAAACACTAAATAGGGTATCTCACCCAATACGACAGTACGGGGGAAGGGGATGAGATGGGGGATGATGGAAAGGAGGGCAGGCTGGGAGGAAGGGAAGTTGGAAGCACCCACTTTTGAAAAGGGACAGGATCAAAGTAAAGAATAGAAAAAGTGGGAGGTGGGATAGGGGGGAGGAAAATATAGTCAGTCTTTCACAATATATCCACTATGGAAATGTTTTGCATAGCTACACCTGTATACCCTATCCGGAATTGCTTATCTTCCCAGTAAGGTTGGGAGACAAGGGAGGAAGGGAATGAATCTGGAATTCAAAGCTTTAAAATCAAATGTTTATATATATATATATATATATAATTATACTAGATAATAGTATACATATGCATATATATACGATTATTAATATTATTTTACATGTAACTAGGAAATAAGACTTATAGATATTGGGCATAAAGATCTACCATGCCCTACTGGAAATTTGGAGTGGGTATGGGAGAAGATATGGGAGAGAGCAGATTGGAGGAGGTGATATCCAGTGGGATCTCTATTTTGGGGTGGGGGTGGGGGAAAATGGGTAGAAAATTT
Source organism: Gymnobelideus leadbeateri (assembly GCA_011680675.1). Taxonomy (NCBI): domain Eukaryota; kingdom Metazoa; phylum Chordata; class Mammalia; order Diprotodontia; family Petauridae; genus Gymnobelideus; species Gymnobelideus leadbeateri. The sequence goes on from WOXC01010568.1 coordinate 27,486, forward strand.
GTAACTCAAAATCTTGTGGAAATGAATTATGTAAACTAGGAATTAATAAAGTATTTGATAACAAAGAAAAAGAAAAACAAACAATCAAAACTTTTAGAGCTTCCTTGTGTTCTACATCACAGAACCAGAATCTCAGTTATGAAATATAAAGGCTAGTCATCTTTTTAAGTGTCAGGTTTAATCCTGCATTTAGATGCTACCTATTTATAAAGAAGTAAAGCATTTCTAATGGCAAGTTGAGAGTGGTTTATTAGTCAAAATGTAGTTATTGTGGTAAAAGAAGCAACCCTGAATGAAAGAAGAGCCATCAAATCGTTAAATGTTAATGAGGTAGAGTACATTTTCAAAGATGTTATTAAACATTTATACAGCACTTTATACTTTGGAAAGGCTTTACTAGGTTTAAAAAAAAGAAAAAGAACTCCCTTATCATAAGATCATAAATTTGGAGATAGAAAGGATCTTTGAAATCATCTGATCTAACCTTCTCAATTTTACAGGTTAATAATAGCTAGCATTTATATGGATTTTGAAGTTTGTGAAGTGCTTTATAATGTCATTTCATTCCTACACAATAACCTTGGGATGTAGATATTATCATATCCATTTTATATATGAGGAAACTGAGGCTGAGAGAAATGAAATAACTCACCCAAAGTCACACAGATAGTCAAAGGCAGGATTTAAACTCAGCTCTTCCTTTTTCTTGGTTCAGTGCTATGTCATATGGAAGAGTGTTCAGTGTCTTCTACTTGTCTGCAGAGTACAGAGCGAGGAGCTAGAGTTTCAGAAAAACAACTTTAGAGTAGCAAAAAGGAAAACAATTGCTTGGTCAATAAAGATTTATTAAGTGCCTACTATGTGCTGGCTACTGAATTAAGTGCTAGAGACACAGAAAAAGGTAAAATACAATTCATTACCTTTAAGAACTTACAGTCTTATGGGGGAATGGGGAAAACAACAGCAACAGCTCTTGCCTCACTGGATGTCTTCAAGTAAAGATCAGAATGTGTCAGGTATAACATAGGTAGGTTTATTTTTCAAGTTGGGCTTATAACACATTATCTCTGAGGTCTCTTTCAAGCCAATGATACTTTGAAACTGATGCTAGACAGAAAGCTACTCCCATAAACTTACAATGTGTGCCTGTGGTAAAAAAGCTCAGGACTGAGAGTTAGAAAATCTTGGACAAGTGGATAGATCCCTCCTCCACAACAAAAGCAATGGTATAGAAGAAATTCTGACCTTGCATTGAGAAATCTGGGTGCAATTAAATCCTTATTCTGTGAATTATTAACCATGTAATCATTGACAAGGGCAATTGACAAGCAGAGAATAAAGGGCTGGGTTTAAAATCAGGAAATTCTGAGTTGAAATCTGCACTCAAATACTTACTAGCTATGTGATTCTGGGCCAGTCACTTAAACCTGTTTGCCTTAGTTTCCTCATCTATAAAATGAACTGGAGAAAGAAATGGCAAACCACTCTATTATCTTTATCAAGAAAACCCCAAATGGGGTCAAGTAGTCATAAATGACTAAAAATACTGAGCAACAACAAATTATGGATAATTTATCATCTTTCTCTATTGTCAGTTTCCCCATCAATAAAATGGAAAGCATACCTCTTGTACCACGTAGTTCAGTAGACTGTTGTGGGGGAAAGTGTTCTGTAGATCTTCAAGTTCTTTAAAATATAAGTTATTTCATTGTGCTTTTACCACTAATCGCCCTGGGTTTTAGTTGCTTCTGTTAAATGAACAAATTTGAGTTAATTACTCTGTCTAGCTCTAAATTATATTCTCTTTGTATTCCATTTTTTAGACATCTAAAGTAAAGAGGTTGAACTACATGATTTCTCAAATCTCCTGAACCCTAACATTCTTGATTTTTTTACTAAGTAGCAAAAGAGTTTCTTTATCCATAAATGATAGTGATGACATATATCAGGGAATGGCAAAGATCACATTCAAAATTATATTCTTGAATACAAAGAGCTTAGCAACAGAGCCTCTTTAGAACGAATCCTCTAAAATGTGGAATCTAGTATGATTTGTGACAGTTGGCTCTGAAGCCTGTCCAAAGAAACAGACCCTCTGCAAAATGATTAGAGAAATGATTTCTTTATGGTGGAGGTATAGCCTCTCCCACCCTTAAGCCCAATGAGAGAATCCTAAAGGGAACATTTTTATAGAAAAGTTGAGAAAAGTCATAAGCACAAATTTACATCCTTTTGACTTCCAGGGGATTATCTAAAGTCCAAACCAGAGTGAAAGTCTAGCTGTAAACTGAGACTAAAATGATTCAGCAATCAGTGATAATTGCTTATATTTTTATTGTAATTTAGACATTTCGAAGCTCTGTTCCTGAGGTAGTTATCTCATCCAAACATAACCTGGATGCTTTTTAGGTCGGGAGTTATAATTCTTGGAGGGGTGTGTGTGTGTGTGTGTGTGTGTGTGTGTGTGTGTGTGTGTGTGTGAGAGAGAGAGAGAGACAGAGAGAGAGAGAGAGAGAGAGAGACAGAGAGAGAGAGAGAGACAGAGAGACAGAGACAGAGACAGAGACAGACAGAGACAGAGACAGAAAGAGACAGAAAAAGAGATAGAGACAGAGAGAAATTAATACAAATAGAAGCTAAAGGGCCTCTAGATTTTCTCTTAAGTCTGAAACCTCAAGAGTCAATGCCTTGATGAAAATGCCATTTGGTTTTGATAAAACTAGAAGTGAAAACTATATGGAACCCCAGAAGGCATTTAGTCTCACCCTCCTAACTTACTGGTGAGAAAGCTGGAACTCAGGAAGATAAAATGAGTTCTCCGATGTCAAACAGGTAGTAAATGCCAGAAATGGAATTTAAACTCAATTCCTCTGACTTTAGATGTATTGTTCCTTATTCTGTACCACATAGTTCTTCTACTACTGATGGTGAAAAAAAGATTCCACAGCTTAAATCTGCTTCACATGTAGAAGAGCCTGATTTTAAGCCTAAGTGGGAGGTTTTTGTTTGTTTGTTTTGTAGAAGCAGTAAGCAGTACATCAGTAGCCAAAGCAATGTCTCTTATTTTCATCACACCTAGGAAACCTTAGGTATCTTAATTCTCAATCTTATATCTTTTCCTTGATTCCACATTTTGATATTACGGGACACGTGGTACTGTGAAGGAGGGGAATGTGATAGAGAAGAGCTGGGCTGAAGGAAGGAGAGTGGCTATGTGTGCCTACTCTAGCTGGAGCTTTAGGAACATTATATGGACCTGTGATGTCACTGTAATAGGGAATTCCTGCACTAAGGCATTCTCTTTCCCTATACAGATGGACTATACAGATTTTTTGTATCTTATGGTCTTTTTGTTATAATCGCTAGATATAATTTTGCCATGATTGCCTAGATATGAAGACAGACAGGCAGATCATGAATAAAGAGATAGATGGATATAACATTTACTAAGTATTTTCTATGAGCCAGATATTCTGTTAACTACAGAAACAAATATAAGAAAACAAGATAGGCCTTAATGGGGGAAAATATATGTAACAGAACTGAGGGCCGAGAGGTGGTCTGGTGGAGAGAATGATGGGTCTAACATCAGGAAAACTAATCTTCATGAATTCAAATCAGGCCTCCAACACTTATTAGACATATGATCCTGATCATGTCAATTGACCCTGTTTACCTCAGTTCTTCCTCTGCAAAATAAACTGGAAAAGGAAATGGCAAACCATTACTAGTATCTTTGCCAAGAAGAATCAGAATCAACTGAAATGACTGAACAACAACAAAAGATAACTGGAGATGAAATATGTTGAAGGAGAAAGAGAAGTGACATCATGTGGAGATGATTAAGTATAACGAAGGTCTAGATACAATCAGATAAGGTGAACGCTTGCCAATCACAGTATAAGGTGGTTCTGGGGGGCAGACCAAAGTTCTAGTGGACCCAAAGCAACAAGGCACGGCCTGGAGATGACTGAGAAATACTTTTAGAAGCTTGGCTAATAGCCAGTATATGCCAGAGTTGGAACTAGAACGAAGCACTTCCTGATTCCAGCCAGCCTTTATCCATTTTAGCACAATGCATCTAAGATATGGATCTGAGTCATAGCTAGGCAAAACTGGGGCTAAGATAAATTTAATTATTTTCCCACTTCACTCACACTCCCCCAAAAATACATAGTAAGTTATAAAGAAGAGAATTTTTTTTCTTTAATTAAACAAATGCTTTATTAACTTCTGGTTTACATCATTCATTACCACCAGATTATGAGTTACATTTTCCCCCCATTTTCCCTACCCACCACCCCAGAATAGCAGTCCCACTAGATATCCCCTCATCCAATCTGCTCTCTCCCATATGTTCTCCCATACCCCCTTCAACTTTGCCATTAGGGCAAGGTGAATCTCTGCGCCCCAATGCCTGCACATCTTATGAAACATTTAATTTTAAAACTTCGATTTTCAGATCAATTCCCTTCCTCCCTTGTCACCCACTCCCTCTGAGAAGATAAGCAATTCAGTATGTGTTGTACATGTATAGCTATGCAAAACATTACCATAGTAGATGTATTGTAAAAGACTGCTTATATTTCCCTCCCACCCGTCTCACCTCCCACCTGGTCCATTCCCTACTTTGATCCTGTCCCTCTTTGATAGTGGGTACTTCCAACCTTCCCTACCCCCAGAATGCCCTCCCCTCATCCCCCTTTCCCCTACTCAGGAGAGGGAGTGAGGGTAAGATATTCCATTTAGTATGTATGTGATTCTCTCCTTGAGCCAACTTCAATGAGAATATGCTTTTGCCTTTTAGCCTTCCTGTTCTTCCCCTCCCTGCAACTACTTCCCCTTGCCTCTTCTACATGAGATAGTTTACCCTACCCTGTCTCTCTCCATTTCCTCTTGCCACTTTCCTCTCTCACCTCTTGACTTCACCCCTTAAGAATCATGCCTTCCTTGGGGCATCTAGGTGGCGCAGTGAGCAGAGCACCGGCCGCGGAGCTAGAAGGACCCGAGCTCGGATCCGGCCCCAGACACCCAACACACAAACAAAAAGCCAGCCACGTGACCCTGGGCAAGTCACCCAACCCCAATTGCCCTCCAAAAAAAAAAGAATCATCCCTTCCCATCAAATTCAACCTGTGCCCTCTATCCATGTATACCTGTGAATGTATGCCATGTACCCTTCTTCAATTATTTTCATAATGAGAAAGGTTTCATCAAAAACAGTTATTGTTTTTCCATGTAGGAATGTAAATAGTCCAACTTTGATAAGTTTCTTTTGATTTCTTTTCCTTGATCACCTTCTCAAGCATCTCTTGCTTCTTCCATCTGAATGTCAAATTTTCTATTCAACTCTGGTTTTTTCATCAAGAATGCTTGAAAGTCCTCTATTCCACTGAATGACCATATTTTCGCCTGAAACAAGATATGCAGTTTTGCTGGGTAGGTGACCCTTGGCTTCAATCCCAGCTCTTTTGCCCTCTGGAATATCATATCCCATGTTCTTCCATCCCTCAGTGTAGAAGCTGCCAGGTCTTGGGCTATTCTGATTGTGTTTCCACAATATTGAAATTGTTTCTTCCTGGCTTCTTGGAGTATTTTCTCCTTCATCTGGGAGTCCTAGAGCCTGGCTATAATATTCTTAGGAGTTTCCTTTTTGCGATCTTTTTCAGGAGGCATTCGATGGATTCTTTCAACCTCTATTTCCCCCACTGGGTCTAAAACATCAGGGCAATTTTCGTTGAGAATTTCTTTAAGGATGATTTCTAGGTTCTTTCTTTGATCATGGCTTTCAGGTAGTCCAATAATTTTTAAATTATGTCTCCTGGATCTATTTTCCAGGTCAATGTTTTTTTTTTTTTCCCATGAGATATTTCACATTGCCTTCTAGTCTTTCATTTGTTTGGATCTCTTTAATAGTATCTTGATTTCTCATAAAGTCACTAGCTTCCATTTGCTCCAGTCTTACTCTGAAGGAATGAATCTCTTCAGTGAGCTTTTGAGATTCTATTTCCATCTGGCAAATTCGACTTTTTAAGGCATTCTTCTCATCATTGCCTTTTTGAGTGTCTTTTGCCATTTGAGTTAGTCTTCTTTTTAATGTGTTTTTTCCTCAGTCAGACTGTTGACTCTCAAGTCATACTTTTCCTGCATCCTTCTCATTTCTCTTCCCAATTTTTCCTCCACTTCTCTTGTTGGTTTTTAAAATTCTTCTGAAGGTCCTCCATGGCCTGTAACCTGTTCGTATTTTCATTTGGGGCTTTTGGTGCAGGATTTCTGACCTCACAGTCCTCTTCCTGTTCCATGCTTTGATTCTCTTTGCAGTCCACATAGGAGTGTAATGTTGAATTTTTCTGTTTATTTTGTTTCCTTTGCCTAGGCATGTTGTCATTTAATTACTTGAATTTTGGACTTGTTGCCCCAGTAGTACTCTGCCACCAGACAGGGGATCTTCACTCCCAAATTTTGGAGTTTTCTCAAATGCCACAGGTATTAGTTGGGTGGCATCTCTAAAGCCCCCACACACTCTGGCAAGCTGGTCACACACCCCAAGACCTCCACCCCAGACTGCAATCCAGATCCAAGAAGCTTAAAGCAAGAGCAATTAACACCCAGACTGATTGCCAGATTCCCCTATAATTTGCAGGCCAGGAGCTGAAGCTGCAACTGAAGCTGCAAAATGGCAGCTCTTCCAGGGCTCCTCAGCTGCTTCTTGCCCCCAGGGGAAGAAGCTGATGCATTCCCAAATACTGGTCCCAAAGTCCATAGGGCATTAACCTCTCACTTTGTCCTAGGCATCTATATGTTGGTAGTTCTGGAAAAGCCACAGCTTCTGGTGTTCTGGGGTCCCTCCACCCAGCTGCTGGTCTGGCTGCCCTGGGGCTAAAACCTCTGACTCACATGGTCCTGGGCTGGAGTCCCAGAATGCTTAGCTATCTGCTTCCTGAGCACTGTGCTGGCCACTCCCTGCCAGGCTTCCAAGCTGTCCTTAGCAGGAGGTTAGCTTCTCTGTGTCTGGGTGCTGAAGCTCCAGAGGTTGTTTAGAGTCCCCTTTCACATAATTTTGAAGTGGTGTGGGCTGGAGCATTGTGGAATGCTGTTTCTACTCCTCTATCCTGGTTCCACCCCCAACAAAGATATTTATAATTATTAAATTTCCCTGAAGATTTTATTTGACTATAAAAATGTTTTGACATAATGTTGATTGATGACACTTTCCTCAGTAACATTATTTTTTTTTTATTATTTGTTCTTTGATTCCTGTTTTTCTGAATATTGATTCTTCAGTTAGTTCAATTAATGTCAGGTGATACTATTTACAGTTTATAATTGCAGTTGCACTTTCATCAGTAAGTATGGGTTTAATATTTTTATATCTGATTTGGAGTTTTTCATTCCTATTATATGGTCATTTTTATACTGTGGATGAGAACCGGGATTATCCCTTTCCATTATCATTCAGAAACATCAAGATATCTATCATATCTCATTTTAGTATCTGAAATTAATTTGAATGTTTTCATCTCTGAACAATATTCATTCAAACAACCAATTATTATAATTTCACTCTATTTCTCCTGTAATTTAATTAGTTTTCTCTTTAAATTCTTAGAGGTTATACTAGTTGGTTAAAACATTTTAGGTATTGATGTTATTTAATTATGTACAGTTTAAGTATACTTTAACTTTCTGTCATGTTTAACCACATATAGTTTTACTGTAGTCCAAGATCAAAACTTCTAATCCCTAATTTTTTTAAAAATTCACATCACTGATAATGATTTATGTTGGAGTTCCTTATTTTATTTCAACTTGCTAATCTGTTCTGCAGCTTCCTTTTATGTATTAATATATATCATTAAAATTCAGTCATGATTATTTTTCTCAATAATACTTTTTTCATCTTTTTTGGTTCCTTGACTTCTGTATGTACACAACTTCTCTTTACATCTATTATAGAGAATAATAGTTACCTTGTGGAAAACAGGTGACATTTGTGCATGCTCTCACCTGAAAGACCAAAGGGAGGAGTTTCTGAAATCTGAGTTCTTGGCTCCAGTCATTCAGAAGTAGTGAAGCAAACTCTTACCTGGGTTTCACAACTGAGTACCAATGGACAAGTACTACAAATTGCAGAAGTTCAGGCTAAAAGGAGGGAGAGAGGTAGGTCTTTTTTTTACAACTTCCTAAGCATAATACTCCTGAATTTAAAAAGGTGGGTTTCCTGAAAATGATTGAGTTCCTGAAGACCTATGGCACCCATGGAAGGAAGGAAATTTCCTAGCATGTGTCAGTTTCAGGACAAAGAAGAGTACCATGTATATGTCCCAAAGGCTGGAGGAATTGAAAGAGAATGAATCATGATATTGGGAGATGCAGGGTAGAAAATAAGATCCTTGCCTTCTACTAGTATCAGCAGTTATCAGCACAGTGAACATCTTATGGGAAGGATGTTACTTCACTATTAACTTTAAGCTCATTTTCTCTCTGGAATTACTCAAATCTTTCATTTTAGTGCCATGAATTGGAATCTGCTTGTATCCCTGGGATGAAAATAAGAAACCAATATATGAGGAATTGTCTTTATTATTCTGGATAAGTGAGATTCACCAGAATATGAGATTGTCTCTATAATGCCCCTACATCCCTGTTTGGGTTTTTGATATAAAATTCCACTATAATGCTAAGGCACCGAGATGGCTACCTGAATAAAGCACTAAGCCCGAGGCAGGAAGATCTGAATTCAAATTGAGCCTTAGACAACTACTAGCTGTCTGACCTCAGGCATGCTGGGTCCAGAGTCAGGAAGATCTGAATTAAAATACAGCCTCAGTCACTTAATAACTATATGAACCTGGATAGTTCACTTAATCTCCATTTGGCTTTATCTACTGAAGAAGAAAATGATAAACCTGTCCAGTACCTTTGCCAAGGAAACTTCATGGACAGTATGGCCCATGGGCTCACAAATACTTGGACACAGCTGAATGACAGAGCAACAATAACAGTATGATGCTAGAGAACTATATAGTTTCTGTGGGGTGCATTGGTTTCATGAGAGAGGAAAGAACATTTGTTTCATTTGTTTATCAGCCTTTCTATAATTAGTTAAATTGGGCTTTTCATTACTGATGTACAGACGAATTTGGGAAGTAGCAACTTTTATTCTACTGAAATAGTTTTTGAAAAGAGTATCATCTTTATACCTATAGAGAACATTGAAATAGGACTAATAGAAGATTACACACTGACACACACAGACACACACACACATATCTACACATATATACATATGATTACACATGTGTTACATGTGGGCTTAATTTGCTTTTTTATTGAACAGTTCTGATATATGAGACCCTACTGTACGAATAGGGCTGACTGGCAGTACAAGACCCTGATAGCACTGCTCTTACTTATTACCTACAACTCCTAGCTACTATTGCAACTCCTCTTTGGATGATTTTTTTTCATATGGAATAAATATATGCTGTGTTATATAACTACTTTCTTCTTGGATGTTGTCATTTAATTGGAAATAGAACATGAATGCTTACAAACTCTTAGATTGCCCATTTTCCCAATGAACACACACACACACAAACACAGAAAACAAAAGCAACAACCAAAAATGTTTCTTCCATGTTTGCTCTTTATGTCTTTCAAAGTTATCTCTTCAATCCTGAAAGGTAATGTACACATCCATACACATATATCTACACATGCACATATGATATTTTGAAAGGGAATGAATATAGTTGATATGAATGTGACTCTTTTAGGCATTATCTTTTGTATGCGTTTAAAAAGACAATTGGTCTTTCAGGTGAGAGCATGCACAATAAAAAGGCAACAAAAAGGAAATATAAGATGTATTACAGTATTATTGTCCTCATTATATAGATAAAGTAAAAATCTTATAGTGGAAAGAAGTGTGATATATTTGAAGAGAACTTTCATTTTCTTTGTGTATCTTGCTTCAAAAAATATTCAGTATTAATTGAGTCACATTTAACTGTTGGATGAAGATCAATTTGTTCTCCTTTCTTCTCATTTTCCAACTCTGGTAATTATCCAAGTAAACTGTGTTTCTTTCTTCACAATATTCTCAGTTGTTTCCTTTCTCCTGGCCTCCTGGAACTTTCTCTTCTCTCTCTCTCTCTCTCTCTCTCTCTCTCTCTCTCTCTCTCTCTCTCTCTCTCTCTCTCTCTCTCTCTCCTTTTCCCTCTCTCTCCAAAAGTGACTTGGAAAGTGGGATTCCCCGTTTATGTCTTCTTGTGGGCCATAATCTCTTAGCTGAGTTTGATGTGGTATACACTCAAGGCATCCAATTTCTGTCCTGAAAACTGTTATGATTGAATTCAATCTAGAAGGCTCAGCTGATCTTTTGAGAATTTAACACAGATGGTCTTGAAAAAGCTACAATTTAACTGGGGCACAATCACAGTAAAGAAACTGGCTTTGTAAATCACCTGAATTAGATGCTTAGAAGAGAAGTCAGTGGTGATTTCTCATGTATAAATGTACATTTATGAAATCCCTTTGGAGACAACTATTATTTCAGTCTATTCTACTTTGTGTAACAATACCTCTATTAATGAGGTTATAAATAGTCTGGACCTACATGAGGCTGATTCAAAGCTCTGATTCATTAGAATACATTATATGTCAGGCTGTGCCCAGTTATCCCTTCAATCCATTTGAGGCCCTGTTTTCTATGTGCTTAAAAAGTCATATTTTGAGAGTATGAGTCATTAATCCTTGGCACAAAGAGACATTTTACATGCCCAGAATGGCTATTCTCGGTTGAATTAGCCATCATTACTCATCAAATACATGCCATTTTAGAACTGGACATAAATTCCTGAATTTGCTTGGTGTCTTATTTGGTTTATTACTGCTTTTGGAAAGTCAAACAAGTCATAAGACTATTAAAAATACAGCCTAGGCTATGAAAAATGGATGTGTGATATCCAGCATTACCACACAATAAGGAAGAAACTGGTTGATCCTGAGTTTCTGCCATGAGTGCTGGGGAAGTAACTTTTTTAAATACATTAATAGAAAAACAATGAAATTCTGCAGGATACCTTTATTAACATAATGTGTGTGGGATGGAGCAAGAGATAAAGGATGGAATATTTTTCAGGGACAGGACAATTAGGATTGTTTTTAGGATCCTAGTTCTGGAAATTGTGGGGAGCTTAACAGTTATCTGCAAAATCCTATTATTTTAAAGATAAAGAGTAGTCTAATGATATTAAGTGACCTGTAAGAGCTCCCACAAGTATTAAATGGCAAAGTTGGGAATCAAATGTTTTAGGTGAATAAACTGCTTATTTGGGGACTCAGAAGCCCAGCATTTGTTCATCTGAAATACCATATCATTTTTTATGACTAATGTGAAAACCTTATTTGAACTTAAGTTACAGTAAGAGAAACACAATATCTAGAATAAAGGAGGGTTCCATCATATCTTGTACTAATCAGACCAAATCTAAATTGTGGATTCAGTTCTTGGAGCTTCAATTATGGAAAAAAAAAACATTGACACACCACTCACAGGAGTATAAGCATTGTGTGAGGATAGAGGACATGTCATCGAGGTAAATGCAAAGTTAATGGTATAATTAATCTGGAGAAGAAAGGAGTTAGAGGAAACATGGTCACTGTAATCAAATATATGAAAAGTCTGCATTTGTTCTACATGGTCCAAGAGGGCAGAAGTTGCAGAGTAAGAGATTCCAGATCAGTTTATGCAAAAGCAAAATGTGTTGCTTTGAAGAATAAATAGTGAATTCTCCAATTCCCAGAGGTACTCAAGCAAAGACAGAAAGACCCCATATTGAGGATATTGTAGAAGGCATACCTAGGATGAGTTAAAGTTTCTATCATTTTCTGTCTATGAAGGGGAATTATGTGTCCTGAAAAAAATTGGGTATAAGTGGCAGCTAGATGGAACAAAGGATAGAGCATTGGCCCTAGTGTCAGACCTGAGTTCAAATCCAACCTAATAACACTTACTAGCTGCATCACCATGGGCAAACCACTTAATTATGATCACCTCCAAAAATTCTAGGTGAATGGAGAGAACTAGATGAGGGGATAGATGGTCCCTAATAGATTTGTAAGCACCTGCATAGGTACCATATTCCTTTTTGAAGCTAAACACAAAAGTGACAAAGACATTGACAAAAGGTTAACTTATTCAATCCTTTACAGAGTATATGGCTTATATGGCAGTGGAAAGACTCACCAGTTTCATTAGTCCCAAGATTTTCCTATTGCATTGGAGTTAGAGAATCTATAGAAACTGTAACTGGGCTATTATGCAGAAGATCCATGCATTAATCCTTGATCTACCTCCAACTAACTGTTAAGCCTTGGGCAAGACATTTAGCCTTTCTGTGATTCAGTCTTGCATTGGTAGAACTGTGATACTATTACTTATACTAGGATGTAAAGCTTAAATAAGATGATAGATCTGAAAATATTTTGAAAAATTAAAAGCTCTTAGCATAGGGGGCAGAGCCAAGATGGAGGAGTAGAAACAGCACGTCCAAGGCACTCTCCCCCCAGATCACGTCCAAACTATGTAAAAGGGGACTCTGAACAACTTCTGGGGCCCCAGCACCCACAGAACTACACAGAGAAGCTGACCTCCCATGGAGGACAGCCCAGCAGCCCTGCAGGAAGGACCAGCACAGCACTCTGCGAAATAGAAGCACAGCACTCAGCGCACTAAGAGCCAAGCCCAGGTCTGCATTAGCGAAGGGTTTAGCCCCAGGGCAGCCCAGCCAGAAGCCGGCTGGAGGGACCCCAGAACACCAGCAGCTGTGGTGATTCCAGAATTACCAACACAGATATGCCTAGGACAAAGTGAGAGGTTAGTGCCCTATGGACTTTGGGACCACTATTTGGGGAACGCATCGGCTTCCTCCCCTAGGGGCTAGAAGCTGCTGAGGAGAAATGTCATTTTGCAGTTTTCAGTGTCAGCTCCAGCTCCTGGCCTGTGAACTGTAGGGAGATCCAGAGTTCAGTCTTAGCAGGTAATAGCTCTTGCTTTAACCCCCTTGGATCTGGATTGTGGTCTGGGGTGGAGGTCGTGGGTGGGTTTCCCGCTTGCCAGAAATGGAAGTTGTGAAGACCCCAACATTCGGGATGGAAGCTCCCCTGTCTGGTGGCAGAGGACTACTGTGGCAACAAGAGCAAAAGTCAAGTAATTAAGTGGCAACATGCTAAGGCAAAGGAAACAAAATAAACAGAAAAATGCAACCTTAGACTCCTATTTTGGGGGCAAAGAGGATCACAGCTTAGGAAAGGAAGAGAACTGTGAGGTCAGAAATCCTGCTGCAAAAGCCCCAAAGGAAAATATGAGCATGTTACAGACCATAGAGGACCTTAAGAAGGACTTAAAAAATCAAATAAGAGAAGTGGAGGAAAAATTGGGAAGAGAAATGAGAAGAATGCAGGAAAAGTCTGAAATGAGGGTTAATAGCCTGACTGAGGAAAACAACACCTTAAAAAATTGACTAACTCAAATGGCAAAGGAGGCCCAAAAGGTCAATGAGGAGAAGAATGCCTTAAAAAGTCGAATTTGCCAGATGGAAGAAGAATCTCAAAAGTTCACTGAGGAGATTCATTCCTTCAGAGTTAGACTGGAGCAAATGGAAGCTAGTGACTTTATGAGAAATCAAGATGCTGTTAAGCAGATCCAAACAAATGAAGATTAGAAGGTAATGTGAAATATATCATGGGAAAAACCACTGACCTGGAAAATAGATCCAGGAGAGATAATTTAAAAATTATTGGACTACCTGAAAGCCATGATCAAAGAAAGAACCTAGAAATCACCCTTCAAGAAGGAATATTGCCCTGATGTTTTAGAACTAGAGGGCAAAATAGAGGTTGAAAGAGTCCAAAAAGAAAAGATCCCAAAAAGAAAACTCCCAGGAACATTATAGCCAGGTTTCAGAATCCCCAGATCAAGGAGAAAATACTACAAGCAGCAAGGAAGAAACCATTTCAATATTGTGGAAACACAATCAGAATAGCCCAGGACCTGGAAGCTTCTACACTGAGGGATCGAATGGTATGGAATATGATATTCCAGAGGGCAAAAGAGCTGGGAATGAACCCAAGGGTCACCTACCCAGCAAAACTGAGTATTTTGTTTCAGGGGAAAATATGGTCATTCAGTGGAATAGAGGACTTTCAAGCATTATTGAGGAAAAAAACAGAGTTGAATAGAAAATTTGACATCCAGACACAAGAAGGAAGAGATGCCTGAGAAGGTAATCAGGGAAAAGAAATCAAAAGGAACTTATCAAAGTTGAGCTATTTACATTCCTATATGGAAAAACAATAATTGTGACTGATGAAACTTTTCTTAGTATGAGAATAATGGAAGAAGTGTGTATTGTCATATGAATACATATGTGAATGTGTGTATATATGTTTACAGTTATATATGGATAGAGGGTATAGGTTGAATTTGTTGGGAAGGGATGATACTTAAGGGGTGAAATTATGAGGTGAGAGAGGAAAGTGGCAAGAGGAGATGGGGAGAGACAGTGTAGGGTAAACTATTTCATGTAGAAGAAGCAAGGGGAAGTGGTTGAAGGGGAGGGGGAGAATAGGAAGGCAAAAAGGCAGAACCACATTCTCATTGAATTTGGTTCAGGGAGAGAATGACATACATACTAATGGGATATCTCAATCTGCAGCAGAATAGGGGGAAGGGGGATGAGAGGAGGGATGATTGATGGGAGGGCATTCTTGTGGGGAGGGAGGTTGGAAGTACCCACTATAGAAGAGGGACATGATTGAAGAGTCCTTAGCCAACTGGGGTGCAGTGCGACAGGCTGGGAGTGGCAGGAGGGTCCCTGGCCTATCAGAAACAGGCTACAGGAGGAACCCGGAAGGCCAAAATGACCGTCAGCAAAACAATCTTAAGTGTCGACGTGGCAGTAGAGAGACTTCCTGGTTAGGAGACTTCCTGGTCTGTTACACCGGAAACTCTTAGCCAGATGAGCTGACGTGTCCATGTGGGCAGTGGGTTACCACCCCTCACTCTTGGGGCAGTACGCGATTGGCTCGCAGTGGTGGGGAAGGCGGTGCTAATGACCCAGAACTGGAGGCTAGATAAAAGGAGGCTGCCTGACGGGGCGGAGAGTTCTGGGAGGAGTCCAGGGAGAGACCTGGCTGAGTTCGCGTGTATGTCCTGAGTCAATAAAGATAAAATTCCAAAATCAGAAGGGTGTTCTGCGTGGGTAAAGATCTTCCAGAAGGTCTGGAAGCTGGAGACGTCCAATGCCGGGAAAAGGTAATATGTTCTTGTAGGTTTGAGGACCCAGGAACCCTAACACATGATCAAGTAGGGAATGGACCAGGTGAGGGGTGGGATCGGTGGGAGGGAATTATAAGCAGCCTTGTACAATATATCTACTATGGTAATGTTTTGCATAGCTACACATGTACAACATATACTGAATTACTTATCTTCCCGGAGGGAATGGGTGACAAGGGAGGAAGGGAAAGGACCTGAAATTTGAGGTCTTAAAATTAAATGTTTCAAATATGTATAAATACAATTATTAATACTCTTTTGCATGTAATTGGGAGATAAGATGTGCAGGCATTGGGGCACAGAGATTCACCTTGCTCTAATGGAAAAGTCAAAGGGGGTATGGGAGAAGATAGGGAGAGAGCAGATTGGAGGAAGGGGGACTGCTATTCTGGGATGGTGGGTAGGGGTAAAACGGGGAAAAAAATTGTAACCCAAAATCTGGCAGAAATGAATGACGTAAACCAGTAGTTAACAAAGCATTTGGTTAATAAATTAAAAAAAAAAGAAAAAGAAAAGGAAAAGCACTTACAGATACAAAAAAAAAAAACGAACAAAAAAATAAAAACACAATACCCAATACCTGACTCATAGTAGGTGCTTAAATGCTGGTTCTGTCCCCCTTCCCTAAAAAAAAAGAAAAATTAAAAGTTCATGGTCAAGTTTTATTATAATATTTAGGTTGCAGAAGAAAAAAAGGCAGAATGATATTCATATGCATGTTCTGGCCTACACTAAATTTCTTGGTACCCAACAAAGAAGAGCCTGGGACTGAACTCTCTGGTTTACATAGTCAAAAAGATATCAGTCCAACCTGATGTAATTAACAATGTGTAAGTGCTCATTTCACATGGATGCTATGTTTCCTAAGACAAAGCAGAGCTTCTGTCACACTGTTAATGGCAGTTCAGTCATGTGTGAAGAAGAAAACAAGCAATTTTACAACATTGCTGGGTAGCTTCTAGGTATTACTTCTTTGTGTCCATGATTGTTCCCTTCTTTTCAGAAAGGGAAGGAAAGTGAGACTGAATAAATGAAGTTAATCAAAAATAATCACAAATGCCTTAAGGAAGGTGTCACATGCTATATATCTTTATGGGATTGAGTCAATTAAAAAAATGATTGTGGCATATCAACTGAGATACATAATCCATATAGTAAAGAATGTTAGAAATTCGAATTTAAGACATTATCTTGATTATTTCCATCTGGTTGTCACCATTTTTCTATTCCTCCCCCATTTTCAACTGAATTTAATTTAACAAATATGTATTATTTGCCTATTAAGTATGAGAACCTGTGGTAGGTATTGTTGATGATAAAGAGATGAATATGAAATGGTTCTTCACACTAGCAAACTTGAGTCTTGTAAAGCTAGACAAAGTTCCAGACATGAATAGATGCAACACAAAACCAAACGTGGCAGTCAATCAAACAAATAAATCATCAGGCATTTCTTAATCATCTACTATATGTTAGGTGGGCAGTTAAGTTAATAGAGTGCCAGGCCTGGAGTCAAGAAGACTCATTGTCCTGAATTCAAAGCAGTCCTCAAATATTTACAAGCTGTGTGACCATAGGCAAGTCACTTAACCTTAATTACCTCAGTTTCTTCCTTTGTAAAAGGAGCTAGGGAAGGAAATGGTAAACCATTCCAGCACCTTTTTCAAGAAAACCTGAAAAAGGTTTACAGAGAATTCAGTACAACTGAAAAATGGCTGAACCACAAAATACACTGCTAACTAGGTTAAGGATTCAAAGACAATAGTAAAAGAAATACAAGCTATCAAGGACTTACATTCTCTGAGTCAGGGCAGGAAGCATAATATAGTACATAGAGTACTGAGTTGAGAGTCAAAAAGCCTTCAGTTTGAATCACATGTCAGGAACCCCTAGCTGTGTGAACCTTGAGAAATCATTTAAGAACTCTGAGTTACATTTTTCTCATCTGCTAAATAGTTTGTACTTGGTGATTTATAAGCCCCTTTCCAGCTTTATGTCTATGTCTAAGTGCTGTAATCATATGTACATAAATGAGTATATACAAAATATCGAGGTAAGGGAGGCACACAAATTTCGAAGGATCAAGAAAGGTCTCATATAGATGGTGGTATGAACAGAAGCAAGAGGTCTCACTTTAAGCTGGGGTTGGATAAGGAAATATACTATGCTATATACTATGGCAAAAGTGGTATCTGAGATAGACAGTATTAAAAGAGGGAGAAGTTAGAGGTGTTAGAGCATAGAAAAGATAATTTGCTTCCATGGATAATTCTATGGGTGAGGGAGCAGGAGTTATTTTTCTTTCTGATGTTTAGAGGAAGGTGGAAATAAGGGTTGGTCTCTTGCATAGAAATATATAACTGTCTATAAGTAACTCATTACACAAAGTCTTCATGGAATTTAGACCATTAATGTTATTCCAATCGATCCTGTATCAGATCTTTTCCTTGGGGAAAAGTAAAAGGGAAGAAGCATTTATTAAGTACCATTATCAATGTGCCAGACATTGTTCTAAGTCCTTTACAAATTCTCACATGTGAAAGTATTTTCCTCCCCCCTTATATTATATTTCATCTCAGTAGTGATCTTTGCTTATAATGTTGGAACTACCAACCTTTTGTCCCTGACTTCAAACTCTGTTTCTCTGGTTATAGGCCAATCTTTCTCCCTCCTATTTAGCCTGACATTCTCAATTTTGTTTGTTTTTTTATGTCCTGACATAGGGGCTATTCTGGGCCAGTTCTGACTCTGGTCAATCTGGTGGTTTTGGTTCAGGATTGAAATAAAATGAGATGCTCATAGACCATATAATATTTAACAAAAACTGTTCACTTAACAATAGCAATGAAAGGATATTGGACAATTATGGTACATTGGTTTAGGTGAATGCAGCTACCTTCCATCCCATAGAGACTGGCTTCTCAGAAGGATATGCTGTCTCTCTGGGAAATAAGGAATCCTTCAAATCTGATGTTTGCTAAATTATTATGGCTAGGCTTTCTACGCCTTAAGCAAGCAGAGGACTGTGTTGATGGTTCAAGTCTTAGTCCCCAGTCTAATTAAGTTTAGTGAATGTTTTCATTGAAATTTTAGAAAGAATCTAGTTTAGGTAGCGTGAAGTTAATGTCTTCAGGGTAAGACCTTTTCTTGCTCCCAAACTCTGGTCTGGAAAACCCTTTGCCCCAATGGATTTCTTCCCCTAGCCCTGTTCAATTACAACCTCCAGTATAATGGAGAACTCATAAACTGCAAACAACAAAATTACCTAATTTAAAAGAAGAGGGCAGAAGATCAATTAAACAAAATAGCAAATGATCAAGGTGAAGCCATAATAAAACCAAATAAATTTTTTAAAATGGTATTAGAATCTACTATGAAGTTTTATATTAACAAAACTGAGTGCACAAAAGAAATAAAGAAATGCCTTTTAAAAAAGATTCAAACTAATGAACTCATTGCTCAGCTAACTACAGTATTTTAGACCAATTAATTTCTCTTTCTAAACTTACACTGAACTTCTTTGACTTCTCCATCATATTCCCTAGTCAAGTACCTCACCAGTTCCCTTTTTGCCTTTCTTTTGTGTTTTTTTCTTCTTCCATTAGTTCATAGCCTCCTTAAGGTCGGGAACTTTCTTTTTTGTATTTGTGTTCCTAGTACTTTGCACAATAGCTGGCACATAGTAGGTACTTAATAAATATTTATTGACTATTAACCAAATAGAGACATGCAATGTGATATAAAATCCAATATCAGAAAACATAGAACTAGCTGTAAAGAACAACCAAAGGGTACATGTGTGTGTGTGAGGGGCAGGGGGCAGGGTAGAGAGGAGGGAGTAAGGGAGATTTCTGGCCTTGATGCATTCACAGGATAATTATAGCAAACTTAAAAATTTAAGAACAACTAGTATCAATACTGAACAAATTATTCCCAAAAATTTAGAAAGTATATTATCCAACTCTTTTAAGAAACAAATGTAGTGCTAACATCTAAATCATGGAAAGACAGAGCAAAGAACTAAAAGCATAGAGCAATATCCTTGTTGGATATCAATTCAAAAGTTTAAAATAAATTCTGTCAAGGAGACTAGAGTAAGTCATGGAAGAAATCATTTATTAGCACCAATGTGTATTTTTACCAAGAATGATTGAGTTTAGGAAAATAATATCATTAACTATTTTAAAAATATAAACATCCAAAACTATCACCAGTCTCATAAACTGGCCTCTTCTTATCTGTAGGTAATTAAAAAGATTCTATTCCACTATATGCTGGGCTATCATCTCCTACCTTCAAGGTTATAGGGAACACCCTGGTCTCCTTTTGTGTTCTCTTCTTCCCAGAAAAAGTGATCAGAGAAATTTCATTCCATTGCACCGATAGTTTCTAGGCTGTCCTCTTTTTGCCTAAATGGAGAGACAGAGATTGCTGGTCCCCTAGGATGACCTCTTTGTTCTCAGAAGGAACAAAGCATCCCAGTCTTATAAGGTGGAAGTTTCTTGTATAATGTGTATCAAAGAGACATTTAATCTTGCTCCCTTTCTCTGCCTATAGGGTTAGGAGAGAAATAACATTTCATTAGCTCCCTTCAACTGGTCTCTTCACCTGAGCAGCCTAGCACCCTAAGATAAACCTACCTTGATGTCAAATGTCTAATGATGTTAATAATTCAACTGAAGTCATTTGTCAATGATTAAACAATACATACCAGGTCATTTACTTCCTATACTAATGATTTTGAACCCATATTTATTACCATTTAAACTATCTTCTCCTGTCCTCACTGTTTGCTACTTTATTCTTATCTCCCTCAATTCACTGTATCCCTCCCCACCCAATGTCATGCTCTCAAGCTACCCAATCCTTCCACTGTGCTTTCTGGAAGACTTGTTTCATTGGCCACAAACTTTCATTCATCTTAAATATATTCCTTTATGTTTCTTTTAATTTTCTGACTCTCATTGAACCTGGCTCCATTTTGATGATGTAGCTTCCCTGGCTAATTGTACTTTTAAAAAGTACTTTTTAAAAAGTACTAATTGTACTTTTACTCCCTCCCCCTGACTCTCTGGTCAAGATGTAAGAGTTGGATTATTTCTTTCTTCCCATTGCCATTTGCAAGCTCTCCCACTAATGTCATTAATCAGTAATCACTGCAAACTTTCAGGTTCACTCAATTCATATTCATCAGTCAATAAAAATCCTGGTAGCAATTGTCTACCAGCCTTCTAGATACTCCCTTTCTCTCAAGGATTCAGTTCCAGTTGTAGAGTCTTTTTCTCCTGCCGTATTTATGCCCTCATACTAGAGAACTTCATCATAGTTGCTTAAATACCCTATTATACCAATTCCTCAACATATCCATTATTCACGACCTATTCCTCCATCCTACTTCAGTTAAACACAAAGATGGCCAAACCCTTGATCTTCCTGTTACCTCCAACTGCACCAGTTCCCTGTTAGTTAGTTTCCCAGCTAGTTTATGACATTCTCTTATCTGATCAAAATCTGATGTCATTTCACCTCTCACTCTGCCTTGCATTCTCAAAACTACATTTACCCACAGCATTACCTCCCATAAATTGAACCCTTAATTCTTCCTCAGGACATTAGATTTCACTGGCTATATTTTCCTCCTTTCCTCATCTTGACCAGATTACTAGTAAACTCCAGTGTCCTTTCCTTTTTGAATTGCTTACTCCCTCATCCTATCACTGATCTTGCACTACTAGGCCTTAGACCTGTTACTCCCGACATCTGTTATCTTTCTTTACTTCTAAGGAATCTAAGGCAACCTGGAGAAAATGATAAATCTGTGTGATTGAATCCACTACAAATACAAGTCATCTAATTTCAACTGGATGCTCACTACAGAAAGGCAATCCTTTTACAACTCCCCAATTGACCCACTATCACACTTTTTGACATTTTTTTGAAACCTTATTATCCTTACTCAAACTTCTCAAGAACCCTCCCACCCACTCCACTTTCTCAATAATGACTTTGCTGAATATTTCACTGGAAAAAAATCTAGGCCATTGACTGAGAGATACCTTCCTCCCAATAGCACATCTCCCACATGCATCCTGCCGCTATCTCCACCTTCACCTATATCTCATATGAAGAGGAGTCCCTTCACTTTTCAAAGCAAACCTATCTATAAGAATAGGTGATCCCATTGCACCACGTACTACAACAGATTCACTCCTCTAACAGACTTACCTCCTCACTTATCTTGAATCTCTCACAGTTTATTGGTTGATTTGCTACTGCCTTTAATCATGTCCATGTCTCCCACATTATAAAAATTCCCATGCTTGAACAATTCATCCCTGATACCTGTTATTTTAAATCTCTCCCTCTTATTTGTAGTCAAAGTCTTTAAGCATGCTACTGGCAACAGCTTCAATTCCTTTCTTCTAACTCTTTCTTTAATTCTTTTTTTTTTATTGCAAATGCTTTAACTTCTGGTTACATCATTCATTTCTGCCAGATTTCGAGTTACAATTTTCCCCCCTTTTCCCCTACCCAGCACCCCAGAATAGCAGTCCCACAGAATATCCCCTCATCCAAGCTGCTCTCTCCCATATCTTCTCCCATACCCCCTTTGACATTTCCATTAGGGCAAGGTGAATCTCTGTGCCACAATGCCTGCAAATCTTACCTCCCAATAATATGCAAAATAGTATTAATAATAGTATTTATATATATTAGAAACATTTGATTTTAAAACTTAGAATTCCAGATCCATTCCCTTCCTCCCTTGCCACCCACTTCCACTTGGAAGATAAGCAATTCAGTGTATGTTGTACATGTATAGCTATGCAAAACATTACCATAGTAGATATATTGTAAAAGACTGGCTATATTTCCCTCCCACCCATACCAACCCCCACCTGGTCCATTCCTTACTTTGGTCTTCTCCCTCTTCAAAAGTGGGTGCCTCTAACCTCCCCTCCTCCCAGCATGCCCTCCCCTTCATCATCCCCCTTCTTATCATCCTCCCCTTTACCCTCCTGCATGGTGAGATATGCCATTTAGTACGTATGTCATTCTCTCCCTGAGCCAAACTCAATAAGAATATGGTTTTAGCTTTTTGCCTTCCTGTTCTTCCTCTCCACTGCCACCAATCCCCCTTGACTCTTCTAAATGAGGTAGTTTACTTCCCATCTCTCCCCATCTCCTCTCACCACATTCCTTTCTTACCTCTTAACTTCACCCCTTAAGTATCATCCCTTCCCAACAAATTCGACCTGTGCCTTCTATCCATGTATACCTGTAAACATATATACACACATTCACATATGTATTCATGTGCCCATACACCCTTCTTCAACTATTTTCATACTGAGAAAGCTTTCATCAAGTTACAGTTATTGTTTTTCCATGTAGGGATGTAAATAGTTCAATTTTTATAAGTTCCTTTTGGTTTTTTTTACCTGTTTACCTTCTCAAGTATCTCTTACTTCTTGTGTTTGAATGACAAATTTTCTATTCAACTCTGGCTTTTTCCTCAAGAATGCTTGAAAGTCCTCTATTCTACTGAATGAAAATATTTTCCCCTGAAGCAAGATACTCCATTTTGCTGGTTAGGTGATACTTGGTTTTAATCCCAGGTCCTTTGCCCTGCAAAATATCATATTACATGCCTTTTGATACCTCAGTGTAGAAGCTGCTAGGCCTGTGTTATTCTGACTGTGTTTCAAAAATATTGAAATTGTTTCTTCTGGCTGCTTGTGGTATTTTCTCCTTGATCTGGGAATTCTGGAACCTGGTTATAATATTCCTAGGAGTTTTCTTTTTGGGGTCTTTTTCAGGAGGTGATGGATGGACTCTTCCAACCTCTATTACACCCTCTGGGTCTAAAACAGCAGGGCAATTTTCCTTGTGAATTTCTTGAAGTATGATTTCCAGGTTCTTTCTTTCATCATGGTTTTCAGGTAGTCAAATAATTTTAAATTATCTCTCCTGTATCTATTTTCCAGGACAGTGGTTCTTTCCATGAGATATTTCACATTGCCTTCTATTCTTTCAATTGCTTGGATCTGTTTAACAGCATCTTGATTTCTCATAAAGTCACTAGCTTGCATTTGCTCCAGTCTAATTCTGAAGAAATGAATCTCCTCAGTGAGCTTTTGAGATTCTTTTTCCATCTGGCAAATTCGGCTTCTTAAGGCATTCTTTTCCTCATTGCCTTTGTGGTCCTCTTTTGCCATTTCAGTTAGTCTACTTTTTACATTGTTATTTTCCTCAGTTAGGCTGTTGTTTCTCTCATTTCATACTTTTCCTGCATCCTTCTCATTTATCTTCCCAATTTTTTCTCCACTTCTCTTATTGTTTTTTTTTTAATTCTTCTTAAGGTCCTCCATGGCCTGTAACCTATTCGTATTTTGATTTGGGGTTTTTGGTGCAGGAGTTCTGACCTCACGGTCCTCCTCCTGTTCCATGCTTCGATCCTCTTTGCCCCCAAAACAGGAGTCCAATGTTGAATTTTTCTGTTTATTTTGTTTCCTTTGCCTAGGCATGTTGCCACATAATTACTTGACTTTGGGGTTTTTTGCCACAGTAGGATTCTGCCACCTGACAGGGGAGCTTCTGTCCCAAATGTTAGGATCTTCTCAACTGCTGGAGGTATTAGTTGGTTGGCACCCACACACTCTGGCAAGCTGGTCACACACCCCAAGACTTCCACCCCGGACCACAATCCAGATCCAGGGAAGTTAAAGGAAGAGTGATTACCCCCCAGACTGATCGCTAGATCCCCCTGCAATCTGGGCTTTCCTCTGTGGAAGGTTAGCTTCTCTGTGTTGTTCTGTGGGTTCTGGAGCCCCAGGGGTTGTTCAGAATCCCCTTTTACATAATTCTGAAATGGTGTGGGTTGGAGCACTGTGGAAGTGCTATTTCTACTCAGCTACTCTGCCCCCCTTTCCTTATTTCTTTTTTTTTTTTTTTTTTAAGCAATTGGGGTTAAGTAACTTGCTCAAGGTTACACGGCTAGTCATTATTTATGCGTGGGTGCTCATTTTCTGAGGCCGGATCTGATCTCGGGTCATCCAAACTCCGAGGCCGGTGTTCTTACTCACTGCACCACCTAGCCGACCCTTTAGGGCAATTGGGGTTAAGTAACTTGCCCAAGGTTACACGGCTAGGTTTTTTTTGTTTGTGCGGATTAAGTGTTGGAGGCCGGCTCCGAACTCAGGTCCTTCTGATTCCAGGGCTGGCGCTCTATTCACTGCGCCACCTAGCCGCCCCTTTCCTTATTTCTTTATCTCCTGTTTAGCTTCTTATCTCATCATTCAGCCAAAACACCCCATAATGTTATCGGTTCCCATTCTCTTTTACCTCTCTATTGCCTTTGTCAATGTTGAATGGGAAGTAGTGTGTGTTTGGGGAAGACTAGTACCTCTGGTGTGAGGACTGTCAAGAATGTTTCAGAGTTGCTTTCCACTTTTGGTGTCTACCTAACCCACCTAACTCTAACCCACTTGTCCAAGAAGCTGTGGTATGCACAACAACTACACCCACACCCTGGTTAACATCTTCAGCTGACTGGCTAAACTAGATTGAGGGTAACTGAACGTTCTCAAACCCATTGGTGGCAGCATCCACACAAGAATGTAGGTGGAATAGGAGGATGAAAATAATTTATTCCAATATCCATGAAAGCAGCTGAAGCAGGCACTGTGGAATGCTTCGAGCTTGGTTAGTCACCAAAGATGCCAAGGTCATCCACTATATCTTGAGCCATCACCACACACCTGGATGATATCCTACCACTGGACTAAAATACCTCTGGAAAAGAGAATGAAGCCATGGACTTCATGCAGCTCTGCCTCAACTAAATCCAATTCATGCATGAATCAAAAGATATCACCCGTACCATTTTACCAATTTTACCTACATCAAAATCCTGTTGTGGAAGATGAGTGACAAAGCAGCAGGTGGGAATGTACTGGGAGATATAGACACAACCCTGCACACAGGTGACCCAGGACATAGAGTCATCTTCTCACTGGAAGCAACAGCAGCATTTGGTAGTTCCCTAGGTGTCTCAGAAGCCTGTTAAAGACTTCACCACTCACCTACTGGTTTGAGGAAGAGGCTAGAAAAGGTTCCGTAAAAATTGTTTGCTTTCCCAATCCTAGCCTGTTTACCATGACAGGATGAGATCCCACCCTTCAGTAAACACACACACACACACACACACACACACACACACAATTTTCTACAAAAATTATTCCACTTACCATTGGTATGTAGAATGTGCACACACTTATAGACAACACAAAATTCAGTACCAGTATACCTGAAAGATGAACAATAATTATTGCAAGACAACTCAGCAGGTATCATATAAAAATAGAAGCACTGAGTGAAACATGGCTAGTAAATGAAGACCAGCTTACTGAAATCAGAGTAGACACACAATACCAGACATGGCAAGAAGTCCTTGGGAACAATCAAGTTGGAAACAGCAACAGCAATTGTCACTTGCTACTGAAAGACTTTTACTTATGAATTTCTCATTACCAATACTGTCTTCCATTTACATACACACAATAAAATTTCATGGATGCACCCTCTCTGCAAACATTGGCATTTAATACAGTCATTGTAAGGAGAAGAGCCAGACAGGGCATGAAAGTGATGAAGGCAATGTGGGGTGCAGAGTGTTGGACTAATAATAAACTTATCCTCTCCAAGCTATGTATTTCCATTTGACAAAAGCAGCAGCCCAAAAGAAGATTACTACCAGAGGAGTTATCAACACATTACAAAGCTGTGAGCAGGAACAATCCTTGCCAACTTGAAGGGAAAGTTGAACCAACACAGGGTGGGCAACTGTGAAGGAGAAAAAAAAATGGGCAACTTTCAGAGATTTGGTGTACTATCCAAAATTTACTCTTCTGGGTCAGAACACTCACAAACATCAATACTGGCTTGATGAAAATGGTGGGGGAAATTCAGAAACTGATAAATGAAAAATGAGAACTCTATAGAGTTTACCAGAAGGATAGTTCATCCATCTCTAAGAATGCAGCATTTAGGGCAGCTAAGTGGCACAGTGAATAGAGCACCAGCCCTGGAGTCAGGAGGACCTGGGTTCAGATATAGCCTTAGAAATTTTAAACAAAAAATAGCTGTGTGACCTTGGGTAAGTCACTTAACCCCAATTACCCTCCCCCCCCCCAAAAAAAGAAAAAAAAAGAATGCAGCATTTAACTCCATCAAAAGAAAAGCAGATGGGCGGAGTAGAAACAGCTCATCCAAGCCACTCTGCCCCCACATTCCCCCCAAACGATGTAAAAGGGGACTCTGAACAACTTCTGGAGCCCCAGCACCCACAGAACGGCACAGAGAAGCTAGGACAGCCCAGCAGCCCTGCAGGAAGGACCAGCACAGTGGTCTGGGACCTGGCAGCTTGCAGCGCGCAGAGCGCAGGAGCCAAGCCGAGCCGAGCCCAGGTCCGCATGAGCCAATGTTTTAGCCCCAGGGCAGCAGGGCCAGCAGCCGGCTGGAGGAACCCCAGAACACCAGGAGCTGTGGCGACTCCAGAATTATCAACATAGACTTGCCTGGGAAAAAGTAAGAGGTTAGTGTCCTATGGACTTTGGGACTGGTATTAGGGAATGTGTCGGCTCCCTCCCCTGGGGGCTAGAAGCCGCTGAGGACAAACGCCATTTTGTAGTTTTCAGAGGCAGCTCCCGCTCCCAGCCTGCAAATTTGTAGGGAGATCCAGCAATCAGTCTTGGGGGGTAATCGCTCTTGCTTTAACCTCCCTGGATCTGGATTGTGATGTAGGGTGGAAATCGTGGGTGGGTTTACAGCTTGCCAGAAACGGAAGTTGCCCCCCACACGTTCGGGACGAAAATTCCTCTATCTGGCCTTAAAGCCATAATGTGGCAACAAGCCCAAAAGTCAAGGAATTAAGTGGCAACATGCCAAGGCAAAGGAAACAGAAAAATGCAACCCTAGACTCCTATTTTGGGGGCATAGAGCAGGAAAAGGACTGTGAGGTCAGAAGTCCTGCTCCAAAAGCCCCAGGGGAAAACATGAGCGGGTTGCAGGCCATAGAGGACCTTAAGAAGGACTTTAAAAATCAAATAAGAGAAGTGGAGGAAAAATTGGAAAGAGAAATGAGAAGGATGCAGGAAAAGTATGAAATGAGGGTCAACAGCCTGACTGAGGAAAACAACACCTTAAAAAATAGACTAACTCAAATGGCAAAGGAGGCCCAAAAGGGCAATGAGGAGAAGAATGCCTTGAAAAGTCAAATTTGCCAGATGGAAAAAGAATCTCCAAAGTTCACTGAGGAGATTCATTCCTTCAGAGTTAGACTGGAGCAAATGGAAGCTAATGACTTTATGAGAAATCAAGATGCTGTTAAGCAGATCCAAACAAATGAAAGATTAGAAGGCAATGTGAAATATCTCATGGGAAAAACCACTGACCTGGAAAATAGATCCAGGAGAGACAATTTAAAAATTATTGGACTACCTGAAAGCCATGATCAAGGAAAGAACCTAGAAATCACCCTTCAAGAAATTCTCAAGGAAAACTGCCCTGATGTTTTAGATCCAGAGGGCAAAATAGAGGTTGAAAGAATCCAGCAATCACCTCCTGAAAAAGACCCCAAAAAGAAAACTCCCAGGAATATTATAGCCAGGTTCCAGAATCCCCAGATCAAGGAGAAAATACTTCAAGCAGCCAGGAAGAAACAATTTCAATATTGTCGAAACACAATCAGAATAGCCCAGGACCTGGTGGCTTCTACACTGAGGGATCGAAGGGCATGGAATATGATATTCCAGAGGGCAAAAGAACTGGGAATGAACCCAAGGGTCACCTACCCAGCAAAACTGAGTATTTTGTTTCAGGGGAAAATATGGTCATTCAGTGGAATAGAGGACTTTCAAGCATTCTTGAGGAAAAAACCAGAATTGAATAGAAAATTTGACACCCAGACACAAGAAGGAAGAGATGCCTGAGAAGGTAATCAGGGAAAAGAAATCAAAAGGAACTTATCAAAGTTGAACTATTTACATTCCTATATGGAAAAGCAATAAATGTGACTGATGATATCTTTCTCACTATGAAAATAATGGAAGAAGGGGGTGTGGTCATATGATTACATATGTGAATGTGTGTGTATATGGTTACAGTTATGTATGGATAGAGGGCATAAGTTGAATTTGTTGGTAAGGGAGAATACTCAAGGGATGAAATTATGAGGTGAGAGAGGAAAGTGGCAAGAAGAGATGGGGAGAGACAGGGTAGTGTAAAAGAAAAGCAGATGGGAAGCATAGATAGAAGTAGGATTCTTGGCTCAGGAAGAAGACAAAAAATACTAAATACTGATTGTAATGAAACAAAATGCTTTTATGATGCCCCAAAAGTTATTTATGGCTCAAAGACATAGTGCATCCCAACTACACAGTGCTGATGGAACCACACTGATAAGTGATAAGGACATGATCCTGGAAAAAATGTGAACACTTTCATAGTGTTTGCAACAGACTATCCATCATACAATGCTGAAGCCAATGACTATTAAAATCATACCTGCAACAGCTTCATTATATCACACACAAATGCAGCATTCCCAAATAAATCTTCTTGAAATAATTCATATTGCTTATTCTGTTCTTCATAAAATTTAACTATCTGTTCTCACAAAGAGAAAATTTTGGCTAACATCTGCCTTTGTAATAGCCAATGCACTTTAGAAAGATAATGCCAAATTCACAGTGAGTACCTTGTAGTTTAACCTTAGCATCTTATGAAATTGATGATAATGTCTAGCATTTGCATGAATATAGTTAACATGAGTATAGTTAACTTATACTGTTACAAAGTACCACTTAAAACAGCTTTAGCACAGATATTTTGCTGATGTAAGATACAATTTTAAGAAATGAAAGCATCTGGATCTGTTAGTACTATTTTATCTGTGCAATAAACCTTTCATGTTCACCATCTGTACATTCATTCACTAAATTTACTAAATTCAGTCCAACTTCACAACATGTATCTTGAAAGTTGTTGGAGATATCTATTCCTCATGTTCTGTTTGCAATAGAGCCAAAAGAAAGTAATTTTCTAAGAAAATCATCTGTTACAACCAAAATGAAGTATAAAATCTGTGACAAGTCAGTAGTATCAGTTGATTCATCTAAAGCAATTGAAGTATATATATATTTATAGATTTATACATACATACATACATACATATATATACATATATACATACATATATATATATATATATATATATATATATAAAAACTATTGAAGTATTGTATGAAGTTGTTCTGTTAAATTGGAGGCTAATTTATGCTGCTCATCAGTTATGGTTTTCCTTGAAAGAGGGAGTTGTTTATGCTTTGAGATGTTTTCAGGGACTAAGCATCCTACAACTTTGACAATGCATTATTTCACAATTTCTATATCACTGAATGGCTTCTCTTTTTTCCTGCATATATACACTATCTTATAAGTTGCTTTAGTGGCATAATTTCTAGGTCTTGTTGCGGCTTGAAAGAATTGTCTTTGCTTTTATTGTTCATCTTTTAATTTCTACAGCACAACCTTTTGTGTCTTTGCCTCTAATTTAAAATATTTGTGATCCTTATGAGTGTTATAATGCTGATGAGCACTGGATTTCTTTAATGTCTATATTGCAGTATCACAAAGCAGGCAAATCACCTTAGCTTTAGCAGAAACAAGATAATATTGCATTTCACAATCTTCATTTTAAAAAGCCTATTTTCAGCGAAGCCAAGATGGCAGAGTAGAAACAGCATTTCCAATGTGCTCTGCCCCACACAAATTTCAAACAATGTGAAAGGTAGCTCTGAACAACTTCTGGAGCCACAGCACCCACAGAACTGCACAGAGAAACTAACCTCCTGCTGAGGTCAGCCCAGCAGCCCTGCAGGGAGCGGCCAGTGCAGCGCTCTGAGAGCAGACAGCACAACGTGCTGGGAACCAACAGCGCAGCCCGCAGAGCTCATTCTGAAAATAATTGAAGAAGGGTACATGGCATATGTTCCCAGGTATACATGGATAGAGGGCACAGGTTGAATTCAATGGGAAGGGATGATTATTTTTTATTTTTGGAGGTTGGGTGACTTGCCCAGGTTCACGTGGCTGGGTTTTTGTTTGTGTGTTGGGTGTCTGGGGCCGGATCCGAGCTCGGGTCCTTCTGGCTACGGGGCTGGCTCTCTGCTCGCTGTGCCACCTCGCCGCCCCAAGGAAGGGATGATTCTTAAGGGGTGAAGTCAAGAGGTGAGAGAGGAAAGTGGCAAGAAGAGATGGAGAGAGACAGGGTAGGGCAAACTATCTTATGTAGAAGAAGCAAGGGGAAGTAGTTGCAGGCGAGGGGAAGAACAGGAAGGCAAAAAGGCAAAAGCATATTCTCATTGAAGTTGGCTCAAGGAGAGAATCACATACATACTAAATGGAATATCTTACCCTCACTCACTCTCCTGAGTAGGGGAAAGGGGGATGAGAGGGGGATGATGGAGGGGAGGGCATTCTGGGGAGAGGGGAGGTTAGAAGTACCCACTATCAAAGAGGGACAGGATCAAAGTAGGGAATGGACCAGGTGGGAGGTGAGACAGGTGGGAGGGAAATGTAAGCAGTCTTTTACAATATATCAACTATGGTAATGTTTTGCATAGATATACATGTACAACACATACTGAATTGCTTATCTTCTCAGAGGGAGTGGGTGACAGGGGAGAAAGGGAATGGATCTGAAAATCAAAGTTTTAAAATTAACTTTTTCATAAGATGTCCAGGCAGTGGGGCCCAGAGATTCACCTCGCCCTAATGGCAAAGTCGAAGGGGGTATGGGAGAAGATATGGGAGAGAGCAGATTGGTTGAGGGGATATCTGGTGGGACTGCTATTCTGGGGTGGTGCGTAGGGAAAAAATAGGGAGAAAATGTAACTCATAATCTGGTGGAAATGAATGATGTAAACCAGAAGTTAATAAAGCATTTGTTTAATTAAAAATAAAAATAAAAAAGCCTATTTTCTTCCTTCATTTTTCTCTTGGTCTTCTTTTACGTGATGGGATGTTAAGCAGAGAGAATTAAAAAAAAACTTTTGAGCTGTGTCACTATTCAAAAATGCCACTTAAAATATAAATACAGTGCACCATTGTCAAAAACTGGTAACAAAATGGCATAATTGACTCCCATAAACTCTTCCAACCAACCTCATGTGCGTCAAGTAAGAATTAAATAATGAGTGTAGCAGCTGTCAATTTAGTCCTTATGGATTGCTAACATTCTTATTATGTTGGTTAATCTGGGAGGATCATTTCATTGAAACTTATTTTATTCCTTGGTATTTTAAATAGATTCATTTTAAACAAAATAAAAATATAAAAGATGAACAAAAATGTATTGACAAAAATAAAAATGACTTATTCTGTAAAATTTGATTCAGTCAAAAAGCCATATTAAAGCATCTAGAAAGCCACATGTAGCATTAAGGTGCCAGGTTCTCCACACCTGTCCTAAAGTGATACACATTTATATTATAGCTTGGATAAAGGAATAGATAGTATTTTCATCAAATCTGAGGATGTTAGCCAACAAGGAAAGTCAGCTTGTCTTAGTTGGCTAGGGTATGGTTGAATCTAATAAGATTAAATTCAATACAGAAAAAAGGAAATTTCTTGCACTTTAATATAAAACTTCAGCTTTAGAAATGTAATATGTGGAACACATGTGTAGAGATTGTTTTCCTGAAAAAATTATTCTTTTTTGTGAGGGAGTATTAGTGGGCTGCAAGCTCAATATGAGTAAAAAGATAATATAACAGCCTCAATCAATGAAAAAGTATGACCTTATGTTGCATTCAAAAAAAGCTACCTTCCAGAGATATGGCAGTCATGGTGCCACAGAATGGGGCCATCATCAAATCTCATTTGGAATGTTGTATTAAGTTCTGACCATTGCAAATCAATAAGGACCTTGAATAGTTAGAGGATATATGGTGTGAGGCTACCAAGATGGCAAAGACATGAATCACTATCATGAGAATACTAGTTGAAGGAACTTTGATAAAATTATATTAGAGGGGGCGGCTAGGTGGCGCAGTGAGTAAGAGCGCCAGCCTCGGAGTTGGGATGACCCAAGATCAAATCCGGCCTCAGAAAAATGAGCACCCACACATAAATAATTAATAGCCGTGTAAACTTGAGCAAGTTACTTAACCCCAATTGCTTTAAAAAATTTATATTAGAGAAGGGAAGACTCAGTGGATGCATGATAGCTGAGGTCAAGCCTTTATTTGAAGGGTTATGATATAAAGGTGGCACAGACATATTCTGTTTGACCTCAAAAGACAAAACCAGGAAGTTTCAAGGAGGTAAATTTATATATCATATAAGGAAAGCAAAAATGAAAATGAAAAGAAAATCTTCCAAACAATCTCAACTGTTTCAATGTAAAATTACTTGTCTCAAAAATGATCAGTTGGGGGCGGCTA
The DNA here is from genome assembly GCA_011680675.1 of Gymnobelideus leadbeateri. Taxonomy (NCBI): domain Eukaryota; kingdom Metazoa; phylum Chordata; class Mammalia; order Diprotodontia; family Petauridae; genus Gymnobelideus; species Gymnobelideus leadbeateri. The sequence continues at coordinate 60,339 of WOXC01010568.1, forward strand.
GGTGGTGCAGTGAATAGAGTGCCTGCCCTGGAGTCAGAAGGACCTGAGTTCAGATCCAGCCTCAGACACTTAACGCATACACAAAACAAAAACCTATCCATGTGACCTTGGGCAAGTTACTTAACCCCAGTTGCCCCCCAAAAAGCAAAAAAAAAAAATTTTAATGATCAGTTCTCTCTCCTTGGAGGTTGTCAGAGGAAGTTGGATAATCACATGCCAGGTATGTTAAAATGGAGATTTTCTTGGGGTATGAATTGAACTAGATACCTGCTGATATCTCTTCCACCTCTTGAATTATGTAATTCTGTGAATCTGAGTGGAACATTCTTTTGATTACATTAGGCCATCTCTCTTGTTGAGTTGTTTTTTTTTTTTTCTTAATGATGAATGAACCATCTTCCTATATGTTTTACATGGTGATATCACATTTAAATAAATGCATCCTTAAATTTAAAACAAAAAGTGGGACTGAGCCAAGATGGTGGAGTAGAAAGAGCACTTCCAAGGTGCTCCCCCCCCCCACACCACTTCCAAACAATGTAAAAGGTGGACTGTGAACAACTTCTGGAGCTCCAGCACCCACAGAACAACACAGAGAAGCTAACCTCCCTCTGAGGAGAGCCCAGCAGCCCTGCATGGAACGGCCAGCATAGCACAGCACAATGCTCTGGGAGCCAAGCCCAGGCCCACCTGATCCATGGTTTTAGCCCCAGGGGTAGCCAGGCCAGCAGCTGGGTGGAGAAGGATTTTAAAAACCAAAGAAGAGAAGTCGAGGAAAAATTGGGAAGAGAATTGAGAACAATGTAGGAAAAGTATGGAATGAGAGTCAACAGCCTGACTGAGGAAAATGACACCTTAAAAAATAGACTAACTCAAATGGCATGGGAGGCTCAAAAGGGCAATGAGGAGAAGTATGCCTTAAAAAGCCAAATTTGCCAGATGGAAAAAGAATCTCAAAAGCTCACTGAGGAGATTCATTCCTTCAGAGTTAGACTGGAGCAAATGGAAGCTAGTGACTTCATGAGAAATCAAGATGCTGTTAAAGAGATAAAAAAAAATAAATGAATATAAGGCAATGTGAAATATCTCATGGGAAAAACCACTGACCTGGAAAATAGATCCAGGAGAGATAATTTAAAAATTATTGGACTACCTGAAAACCATGATCAAAGAAAGAACCTGGAAATCATCCTTCAATAAATTCTCAAGGAAAATTGCCCTGATATTTTAGACCCAGTGGGGGAAATAGAGGTCAAAAGAATTCACAGATCACCTCCTGAAAAAGATCCCAAAAAGAAAACTCCCAGGAATATTATAGCCAGGTTCCAGAATTCACAGATAAAGGAGAAAATACTACAAGCAGCTAGGAAGAAACAATTTCAATATTATGAAAACCCAATCAGTATAGCAAAGGACCTGGCAGCTTCTACACTGAGGGATTGAAGAGCATGGAAGAACAGGAAGGCAAAAGGCAAAATCATATTTCCATTGAATTTGACTCAGGGAGAGAATGATATACATACTAAATGGGATAGCTCACTCTGCAGGAGAGTAGGGGGAAGGAGGATAAGAGGGGGGATGATGGAGAGGAGAGCATTCTGAGGGGAGGGGAGGTTGGAAGTACCCAATTTCAAAGATGGACAGGATCAAAGTAGGGAATGGACCAGGTGGGGTGTAGGATGGGTGGGAGGGAAATATAGCCAGTCTTTTACAATATATTTACTATGATAATGTTTTGCATAGTTATACATGTTCAACACACACTGAATTGCTTATCTTCCCAGAGGGAGTGGGTGACAAGGGAGGAAGGGAATGGATCTGAAATTCGAAGTTTTAAAATTAAATGTTTCAAATGTATATAAATACTATTATTAATACTATTTTGCATGTAATTGGTATATAAGATGTGCAGACATTGGGTCACAGAGATTCACCTTGCCCTAATGGCAAAGTCCAAGGCAGTATGGGAGAAGATATGGGGGAGAGCAGATTGGATGAGGGGATATCTAATGGGACTGCTATTCTGGGGTGGTGGGTGGGGAAAATGGGGGAAAAATCATAACTCAAAATTTGGTGGAAATGAATTATGTAAACCAGAAGTTAATAAAGCATTTGTTTAATTAAAAAACATTCAAAGGTAAAAAAAGCCCACAAAGGTACTCACACAATATATATAGCTAGTACGTGAAGAACAAAAATTCTAGATAGTTATAAAAAAAAAAGAAAACTTCTAGGAATATCATAGCCAAATTCAAGAGCTCCCTGGTCAAGGAGAAAATATTACGAATAATCAGGAAGAAACAATTTGAGTATTATGGGAACACAACCAGGATAACACAAGGTCTAGCAGATTCTTTATTAAGAGATCAAAGGGAATGGAATATGATATTCTAGAGGACAAAGTAACTAGAATTAAAACCAAGAATCACCTAACAAGCAAAATTGAGTATAATATTTCATGACAAAATAAAGACATTCAATGAAATAGAGGACTTTCAAGCATCATTGATGAAAAGACCAGAATTGAACAGAAAATTTGACTTTCAAATACAAGTATCAAGACAAGCATGAAAAGGCAAAAAGGAAAGAGAAATCATATGACACCTATTAAAGTTGAAATGTTTATATTCTAAATGGAAAGACAATATTTGGAACTCATGTGTCTTTTCTCTCTATAAGGACAGTTGAAGGGAAAATGTGTGTGTACATATATATGCATATGTATATATGTATGCAAATATGTATGTATATATATACATATATGTGTACATAGGTGCATGTGTGCATGCATGTATACATAGACAGAAGGCACAGTGAGAGTTACATAAGAAGGGGTGATATCTAAAAAAATAAAATTAAGAGGTGAGAGAAGAATATATTGGGAGGAGAAAGGGAGAGATAGAATAGAGTAAATTATCTCACATAAAAGAGGCAAGATAAAGCTATTACAATGGAGAGGAAGAGCAGAGAGGTGAAAGGGAATGAATCAATCTTACTCTCATTGGATTCGGGTTAAGGAAGGAATAACATAAATACTTAATTGGATGTCTTATCCTAGAGGAAAGTGGGGGAGAAGGGGAAAAGAGGGGCAGATGATAGATGGGAGGTGGGGAGGGGGTAGTCAGAAGCAAACACTTTTGCAAAAGGACAGGGTCAAGGGAGAAAATAGAATAAATGGTGGGGTGGGATAAAATGGTGGGAAAAATATTTAGTCTTTCAAGATACGACTAATATGGCGATGTGTTCCATAACTACTCGTGTATTACCTATACTGAATTGCTTGTCATCCCAATGGGAGGTGAGTGAAGAGTGAAGGAAGGAGAGAATCAGGAACTCAAAGTTTTAAAAACAAATTTTAAAAAATTCTTCTTACATGCAATCAAAAAATAAGATATACAGGCAATGGGGTATAGAAATCCATCTTGCCCTACAAGAAAAAAAGGGTTAAGGGGGTAAGGGCAGGGATAGAAGGGATATATAAGAGGGAAGACTGGAGAAAGGAATAAAAAGTGTGCTTGCCATATTGGGGTGGGCCTAGTGGAGGGATGGGGAGAAAATTTGGAACTCAAAATCTTATGGAAAATAATGTTGAAAGCCAAAAATAAATAAATAAATTCTGAGGAATAAAACATCTCCTCTGCCATGTTACTCCACTATTTGACTTCATTGTGCATGTTGTTCCTCAGGGTTGCAAACATTCTAAGCATTCTTGCTCAATAATTGGTAGTTTGTTTTTTTTTCTGACCATTTAGTCAAAAGATCACTTGATCTCCAATAAAACATCACATAGTTTCTGAATGAATAAACACAACAGATACAGATTAAAAAAAAAAGTAGGGTCATATATTCACATACAACATGGATGCTCAGGAGGAAAATAAAGTCCTGATGCTTCTTTCCTCAGATGGAAACTTAAAGTATTTCTTGTCTATATTGCCACTAGAAAGAGAAAATTCAAATTTCTTTCCTTTTTTTTTAAAAGAATATTTACATGGCTTCTCAGTATATACTCATCAGTTAATTGTAAAGTTTTTTTAAAAGTGGAGTAGAATTGTAGAATACCCTGAATTGGGATCAGGACCCCTCTATTATAGGGAAACACATACTTTCAGAAGCAGGTTGACCAAGCCCACCCCCAATGTCGGTTAACCTCAGGCAAAGCACACTGGGTAAGATCCTCTTATTCAGTCCCCTGTTACACTTCCAAACTCTGCTTGGCTTGTCCATCTCTTATGAAAACTAAAAGCATTTCCTTTAGCTAGGAGTAATCTTTTCCTTCTTGAATTTTTTAAATACTGGCTTTCACCTTTGCTGTGCACTTAATCACATTTTAATGAGGCTTCATTGAATTTTAAACCCGATTTTTTGTAAGTTTTTGTTACCCTCTAATGCTTTTCATTGTTGTGTGAGGCACTATTGCTCATAAACTCCCTTCATCCTCCTTTCCCCCACAGTAAATTTTACACTTCTTGCCAGGTGCATTTTTGGTCTCTTTACACATTTTAATGCTGTAGTGTGTACAATCACAAAATTATTTTCTATAGGGGGCTCACTTTGAGAAGTGTTGTGTGATTTGACCAGATGAGACTCTGGGAAGCCGTTGTTGAGAGCCCCCCGGCTTTGAAAACCCAGATGTTGATGCTTCCCTCTCTGGTAACTGTGATTTGGTGTTGATATAATGGTGGGACAGTTTGGAAGCCTGTCTGTTTGATCTGTAAGTTCTGTAACTCTGAAGTTTGGGGTGCTGACCTTTTTCCCCTGAACTAGGTAATGTGTGTTTGTTTGATTAAAGTAAGCTTGTTAACCCATTTTGAGTTGCTTTCCGTTTGAAAAGCAGATCTAAGAACCTATATTGGCAGCTACCCTGGGGATATTGGGGTGCTTGCCGCTACAAAATGGCGACGAGGGATGGGATCTGCTGAGTAAAAGGAAAGTATGGGGGCTGGGATAATTGTTTGTTTCCCAGTTGTGGTAAGCTGTGATTCTGTGGAGCCATGGAGCAGGAGAGAGGAACGACCTGCATGCTGACTTCACTGAGCTGAGAGCAGGAATGGTGAGCTGCCTGCATGGAGATCTGTGGAGAAGCCTGGAGCCGCTGCCTTCTGCTGGAGGAGAAGGAACCCAGGAGTTTGGTATTCAGCCACAGGACAAGATAAGGACTGTGTGGCAAAGCTGGGGCACTGAATGTGTTTCCTTGCTGCATCCCACAGTTTGGGACCCAGGGGGGATGGACTTGTGACTATGGTGGGTGGGGTGAAGTGCCATGGACCCCAAGGACCCCACTTTGGTTTTGTTGCCTAGTTCCCTCTCTGGATTTGGAAGCAGGGGCTGGAGCAGTGTTATGGGAAGGACACCGCCCCCCTCCCAAGAGTACTTTATGTGATAATGCTTTGTATTTTGTGAATTGATGTGAAAATGCAATGTACTTTGTTTAAGACCCAGTGGCCACTTTGGTAACTTTAGATGTACCTTGAAAATGTGACCTAAGAGATGTTTTAGTGCTAATTCAAATGTAAATTGTGTATGCTATGGGCATGAAAGATCTTGGGGCCGAATGTAATGGAAATGCAGATTTAAAGATCTTCCCTGCCCCTAGCTTAAGTGCACCTGGAGCCTGTGGTGGGAGGCTTGTTTTTCAGGGAAGCCCACACCTTGATACTTTGTGATTGGGCAGTGGGTCAAGGAGGTTGTTACAATCTCTGAGCCAGGAGAAGGCTATATAAACCCTGATGAGAGGCTTTGCTTTGGGGCTCACTTTGAGAAGTGTTGTGTGATTTGACCAGATGAGACTCTGGGAAGCCGTTGTTGAGAGCCCCCCGGCTTTGAAAACCCAGATGTTGATGCTTCCCTCTCTGGTAACTGTGATTTGCTATTGATATAATGGTTGGACAGTTTGGAAGCCTGTCTGTTTGATCTGTAAGTTCTGTAACTCTGAAGTTTGGGGTGCTGACCTTTTTCCCCGAACTAGGTAATGTGTGTTTGTTTGATTAAATTAAGCTTGTTAACTGAAAAAAAAAAAAAAAAAAAAAAAAAAAATTATTTTCTATAATGGGCCACATCCTTCCAGTCACACAATGAAACAAAAGGTATAAAATATTGTAGATTATCTTATTTGAGTAGAAAACCATAAATGATGCATGGAAGAGAAGAGGTAGTGATGCAACTGAGCTCTACCCAAAATCCCTCCAAAGATCTTTAAATAATGCCCTAAAAACAAATGATGTAGTGGCTGAATCCACAACAGGACAGGGTAAAACAATTTTCCAGACCCTAAAACTTAAAATTTTGGTAGGAAAGGTCTGTCCCACAAGGGTGAGAGTAGCACTTAGCCCAGTGCAGACCATGCCAGTGAAGATCAGGCCACAGGAAACTAGAAACAGGTTTTGGGAGCTATGGAATAAGGAACAGCAGCAGGTTCTTCCTGAGCTTTCAACCCACAGAGGTTAAGGGCATTATTCAACTAGTAAGGAGGTTACATGGGTCTTTTTTGCTGGTACTGAAATCAGGAATATTTTGATTTGCCAAGGTTGCAGTCCTGGATGGAAGTCACAGGGTGAGGAGGAGCACTAGCACATCAGAGCTTGTGACTGCACTGGATCAAGGGCCCTCATCACAGGTCCATGGTGGAAAATAATTATTGTGATTGCTCACAGATCAAAGCACAGACCAGGAGAGTAGTAAATACACCTCTCCTTAGATCATATCACCTTAGAAAAACTGAAATCTTGCAGATAGAAGTATCTTTGCAAACAGCTGTAAAAAAACACCCTTAAATTTGGGACAGTGCACCCTCCACCTTGGAAACAGAGCCCTACATTAGCAGAGTTAAACATTAAGAAATAGGATGGAAAAAAGCAAACAAACAACAGAAGAAAAATTCTGACCATAGACAGTTACTGGGGTAACAAGGAAGAACAAAATATACTCAGATAATAGCAAAGTCAAAGCTCCTACTTCCAAAGCCCCCAGGAAAAATATGAATTGGTTTCAAAGCATGGAAGAGTTCAAAAAGGGATTTTAAAAACCGAGGGAGAGAATTAGATGAAAATTTGTGAAGACAAATGACAATGCTACAAGAAAATCATGAAAAAATCATTGGTAAGGGGGACACGCAAAAATGCTTGAGAAAAACACCTTAAAAAACAGACTAGGCCAAATGGAAAAAGAGGTACCAATATACAATGTGGAGAAAATGCTTTAAAAAGTAAAATTGAAAAAATAGACAAAAATTCTCTGAAGAAAATAATTCACTAAAAAATAAAATTGGGGGGGCGGAGCCAAGATGGCGAAGTAGAAACAGCTCGTCCAAGCCTCTCTGCCCCCAGATTCTCCACAAACTATGTAAAAAAGGACTCTGAAAAACTTCTGGAGCCCCAGCACCCACAGAACGACACAGAGAAGCTAACCTCCCGCTGAGGACAGCCCAGCACACTGCAGGAAGGACCAGCGCAGCGGTCTGGGAGCCTGCAGCGAGCGCAGGAGCCAAGCCGAGCCGAGCCGAGCCCAGGTCCACTTGAGCCGAGGTTTTAGCCCCAGGGCGGCAGGGCCAGCAGCCGGCTGGAGGAACCCCAGAACACCAGGAACTGTGGAGACTCCAGAATTATCAACATAGACTTGCCTAGGACAAAGTAAGAGGTTAGTGTCCTATGGACTTTGGGACCTGTATTTGTGGAATGCGTCAGCTCCCTCCCCTGGGGGCTAGAAGCCGCTGAGGAGACACGCCATTTTGTAGTTTTCAGAGGCATTTCTGGCTCCCAGCCTACAAATCGTGGGGAGATCCAGCGATCAGTCTTGGGGGGTAATCGCTCTTGCTTTAACCTCCCTGGATCTGGATTGTGATCTAGGGTGGAAGTTGTGGGTGGGTTTACAGCTTGCCAGAAACGGAAGTTGCCCCCCACACGTTCTTGGGACGAAAATTCCTCTATCTGGCCTTAAAGCCATAGTGTGGCAACAAGCCCAAATGTCAAGCAATCGAGTGGCAACATGCCAAGGCAAAGGCAACAGAAAAATGCAACCCTAGACTCCTATTTTGGGGGCATAGAGCGGGAAAAGGACTGTGAGGTCAGAAGTCCTGCTCCAAAAGCCCCAGGGGAAAACATGAGTGGGTTGCAGGCCATAAAGGACCTTAAGAAGGACTTTAAAAATCAAATAAGAGAAGTGGAGGAAAATTGGAAAGAGAAATGAGAAGGATGCAGGAAAAGTATGAAATGAGGTCAACAGCCTGACTGAGGAAAACAACACCTTAAAAAATAGACTGACTCAAATGGCAAGGAGGCCCAAAAGGGCAATGAGGAGAAGAATGCCTTAAAAAGTCGAATTTGCCAGATGGAAAAAGAATCTCAAAAGTTCACTGAGGAGATTCATTCCTTCAGAGTTAGACTGGAGCAAATGGAAGCTAGTGACTTTATGAGAAATAAAGATGCTGTTAAGCAGATCAAACAAACGAAAGATTAGAAGGCAATGTGAAATATCTCATGGGAAAAACCACTGACCTGGAGAATAGATCCAGGAGAGACAATTTAAAAATTATTGGACTACCTGAAAGCCATGATCAAAGGAAAGAACCTAGAAATCACCCTTCAAGAAATTCTCAAGGAAAATTGCCTGATGTTTTAGATCCAGAGGGCAAAATAGAGGTTGAAGAATCCACAGATCACCTCCTGAAAAAAGATCCAAAGAAAACTCCAAGACCCTTAGCCAGGTTCCCAGAATCCCAGATCAAGGAAAATACTACAAGCAGCCAGGAAGAAACAATTTCAATATTGTGGAAACACAATCCAAATAGCCAGGACCTGGCAGCTTCACACTGAGGGATCGAAGGGCATGGAATATGATATTCAGAGGGCAAAAGAGCTGGGAATGAACCCAAGGGTCACCTACCCAGCAAAACTGAGTATTTTGTTTCAGGGGAAAATATGGTCATTCAGTGGAATAGAGGACTTTCAAGCATTCTTGAGGAAAAAACCAGAGTTGAATAGAAAATTTGACACACAGACACACAGACACAAGAAGCAAGAGATGCCTGAGAAGGTAATCAGGGAAAAGAAATCAAAAGGAACTTATCAAAGTTGAACTATTTACATCCCTATATGGAAAAGCAATATCTGTGACTAATGATATCTTTCTCACTATGAAAATAATGGAAGAAGGGGGTGTGGTCATATGAATACATATGTGAATGTGTGTGTATATGGTTACAGTTATATACGGATAGAGGGCATAGGTTGATTTTTGTTGGGAAGGGAGAGTATAAGGATGAAATTATGAGGTGAGGGAGGAAAGTGGCAAGAGGGGATTGGGAGAGATATGGTAGGGTAAACTATCTCATGTAGGGGAAGTGGGTGCAAAGGAGGGGGAGAATAAGGAAGGCTAAAAAGGCAAAACCACATTCACATTGAATTTGGTTCAGGGAGAAAATGACATACATACTAAATGGGATATCTCAAGCTGCAGCAGGATAGGGGGAAGGGGGATGGGAGGAGGGATGATGGATGGGAGGGCATCCTTGGGGTGAGGGGAGGTTGGAAGTACCCACTATAGAAGAGGGACAGGATCATGTAGGGAATGGACCAGGTGGGGGGTGGGATGAGTGGGAGGGAATTATAAGCAGCTTTGTACAATATATCTACCATGATAATGTTTTGCATAGCTAGACATGTACA